>JAWWEM010000054.1:8403522-8419519 GCA_035582935.1 Ormyrus thymus | reverse complement strand
CTTAAAATGATTATTGGAATTGGAAAGTCTGTATTTTGGAAGAAAATTAATTAACTTAAAATTTATGAAAAGATACAAAACTTACTTTCTCTCTCTGTGAATGAAACTGAAAAGGTTCTCAATTTTACGCGTGAAAAGGGTGACGTGAAAAAGATGACTAGTTGCTGCTTTGGCGTAATGGCACTTTAAAAGTTGCTCAATGTTTCGCAGCGCATTGGAGAAAAATATCGTCTCTTTCGGGCTCTTTCCCCCTTCCTTCTCCTCTTTCATACGAGTACGCGAAAATCATTTCAAGTCTTTTCACTTATAGAGATATTTATTGTCAATATGACGCAATGGTGATAAAACACTGAATCACCGCTATTTTTATTATTCTCTATTGGTACGGAAAGCTGTATAGTGTGCTGTATCTGGATCGCACTTAATCTTAGATACTGTTAGTCATAGTATTAATTGAAACAAATTTTTGCTTTGCTTCTTTGAATAAATTTATTTTAGATTAATGTTTAATCTTAGTTTGATAAAAAAAATATGACTTTCTAATTTTGATGTTACCAAAGTTTGCTGATGTACGTTCTCTATATAAGTATCTTTGCGATCGCATTTTCGAGTCTATTCTAGAGCGACGCCAAAAGGAAGAAGGGCAAAAGTACGTCATATTGCGGGAAGAGTGACTTCAAGTCGAGTGCAAAACTCTCTTTCTCGTAGCCTTCCGAGGGTAAGATAATCCACCTAAAAAATAGCAAAAGCGCAAAGAAAATTGCCATGTGATTGGGAAACTGAAAAGTTGGAAAAATATGGAGGTTATATGGTTTGCTCGGAAACGGTCACACGAGGATAAACTCACTTTCCCGCACTCGTATCGAAAAGTACTAAAAGTTTTTTATTTTTTCTGGAAATATTAAATAAAAATGTGTTTCAAATGATTAAACTTGTATTTGTTACTATATATGATTATCGATTTCATTGATACAAAGAAATTTTTTTCTCAATGTACTGTATTTTATATCACGAGCGCCGAATAATCATGTCAAAGTCGTGATTTTGAGGTTACAGATATGTAAGTGTACAATAGTATACTATACTACTATACTCGCTTTGCTCGGGCGCTAACTTCACGCGGTGCAATAATGAGCCACTTAAATCACGTGTATCGTAATATACTAAAATGCCATTTTCCAGCTTTTCATTTTTCGATACACATTTACGCTTTCCCTTCGCACTCCGGCTCCTTCGCAAAGAAAAGAGTGTTCGCTCACACCAGCCATATACATATACACATCGTTAAGCCTCGGGTATAATGTGCATTAAGCTTGCTGAATAATACTCGAGCAGCGGCAGATCACGCACTCCGACCGCAAAGTTCTCTCGAAGTTGGGAGGGGAAGGGGGTGGGGCAGACCACGAGGCAGCGGCGGCGGACGCTTTGAACAGGAACTTTGACGCGTATTATGCTCGTTAAGTTGCGCTCGCAGCCGAGCGGCCGCAGGCGCAACCGCATGCGATAAAACGCCAGAAACTCCTCGCGACGATTAATCTGCCCCCTTTGCCCTCCCCCCCCCCCACGCTGCCGACTGTTGCGATTATGGGTTGTGCTGCTGCCGCTGCTGTTGCTGCTGCTGCTGCGCTTACGTTGAGCGAATATAGGCGAAGTTTAAAGGAACCGGCCAATTATCACGAAGGACCGGTTTTAAGCCGCTTTACTGCAACATCATACTCTCAAAGTTCCATTTTAACCTTCTCTTCATCTTTGTTCGTTCAACTATTTAAGTGGCTTTTAATTAAGCCCCAGGACTTCTTTCCTTCTTTACTTTATGTCTGTCAAGAATATTAGGGATTAAGTTTGTCGTTCAAAAGTTAATAATTTTTCGCTTGATTGCAAGTATATTTCACAGCAGGGTGAGTTTTAGAAAGCTCGGGTACTTTAAAAGCTTTGTGTTAAAAGTTTCGAGCTAAATTAAACTTCAAAAAATCAAGCGAAAGATTAACGTTTTAAAATTGAAAAATAATTAAACATTTTTTCCTGCAGTTAAATTTTGAATGGCTATAATTAAGGATTTTCTTGTTAACTGGTTATGGTCTACCCTTCCATATCGTTCCATATCGTTCACTCTTTGGCTATGTATATGTGGAGTCTTTTCACTTTCGTCTCAGTAAGAGAAGCACGTATAGCTAAAATAAGAATGACAGAGACCAGATATAATCCATATGTTTGAACATATTTTGTTCCGCTTTCCCTTCACTTTTTATGTGCTCTTACAGGTCAATATTCCAAAATTTTTAACATGTTTCTTTCGAAAAAAGCCATAATTGAGTTGTTAAAACAAAATTGTTTATTGTTTCGTGCATATTTTTGATTTATTTTTGCTGTTTAGACGAAGTTAATTTTTTCCGGAAACTTAATTTCCGACCGTCCAACAATTACCTGATCTTAAGTAAAAAACGAAAACAATTTTTCTGACTTTCAAGGATTTAATAATATTCTTAACAGCAGTTGCGAGCGCTTGTAGTGCGAACATCTCTACTACCGTGAAATATCCTCCTGTTAATAACCGAATATGAGAGCTGACCCGGGCTCTCTTCCTAAATGCACTTTTATCTGCTGCGACCCGAACTCTAATACCCTTTGAGAGGTAAAATATGATCTACCGAGCGAGCGGCGTACAAAAGGCCGAGAATTTGCCAGGAACTCTCGCACTCCAGCGTAGTTATATGTATATACATATATATATATAAATATGCGTGTGTGTCTATCTGCATAATACCCGATAAATACCGTATCCCCGTCATTACGCAAGTACTTTAGCCTTTGCTAATGGCCCTGTTCGTAAATCCGCTCTACTCGTTTTGCTTCCACATGTATGCGCACACTACTTTATGAAATACGAAATCGAGAGTCCGGGGCCAGGGAAGCAATACTCTGCGTTTTGCCGCTGCCCCCGCGACAGTTTTAGTTGAATTAACGAGGGTTACGCATTTGAGAGTATGTTTATGCACTTGTTTTGCATTCTTAAGTGTATAAATGTAATATAAGGTTTACCGAGTTTGATGCTATTGGCTGAGCGTTTGATTAAACTCCGTTCATTGTGCGCGGTTTTATCGTGGATTATCTTGTCGGGAAATATTGATGTTAATGGTTTTTGTTGAAACATTTGCGGTGAAGCGCATTATCCGCAATGATTAATACATTTTTACTAAACGTGACTTGCCATACTTAGTATTCATCTCAAGCTAGAAAAAGCATTAATTTCTTGATTTATATAACGTGCTTAAAGAAAAAAAAAGAGATATTTCCAGTACTAACATTCGAAATCTCGCAAAAATTTTTATTAAAAATACGGAAAACTATTTTTTTTAACGACAACTTTTCTAAATTATTTTGTAACAATAGTTAAAAATAAAAAGTTTTATCTTGTATTCCATGAGCATTTTATAAAGATTTATTAAATGAAAAAATCAATTATTTCACTTTATCGCTCCTCATAAAATTGTAAAAAATATTAAACAATAATTCAATACCCTCCTATACTAAAACAAAAATCTAAACGCAATATAAATAATGCTTAAAAACTGCAGGTGCAAAACCTCGATTATTTTCTTTAATGTAAATGTTACCGTAACTTTTCTGACGCTTTCTATTTTCCCTCTGTCAGTTTTTTGCACTGTAACTGCACCTCAGTAGAAGGAAACCTTCGAAGGGATGAACAAACAATCTTTTAAAGCTCTCGCATTGCAAATCGAATTCAGAGGCAAAGCCTTCTGCGAGTGCAATGTCTGGTCATCTTCAAGGCTAAGCTCTGTTGGCAAAAACTTTCTACGACGCTTCCCTCTCTTTGTTTCAATTTTCAAGCAGGTTGTACCAGCTTTTCGAATTCCTTTTGTTCATTTTTCAGAAGAGCTAGTTTGAATTTCAAAGCGTTGGGTGCATTTCCAGTATTTTATAAGTTTCAGATTCTTTTTCTTTCTTATTGGAAGGTTAGTATTAGATGCATAAAAAGGTTTAAAAAATTGTTACCTCGCTTCTGAGAAAATCAATACTTTGATTGTCTTTTGTTGAATATCTTTTGTCTTTTGTTCTTTATCGATAAACTCTTGCTAAAGTTCTTATAATAAATAAGTATTTGATTATTTATTACAATTAAAATATAAAATATCATTAAATCCAATGTAAATATTAAAACTTTCCGAGTTCCTTTTTATTAATATGCGAGTAACAAAAAGCTATAACAAATATAATCGCAGTGACGAATTTTTCAAAGTCTGATCGGCTTTGACTCAACAAGTTCATTTCGCTACAGTTGCGCAGCTTTCGGCAAAGTTTTAAATAGATAATTAATTGTCTGTCAGATAGGATAGTCTCTAAGACGCAAGCAAGATTTGTATTCCGAGTCAATACTTAAACCTTTCTTCGCGCCGACCAACCCGCTTCAATACAACATTGCGAACTGTTCTGCGAGCTTCGAAAGTGCCTCACTCAATTTTCGAAACTTCTGGGGCTGCTGTCGCCTGAGCTTTTCTCTCTTCACTCGTTTTCGCTCGTAGAAAACTCTGCGCGAAAGCTGCTAAATCTCATTACGCAAACATATATCCTGTTCGCGCAACTTAAATAATTTTCTGACGTACTCGTCGGGAGTGAATGTAATAATTCCATAATCAAGCCTTCATCTTTCATTGCTTCTGTCCAGTCTTGAATTATTTACGGAAATACGGGTAAAAGTTTACGATTTGAATTCTTTTATGAGTATATATTATATAAAAATATTCAAATTTATTTACGTATTTTAACCAATTGGATTAAAAAATGCACAGTGTTACTCTTCTCTACATCCAAGCTCAGCTTTGACATTGATCTCAACTAACATTTTGGCACTTGGAGAGTGTTGAGTCAGGCAGGCGTTGATGCCGTGATGCATGGAGCGTCTCCGGAGAACAATCGCGTTCTGTACTTCGCTGCGTGCGATGCTATAAGACGTATATGGATAACCGAGTGAACAAGAGCTTGGATACCACAAGGGATTGCCATCCTGAAACTTCCTTCGCCTTCGTCCTTCTCTCTCCTTCTCTCATGCACATGTATGCGTTTATGAGAGGATGCGCGATATATATTCATGGGAAATTCTGTCGTCGGGAAGATGCGCGGGCTTTCATGGCGATGGGGACGCAAGTTTGCCTAGTTTTGGTGTTTCAGGACTGAGCAGAATTTTAGAACGCGATCAAAAAAGAAATCTCAGGTTAAATGTGTTTGATAAATTTACAGCTGATTATTTTTCGCTTATTTCTGAAATTTATGAAAAATGCATTTACTTTACCATAAAAATTATTCTCAATTTTAGTCAATTTATTAATGAAATTAAAAAATTGTTTTTTTATTCGGTTACTTGGAATCTCCTTTTGTATCTACAGTCAGTAGGAACAAAAAATTTGGAATTTTTTCTAATTTTGTAAAATTCAAATTTTCTTGAAATGGCCAATAAGAAGAATAGCAATATTTAATCAGTTCTTCACAGGATATGCATAAAAATAAGTTTGAAAAATTTTATGGAAATCTAATTATCGGTTCAAGAGAAAAAATAAGGCTCGTGAAACTTTATTACAGATTAAATTATAGCAACAACAATAAAAATGTTACTATTACATTTTTAACTTTATTAAAACGTCTAAATCAAAGCTAATTATCGAACACCCAAACAAATGATATTGAGCTTTATTCACAACTGTTTAAACTCAAACTTTCTTTCGCCAAGCACTCTTTCATAACCAGTACTTGGCGCCTATTTAAAAAGCTCTTATTAAAGCCGTGCTTTCCAAAGCAGCTTTTTCAGTAGCCGCATTTGAAAGCGTAGGTAGCCAGGCGAGGCGATCGATTTTCGAAATTGCAGCCTGCGCGCTTGCGTCTCGCTTTTACGAGAGCAGCTCGTAAAGCTCTCCCGTCCTGCCTGCGACTCTCCGCTAAGCTGCTCACAACGTGTTTTCGTCGCTACGAGTATAGATGCTATCTTTCAAGCCAAGCATCAAAGGACGCTGACCGCCGAGTTCGAATATACCGAGACATTAATTACGCCGGAACTGCCGCTCGAAGGTGTAATCACGCTTGTTTCGGCTCTCTCCAAGTATGGTCGCGTTATGGTCCTCTGAAGGTGAAGTTCAATCGGATTATCGATGAATGGGCTTGGTTGGACACGAAATAGACGACACGATCGTCAGCGTTCGTGTAAAATCGAAAGATTAAAGAGCCCGTCGGCTTCTTGAGCTCTTCGTTTCGTTAGTAAAACTTTGAGTATCCCTCGATTCATCTTGTTACGTTAAACGTATTTTAAAGTATAAATTCGGAACGTCCATCCAAGTGTACGAATCAAAATTTTTTAATGACAAGTAAAATATAAATCATGAAATTCATGAAAGGAAGCGTGATTTTTGAAGTATCACAAAAATGCATATAATTATCTTTATTCAAAATAATGATTTTATGTGTATATTCATTTTTTGCACAATTCAGCTAATTATTTATATCTTTTATATCAATCGATAAACCAGTAAAATTTTATTTTCCTTTTACGTGTACATAACATTTTTTCATTTCAAAAGTTTTATCGTTAAAAAGGCTGATGTAGCTATGTACACAAGCAACCTACTTTGTTCTGTTTTAACAAAGATTTAACTCAAAATGACTTGCATAATTTATGTAGCCGTTGACACGTAGATCGAGTTTCTGTTTCCCTTAAGTTTATCCTCAATAGAGCTTAGAGTTTAGTTATAATATATGCTGTGCGGGAAATGAAAGTGTGGAATGTTCGCTGCTCTGGTTATTTGGTGCTAATTGCTAAATCTAATGTGGTGTTTAGTGAGTATACCGTGCTCTTTACTTTTTTTATTGTATTTTAAATTACGTAATATGTAACTAATAATTTATCAAAAAGATTAACAATTTTATCGAGCTTATTGATATACAGTAAGTTCTTAAATATATTTTATACCCATGGGATCATCGGTAAGCCTATGAAATTTCTTCGTTTAAATTATTCGACGGTCAGGCTTTTAAATATATCTATTCAAGCCTCTTATATATCCATATACAGGCAATAAAGGGGTCTTATTCGATTCGACGTTCTCTCCAGAGTTGCGATCCGGAAATCAAGTTAAATGATTCCGAGGAAATCTTGATCGGCTGTAATCTCCTTATTAGTCGAGCGGATATCAAAGCCACTCGATCACCGCTAAAATCTTGCTCAGCCCTCCTTCCGCATACATTATTACGTTCTCGTAAATTCTTCGATCTTTCCCTCGCCCGTCTGCCTTACTATCTCACTCCGCATTTTTTACTACCAAGTAAGCCCCGTCGGAAAAAAAGTGGAGAAATCCCGATACGCAAAGAGAAAAAAAATTTCCTGCCCCCCTTTTTTTTAACGTCTTAGGCTCTTCCTTTCCCTGCTTCTTTCCTCGAATGCTTTAGCAAAAAGTATTAGGGCCCGAGAAAAAGGAGAGCACGGAAGACCGTAGCAGGAGTGGAAAAAAGCTAGTATGGAGAAAAGGTTTGGTCAGTTCTTTTTTTCCCTCGCGCGCTTCGCTCGAGGCCGAGGCAATAAAGCGAGCTGCGAATGTATAAGAAGATTGAAGGATAGAAGATGGTTTTCAGCGGCATATCACCGTGTGCGCCTGTGCGTGTAATCCCGCCTGCGTGTGCTTTTGCCTCGGCAATATTAAGACTATGGTAAAGGGTAATATAAAGCTAGTCTGCGCGTTTACCGCTCGCTTAAGGCGGCTTTCTATTCGCTGCTTCGTAAAACATATAGAGAATTTATAAAACAAAATAAACATGTAAATATTATATCAGTATTCTTTACCTACGTATAGTATTGGGTAGCGAGAGATAAGCGGAATTATGAAAGGTCTCTGTCAGAAAATATTCTGGTATTTGTTGAAGTAAAATATTGTTTAACATTGAATTTTATCAATTAAAATTTTATTTAAATATCGGAATTTTTTGTTGCAATTATTTTCTTCAGCTTGTCCAAAATATTATTTAAAATATTAAACGAATTTTACATTCTTTAACTACAAATTTAGAGCCGTAGACTAAATAGAATTAATTCATATCTGAGTAGCATTAACGTTTTAAATACTATATTTCTTTAAAACCCTACAAACTTTTGATTATAGTGGAAAAAACGTTTAGCTTATTAATCCAAAAGAAAAGAAATTAAGCGTAAATTTTAAAATACATAAATTATTAGTCATTGTTGGATCAATAAAACACTTTTGAAATGTAATCAATTGAAATGTCTAAAGCATCAAATCTGCATTCGCAATAAAAACGGCGTAAAATTGAAAGGGAATTTTCATTAGCAGTTTCATTATTGCTTGGGGGTGCTACAGGTCGGCTAGCAGCGGCGGTGATTGCGCGTTCATCTCAGGGAGAGAAGAGCGGTGGAAACTCTGAGAGCCACAAGTGTTCGGTAAACAGTGTTCTGAGTTTAATCATCAAACATATTGAAAATACAAGGCAAATTTTACCGAAATCGTCAATTTTTCCTAATTTCTTTTCTACAAATCTCTATCTTGTTAACCGACGGATGATATAATAAATACATAGATGAGACTTCTAATACGGTAGTGCAGAATATTTCACAAACACCTCTGTCGTAAAACACGTCGGATTTATTTTCCTATACCGTGATCTAAACTGTATACATACGTAAGAGCAATTTCCTCAACAAAATGACAACGCTTTCACTGGAAAATTTAACGTCCCAAGAAATAAGTCCGGCATCTCGATAAAAACCCATATGATTACGGAGCCGAAGAGAGGGCAGGCGAGTATATATATTTCCGATATGATACACGGGCAGGCATTTATCGAAGATCGAATGCCTCGTAAAAAGAAGAGCCCCGATCTTCTCTTCCACCTTCCTCCTTTCTCTTTTTCTTCCCTTCGCGGTAAAACTTTTTATCAGTGCACTAAAATTTCATACATGCCGACTAAAGTATAGCACGAAGGAAGGGGCGAGAGGTGGGGCCAGCGAAGAAGGGCCTCGCTCCTGCCAAGAATCGAAAAAAAAGGATTCGGCGAAAGCAGCTGGCGAGAGAGGAATAAAAGAAAAATAGAAACTGGAACACGCAAGCCCAAGAGCTAGCCCAACGCGCGGGAATAAAGTCCAGAAGAAAGGTAGGTCCACCTACACAGGCGGCGCCGGCACATGCGCGCGGCCCATACATTCGCTCGCTGGTGGTCGAGCCGCAGCAATTTTTCATCCCTTCAATAATTTTTGCCGTCAAAAGCCAGGCGCCCCCCTCCCCCCTCTCTCCCTCAGCCGGCGGACGCGTTATCCGCGATGTTTGACCAGGAATGTGCGCTTTCGCGTTAACTTGGGGCTCCCCCTCTCTCGCCCTTTTCCTCCGGCGCGCGCCACGCCCACCGGTACGCCGATCCTGCGGTCGACCTTATCGCTCGATTCTCTCGACTCCCTCTCTCTCTCTCGCTCTCGTTCGCTCCTTCGCGTCCCCTACCCGCCGCGCCCCTCTCATCCCTTTTTGGTCCTTATCGAGCGTTCCGGTTCGGCGAGCGACGCGCCGCGCCTCGTGGCCTACGTTGCAGCCGGCGCGACGCAGTTCCTCTCGCTCGCTGCCGGACCGAGCGGGGAATTCCTCTGCTCTGCGTACGTGGCTGCGTAAGTGCGAGCGAGCCAAGATCGGACGGCGGCGAAACGGCCGAGCGAGCCCCGCGCGCTTTACCAAACTTTTGCGCTTTTCAGACTTCAGGAAGGGGAGCATCAGTCGAGGCAAGGTCGGGGTTTTGCGCAACAAAAAATGATTTGGACTCTCAGCGAGTACGCAGTAAGCGCATCTTGATCAGTTTTCAGTTTTTTATTTTCAAGTAAAGCCAATGGCAGTGGTCAATGTAAAAAGTAGTACGAACACGTTTTGGTCAGGCATCGAGTAAAATTCTCTTTTCGTTGTACTTTGATTGTGTTTACATAACATTTTTAAATAATTTATTCCATTCACAAGTGCAATGAAAAGCCAGCGTAAAAGTGTTAAATCACTATTTATGATTTTCTTTCAAATTTAACAAAGACGAATGATTTTTTAATAAAACGAAAGCAAAGGCAGAGTGATCGAGACGTAGGGGGCAATAAAGTTTAGGTCGATGCAAAAGCCGCCCGACGAGCCAGTGTGCCACTTTTACGCCTGGGAATATCGTAACGAGCAAAAGAGGAAAGCAGAAGAGAAGTCGAAGTGTACGTGTATTCATCATTCAGCGCCGACAAGGAAACTGCATTAAGCGAGGCTACTGCCGCCGCCACGCGAACCCGTAAAAACTTTCGGCTAAACGAAGGCCCTCGAAAGAGAAAAGTGTTTCCGTAAATCAACTTTGTCCTCCTCTGCGTATGTTGAAGAAAAAGAGAGAGAGAGAGGAAACTTGCTTGAAACTCTGAGCCACTTTATACGCTTTACTTATTTTCATCGTTGTTCATCGAGTCGCGCTCCGTAGCCGAAGGAAAAAATGGAGAGAAACTTGTTTTGCCGTGAGCTGTTTATGAGGGTGTGTTTTTTTAAGAATTTTTTTTGAGATATAGGCGTTAGTCAAGACGGTTCATAAATTTTATTAGTACCGCTTAGTCGACAAATTTTTCTTCCTTTATAAATAGTAATTTTTTGTGTTCTAGGTTGTTTATGGTCTTGTGAACAGATAGATAACGATACATTTTATTAATATACATTTGTGCAGTTGTAACTTTAAAGATGGAAAAGAATAAATACCAGCAAGAAAAGAATATTTTTCTTTTCAAAGACTTTTAATACCTTAAAAGGCAGCGTAAAAAATTAGCCAGCTCTCTTATCCGACCCCCTTATTTTTGTAGGAAGTATAATTTCAAAAGTTTTGCCAACAAATCCAGTCGCGACGTCGAACCGGAAAGTATTGACAGCCGTTCTGAAGGGAGTCACGAAGTCTTCAGATCCGAGAAACTAAAAAGAGAAAGCGGGAAAGCTCTCGGACTCTCAGAGCGTGACTGGAAATGAGAATGATCGCGGCAGCGGCGAAGATAAGGAGAGACGCAAGGATAATTTGCAAAGCAAATGAAGTGCAACCCACGAGTTTGACGATGCTCCCTCCATTTAGATTTTTTTTTTTTTAAGTTTAACGGATGCTAACTTTTTGAGATAACGTGACTTTTAATTTTTAAGTTTATAAGTCACTGTTTCATTCTCGAACAAGTGCTTTTTCCTATAATAGACACTTAAATTTAAAAATTACTTAAAATTTCTCTAAAGTTATCTACTATTAATTTTGAAAAATGTCTACCCCCTCTATTTATATTTAGAAAATTACCGCCTTTATTACTTACTTACCATAAACGTGAGTATAATGTTATTGTTTAAATAACGTACGTAATGAAACAGTTTTTTTATCGTACCACACAAAAGAGGAGGGTAAAAAAAAGATGAGAAAAAAGACGAGCACGTTTTGCAACCGAGGAAGCGGGTGCTGTGCACACGCCTGGCTTATATGCACACAGGCGTTTTCTTCTTCTTTCGGTTTAACGTGGCGTGCCGTTGACAAGAGACTCTTTAAGAAAGATTGTAAAATATGACGAAGGGTTCGTCCGAGAGCAAAAAGTAGACCGAGAAGAACGTGCGAAGGTGAAACAGAAGAAAAAAGATAACATAAAGGGGCGTGGAATTCGGAAGCTCCTTAAGAACCTTATTAACGGAAAAACTAAAGGCGATATTCTACTTGCGGTCCAAATCAGATCATCTTTTTTTACTCATTTTGCGGTAGGAGCATTCTTCTTAGCCTCAATCATAAAATATTACTAACATTGAATACGTAAGTAGTTTGAATTTAGACTATGTTTGCAGCAGTCCAATTAATTATTTACAATTTAATGACAGCTATATATTTACTGTTTGCTACAATGATTCATTGCATGTAGTTCTACCGCCTAACCTTGTGGCCGTGAAGATTACTATTGTCCAAAGCTACATCTTCCCTTTCTCCCCGGCTTCCAATTCACGATTGTTAAAATCCATTGAACCGAAGCATCATCCACGCCTCTTGTGTATATTCAGCCTCTGCACTAGCAATGTAAGTGCGCATCTCGGGCGAGGTAAAACGCTCCTTTCCCTTCTCCGTCCGTTCGAAATCGAGCGAGCAAACAGCCAGAATTCACGAGCCACACACAATTGAATCGTCGTATACGTGCATTGTACGCCTGGCGCGATTCCAGTGATTTCGCTGTAGTAGGAGCAAGGCCCGATGAAACTCCGACATAAATCGCTGGGAACTGAGGAAGAGACAGAAAGAGAGAGAGAGAGGAGAAGGCAAGGGAGACAAGCTGCGTGCGCTCATTCGTACGAAGATTTCGCTTTTAATTGAGTTACTCCGTCGGGAAGCAAGTGAATGGCTGCTATATGCGCCTGTATCGACGAAGTCAGTTGCAGGTGTGTCGTCTCTTGAGAGAACCTGCAGGAAGGGAGAAAGAGAATCCGTATCGGAATTGAATGGATACTACTCCTCTTCTCGTTTTCCGCAACGTGCTTAGCCGCCTATAAATTTATCGTCTCTCTCTCTCTCTCTCTTCGTACTGCTATTTTATTCTATCGCTCTGCCCCGCTTTTTCCTCTAGATCTGTCACTGTTTTCGACAAAGCCACGGTACTGCTGTTCTTCCAAGTTTTGCTTTTCGAGAACATATTTCCACGTGGTTTTTATGGCACTACGAATTTCATAAGTTGTAGGGACATTAATGCAGCAGATTAAGCGATAATGATAATTATCCGGAATACTATATTTAAAAATTACACTAATCCAATAAATCCTACCGTAATTAAGAACTCTTTGTACTTAATGCGTCAGTGAATTATATGTGCGCTTCAGTGTGATCCAAATGCAGTAATGGGTTTAAATAATAATAATAATAAAAGGTAACTCTTTACTTGAATACCTGTCCAGATCTCTTTGATATTTAACTCAGCACTTCGAAAATCTTGAATTTGATAATTAAAAAAAAAGTCGATGCCTTTTCTCAAAGCGCAGGCGGCACATCCTAGGCCCTTCGCCGCAGAGCAGCGACCCGTTCGCAAAAATTCTCGCAGTAATAACGTGCGGCTGTAAGGGGAAGCAAGCCAAGGGACGGCGAGCTCGTTCCAGCGGACAATCATTAAGCGTGACGAGAGCACGTACGCGCGTATAGGCGCACTTCGGGATATATTGGACGAGACGACGCATCTCGCACGGTCCGCCTGATTGGATCACGGTCCTATTTATCCTCCGGGAGCGCACGCACATGCCTTAGGGTGACGGAACGGATTTATGGCCCAGCGCCAGCGGCGTCCCAGTTTGATTATCGTCTACCCCCTGCGTCATCACACCTTTCGATTGCCCGTTGGACACTTACCAGGGCCTGTTGTGTCCTACGATGACCAGCCTATATTCCGTCCCGGTAACGATCAATTGTTAGATAGATTGTTTCGCGCGTGCATTGGTTTTACTTTTTCGCTGCTCTCGGTTTCTCTCCAAGCTTTGTTGTTGCAGATTTTCACGCACGTACACGGAGAAGAATCGCTAGTGAAATTTACTTAAAAGGTATAAGTACTTAACGATACTGATTCTGACTTAAGTAAAATTTACTTGATTTATTGAGTAAGCCACCGCACGTGCGAGAGAGACAGAAAGAAAAATGATATATAGCTGAGTAAAGTTTACTTAACATGTTTGCTTAACTTTTTAAGCAACTTTTACTTACATTTAAGGTAAATTTTACTAGCGATTTTTCTCCGTGTACTTATTAAATTAGCGAGAGTTTAATAATTTGGGTATTAAAAATTCATGAGTTTTTTCGTTAAATACTGAATATTTGTCACGTTAATTTGGAGTTTATTGATGGCAGAAATTTAAATTTTATTCGATACAGAAATATAGGAAATTATGAAATTTTAAATTAATTACTTTATTTACCTTGTAAAAAATTAAAAGAATTTATAATTTCCAGTCGCTTTGAAAAGTAAATAAAAAAAAAATGTTTAATTTAAAAATTAAAGATTTTTAAATACTTCCAATTATGATTCCAATTATGATTTCTTCTACAATTCTAAAGAAATAATTTCATCTCTAAGGCAATCGAAGTTTCCGTTGCTTGTTAAACCCGAGCAATTCCCAACTTTTTTGTTATTCAAAGAAGCCAACAAACGCCTCCAGTGAGAGAATCCTGCCAACAATTAAGTGGCAAGTGTTTCTTATTTTTTTATGAACAGCAGTCGATCATAGGTTTCCCTTTTTCACTTTCTCGTTCTAGTTGTTTTCTTGAAACTGACTTTCCAACCGCGAAAACGAGGCGCTGGTCTCGCGAGATACTCGCCGCGTCGCAGACCTTCCCCTTTGCTCTTGTTCCTTTTTAAAACAATCGGGGCTCGTAAACAACGTCATTCCCAGCTCTTTGTTCGAGCGACCATTTTGCAGGGTAAAGCGAGAGACTCTCGTCGACAACGGAGTGTCGAGCGTTATATCGTTATTATACGCGTCCCTCCAGACCATTTATAACCGCGACGAGAGACCACCACTACTAGTACGTCGGGCTTTGCGTTCTGATTGTGGACTTGTCACCGCCTGAAGTTTGCTCTTTTTTCTGAAGGAAGGAAAAT
This sequence comes from Ormyrus thymus, assembly GCA_035582935.1. Taxonomy (NCBI): domain Eukaryota; kingdom Metazoa; phylum Arthropoda; class Insecta; order Hymenoptera; family Ormyridae; genus Ormyrus; species Ormyrus thymus. The sequence continues at coordinate 8,404,881 of JAWWEM010000054.1, read as the reverse complement.
TTTTATTGTAGTGGAGCATAATTAAACCTCAAAGTTAAATTTATTATAAAGCAGAAATATTTACTAATGTTTATTTTAGCTTTCATTTTGGCTTCCCAGCAAATCGTGAATTAGTGAATCGAAGGAGTGATTCTTAAAACGTCTTGGGTTTGTAAGATTTCGGATGTTTTTATTTCACTTTTTTATGAAGAATAAAACTTTTATTTTAAGAAACGCATTTTTGAGATAAGAATATATTTTATTTTTGAATGGCATTTTCTCGAAAATAGCGTTTCCTCGAATCAACTTGAAATTTATAGTATGACTAATTTATATTATGAAGAATATACATACAAAATTTCATTGATATCGTATAATTATTAATGGATTTAATAGATTTTAAAATTATAGCCTTTTTTCATAGATACTAGGTTAATTGAGGCGCGCATCGCGACCCGACATTTCACAATTTTTTTTTATAATTCAATGAACTCGGACGATGTTGATATCCTCTGCTCGACATCGACCATTTTTTCTATCTTTGAAATGAATCTTCCCCAAACTATAATCTGTATTCTTCTTTCTGGTCTATTGTTAATAACTATACACATTACATAAGAATATTTGCAGCTTTTGATCGTGCGTTAATAGCATCAATAAAACCAATCATGTCTCTGAAAAATGAATTATTAATCAATAACTATATAGACATATTATACGTTATTATTAACAACATGAAACTAACCCACACAGTATGAAAGGTTGCTGCAAGGTTAACCTACAAGGTTTCAGTGAAAGTTTCAAACATTGCAGCAAACTTTCAGTGAAAGGTTTCAGCAATGTTTATATGTCCGCGTCACTTGTCTTGACGAAATGCTCCGTGAAGGGTTTTCAAAGGGTTTCCTGAAAAGTTTTGTGAAAAATTCGTGTAAGCTTGTGAAAACGTTTTCTAAAACCTTTCGAAAACCTTTCATGAAAGGTTCTGCAAGATTGTTTGTAACATGTTTGTAATATTTTCTGCAAACTTTTAGCAAAGTTTTCCAAAACCTTGTAGCAACCGTTCATTGAAAGGTTTCTGAAATGATTTTAGTAAAGTTTTCAAAAGATTTCATTGAAATTTACACTGTCTAGACATTGAAAAAAGTATCATTCAACGTATTTTTTTAACAACTTTTTACACTTGACCAGTAACTTACTTTCGCTTATACATACATTATTATTAATGAGATTTTTATTTGTAAGTACTTGTAAACAATACACTTAGTAAGATAACAGTTACAGGGAATATCATGGAATACTTCTAAAGTATCTAACATTGTAAATGATATACTGAAACTTCTTTGGTCTGAAGCATTTGTATCAAACTTTAATTCAAAAGCA
>JAWWEM010000054.1:8381785-8402142 GCA_035582935.1 Ormyrus thymus | reverse complement strand
TTATTTAAAATTATAGACAAAGATCTACCATATATATTTTAATCAAATCGTTTTTCACCTAGTATATATATATATATATATGATTTCATCGTTTTTCATATAGTATATATATATTAAAGTTTTTGTATTTGCAAATAAAGTTATAAATGTACAAAATGAGATGTAACTTTGCTTACCCAAACCTAATTAGTGAACACTGAAATGTATCACCGGCGATCTTTCGTTTATACATCAATGATCAATGAACGTACTCTGTAAACTATATCACCTAATTACTATGCAAATGAGTATCCTCGCTTAAAGCTCTCTGAACTTCAACAATAAATTGACATTTGATTTCCTATTGATTTCTCGCATCCTTTCTTACTCCCCTTTCGCATTTTATTGCGTAAGCCATGAACGAGTTTTAAATTGAACTTTCAAAAGAGGAATGTAATTAATGAAATCGATAACTTTTCTACAGAATCTTATTCCAATCCAATGCGCTTCTCATTACATTACTGCCATGTCTAGCGAAAGATTTGAATTTTTTACTATAATTATTGCTGTAAATAAGTTACAACGTTATACACATACTCGAAAAAGCCTGCAAATATTCTGAATAAAGTCACTAAAAAAAAACAAAAAATGATTTAACTATCGACAAAATAAACTCTTTAAAACATGTTTAATAATTTGCGAAATTTTATACGAACACATTTCATCTGAAATAGTCATGTAAGAGTGGAATGCTCAAAAATATAATCTTTACTGCTTGCTTCGTCAAGAACGAAACTTCACTAATTCAAAGGAGTCGCGAGACACGTAATTACGTTCTCACGAAGGTGTTTGCAATTATTTGCCGACTGAAGTAAAACAGAGCTCCACCGCGAAGTCATCAAGCGCGAGACGCGCACTGCGCTTTCGGCACTGATAAATATTTACTCAGACGAGCTCGATTTAAAAAAAAAGAAACGTCTATGCATGTATTTGCTGGCAGGAGGGAACGGTTGTACATCCTTGCAGCAGCTTTTGCAAATAAAGAAGCTGAATTTCATAAAATCAGATGACCTAGAATAACAAAGGTGACTTTTTAATATTATGGCTGCAATATTATGAATATATTTAATAATGCTTTACAAGCATTTCCGTTCTTCATCTAAATTTCAAGACGAAAACTATTTTACACTAATACTATTTGTAATAGAAACGCATGCAATTAATCAGCTAAATAATTATTACTAAATCTACTTAACTGTTTAAATTACTACTCCATTTACAAAATCAGTGACAGAAATAAGGAAAATTCAAGAAAAAAGCCCTGCTCGTTTTTCCTATTTCAGAGAATTTAAATTCGTATCGCAACACTCAATAATGGCTAATGAAAATGAAAAAAAGAAACGGCATATAAACAGAAGAATAACCAGTAACTTGATGATCAAAAATGTTATAATCGAACTAGAGTAAAAAAGCGTGCTTCCTGCGGCATTCGCAAGGATATTGCACGAAGGAAAAGCGAAATGGAATTTTCTTTGAGAGTAAGAGCGGGAGTGGTTCAAGGAATTTTCTCGTACTGATCGCATTGTCTTTGAGTCTTTCCGAGCTCTCTTCTTTGTATTTAATCCGCTTTTCTTGCCCTCTCGGCCTCCCTTCTTTTTTCCTTCTTACCTTTTTCCTACTATCTATCGCTTATTTCTTTCCCATACAGTTTCGTATCTTACTCGTACGATAGCAATCTTCTGCTCTCTTCGAGCAAGCAATATTCTGCTTTAGCACCTCCCCTTTTAATGATTATTTTTTAATAAGATGACGAATTGAATGTCAAATCCCACTCCAGATAAATGAAACTTTTGTTTTGAATTTATTTTTCGAAAACAATCTTTTTTTATGACGTGTGATTGTGAGTTCCTGAAAATACACTACAATAAAGTACAATCTCTTATTTAATATACAATTTTTTCCAATGTCTACAATCGAGCCAAAAAGAATAAAGATTTTAATTGATTAATCTAGAAATAAATCCCTTCTTCGAAAGTAAATAGCCGCTTCGTCGTAGGTGGGTTAAGGGAGTTTTACAATCATAATAGTAGATTTAAAATAACCTTAAAACAGAGAAAAAATTAAATTAATAATATTGCTCTAGTAATAAGTTTATATTATTTTGTCAAGCACAAGGTCTGAGATTAATTAAAAATCGATTTTTTAATTCAATAGAACATTATTTTTACGAAAAACAGACTGACGTCGCCTCTAAGCCAATCAAAGAGTAAACACTTGCGCTCGTTCTTTTACTAAGCATCCTGGTAAACCTGCTCCAAGCCTGCGTATATACTTACAATGAGCCTTACAGTCTTATTATATAAAAAGTATTTATTTAACTAAAATTGCTGTGATGAAACTTAAATTACTTTTGAATAATAAATTATCAGCGTATATTTGTATAATTATATGCATGTTTACTCCTGAAAATATTGTATGTATGAATGTTTATTTCTAAAAATATTCTATGTATAAATGTTTATTCCTTAAATGTTCTATGTATAAATGTTCATTCCTGAAAATATTCTATGTATGAATTAACTTCCAAAGGAAAAGAATCTTTAAAAACATTGTCAGTTATATTTCCAGTCATAATTCTCTATGTATAAATAATAGAGATTATGAGAGAAGACACACTTCATTAAAAATTATCAACAAGTCAGTTTTTATACTTACAAATCAATTTGTTGACTAGTGTTTAAGTTTCCGTTTCTACGCCAGCAACATTGCTATTCAAACAAGAATATATTGTTTAATACGTCACATCAAACGGAGTACCCCGATATACTTTTTAAGACTGCGTTCGATCACTCGCATATTCGCTGACCAAACCGTGCCCGCTTGCGGCGTCAGGATGGGGCTAAAATTCTGAGTGCATAGCGCTTTTATAACCTTTCAAATTTTTAGAGGTTTAATTTGCACATGAACGCAGACGTGTGGGTCCGTCGCACTACAAATATGGGCATGTGTACCACTACCTAGTTAAAGTTTCATACTTAACCCAAAGAGTAGTATGTGTTTGTAAATTTACAATCAAAATACGAAGAGTGTGCAAGTAAATAATTTACTTGCGCAAGCAGCGCGAACCGATAAGAACAATTTATGTGCACAGCATTATAAAGAGAATAATAAATAATGAAATATATTGTTTTATTAAATCTATTGGAGTCTACATAAAAATCATCATATAATTTTGACATTTTTTGTGAAATTCGAAAGTACTTATGATTCTGTAATCGTAAACTAATCTGCACTTGTTTAAATAAAGTATTTGTACTTACTTAGCAAGCTGTACGAAATATTCTTTGGGTTACATTCCTCACACGAATCGGTGTTTCGAAAGTTGGACATTCGTCCCTGCCAAGTACTTTAACATTCATATATCTATTTATAATACTATTGAATCTCGCTAGATAGAACTGCTCACTGCTTTGTTGTACGAATATATTGTGTCCAAATTTGTACAAAGTAGCTTGCTGATTGACATCAATTCAATCACTACTCGAAAATTCTACTGAATCGGTATGTAATGTTGACTTTCAATTTAATGAGACTAGAAATTCAACAAGCGCGCGTACCTCGCGCGTGGATTATTTTGTTTTTGCAAGTGACATATAATCCGAATAATGTTTTGTAGGATAACCCTCTGAATTTGGCTCTTTACACATAAATCCACGTTCGATAATGCTCTGAAGTTGGCTATATATATTTCGATACTAATATCCACCAATGCTCTATTCAATACTAATCGCTTACTCCCTTTTATAATAAGATTAGCAATTCGTTGCGCGCGGAATCTTTTTCTTGTTTATTTAAATTTTTTATATTTTAAAATTCATGCTGAAACTCACGTGAGTTCACAATAAAAAAAGAGAATTTCAATATCATGAATTTAATAAAATAAAATTAATAAAGGGTATAATGATAGAAAAAATTTATTATCTTGTTTCTGAATTTATAAAATCTGTTCAGACTCTCGCAATTGTTCTCTGAGATCCTTGACTTACCTTTTACATTCTTTTGAGTTGAGTTTTCACACGCATTTTCTTAAAAATCAGATTTCTTTTGTTTTTAATTAGTATAAAATAATTAACATAAATTATGACATCCAATCGACTTCTTTTTGTATCAATTATTGAAATGTCATTTAACGATTCTACGTTGAGATATGGAGTACCATTAAACCTCTTTATAAATTCTCCAATTACTTTAATTGTTTGTCCTTTAAAAAAAGTTTCATCATTTTCTTGAAATGATTTTATGTGCATTTCTAATTTATAAGTGCCATCGGTGATGCTTCCAATTCCTATTTTTTGATACTTTGATAACAATAATCGAAAGGAATTTTTCAGAGCTCCTTGAATACCTAAAAAATATAAATTTTAATGTAATAATATATAAAAAATGAATAAATAATAAATACTTACAAATTTGGCCTGAACTTCCTGCTACTGTTTTAAAATTTACATTTTTGATTTCTAATTTTTAGAGAGACGGTGTATGGAGCCCTATTTTCTCAATTTTGGTGTACGGTTGCACTTGTAATTGAGAATTGACATTTCCATCATTATGTTTGGAGTTGTGTCCAGTAATCTTAGATATTGCCCCTTCGACAGTAATAATCTAGAAATATTCAAATTAAATATAAATACATAATTAAATCAAAACAAATAAAGATATAAATAAAAATATATTAAAGTATACTTTACATACATTATTTATACTGGATATTGGGTCAAACTTATCTATTAAATGCCCCCAGGCAATAATTTGAATTTTTCTGCCATTATCATTATCAATAACAAGTCGTTGGACTAAACTCCCATTTGGAGTCTTTTGTTTAGAATTTATTAAACAAATAAATCCAGTTACTTCCCTGAAATAAAAAAAAATTATTATGAATTTATAATTGTAGAAATTATATAAAATTTCAAATATTTACACCATATTATCATCCATCTCAATTGAATCAATTTCTTCGTTAGATGTATACAGATCCATTTTAATGAACAGCAAATGTTGTCAAATCCATAGGACTCTCTGAAACAATAAATATATACATAAATCATAATAATAAAAATAAATCTTTAATCTAAAAAAAGAAAAAAAATAGATAGCTTCAATAACATACAATACAGAGAATTTCAAAGAAAATTAATTTTTATCATGTATTTTTATATTTGAACAATAGAGCAACCTCTAACCTTGCACTTATTTTCTTCTTTTTTTTTCGTCAATTCAAAAAAGAGTACAATTAATTGACTTACTCTATAGAAAATTTGCAGAAAGCGCACAGATGAAAGATGTAAAGCTTCTCTATCTCGCAGCAGAACTTTCTAAAACTGTAGGTTATATTAAATGCTATGAGTAAGTGTATTTCCTTGAACTTTCTTTGAAATACTTTATGTGACAAGAATGCATTCACTTGATCAGCATTAAATCTACTTACTCTATACAACTCTTACTCTATATAATGATGGTACAATTCATTGAATGGAAAATTATTGTAATGTAAAAAGCTATGATTTTAATGCAAATTATGAATAAGAGTTTAACATCACATTCTATAGTTTTAATAGATTTTATTTGACTAAAATCACAACACATAAATGAAATATATAAAAAGATTTCTCAATTGCGTGTACTCATTTCCTGAACCTTCCTTTTTATGAATGGATACGTGGAACTTAAAGAGATGACGCTTGTCAAACCTGCTATTGATTATGGGAAAGGCTGTCATATTTTTCGTTGTAGAAGACAGCCAAAGATTTGTTCAGTGCTTAAAAAAAAGATAAAATTTGTAATGATTGTGACGCAATGAGTTTATCCTATATTAAGTAATTGGAATTTAGTTAGCGTAATAAAACAGATTCATTAAAATTAAGAATAAACAGCAGAATAAATTTTGCTTCATTTTTATAATCTAGTTTCAGAGCGTTGAGTCGAATAAAATAGCTGTAGTAATATATAAAATTTATTCCAATTCAATTACATTGATTGTTTCCTCAAAGAAGGAAACATTGCTTTTAAAAACTTTTTTGTGGCTAACTTTTATACTTTTATACTTTTAAAAACTATTAAGTGTTACATTACGACGATTTTGAAAATTATGTAAAATAATAAAAGTGGATTTATTATTTTTGCGACGAAATAAATTTTTAATGCAAAAGTTGTTTAAACTCGCGTTTTAAGGCTTTTGGTATAAAAGAGTCATTTTCGAGCTAAAACATTTTCGTATTGCGTATGTGTGTATGTACATTATTTATAACTTTTGAAATATTCATCCGATTTTCATCGGGTAAAGCTTATTCAATTTCTTTTTGTGATATTTTAAGTTTATAACTTTTTTCAGTTTGTTAATTTTCCTTTGTTTTATGGACAAAAAACGATTTTGAATTTTTTTAATAACAAATATTTTTTAATGTTGTGAAATGTTTATTAAAGAGTTTTTTATTATCTAAATTTTCATTTTTTAAATGTTAAAATATTCATATAAATTAATTGGTTATTAACCAAAAATTTTTTTTATTTTAATTTATTTCTTGAAAAATATATTAAACCTATCTTTACGAAATTTTTACCACTTATTATCATAAAATATTATATTCATTTAAAATTTTATTAAATTATCTCTTTAGTTTATGTCATACGCTAATCAGAGTAGTAATCAATCAATCTTTCTGAACTTGCACAGAGATAGTATTTGCATAGCTTCGCGGTCTGTATACTTTAGAAAAAAAAGTCCATAAATTTATAAGATATTCGGGTTTATAGTACATTATGCACCTAGGAAGCGAAAGTAAAAAATGTCTCAGATCGCATGTATTTATTGGCCGAGACGAAGCCGAGGTCGATAAACACGCGGTCTGAGACATTCTTTATTCACTCCGTAGGAGCATATTTTACTTTTTTGGACGTGAAATGATCATTTCGCGGCCTAGGACAAAAAAAATATTTTTTAAATTTTTAAATTGCTTTTTCTCAGAAACTATTCGACTAATCAACTTGAAATTTATAATGTATTTAGTTTATATTATGAAGAATATATGTACAAAATTTAATTAAAATTGTAGAATTATTTATAGAAGTTAATAAAAACATACTTTTTTGTCCTAGGCCGCGAAATGACCATTTCACGTTCTGCACAGGTTCTTATTTCGCGGCCCTCGTGCAAAAAAATAAAATATGCACCTAGGAAGCGAAAGTAAAGAATGTCTCAGACCGCATGTTTATCGACCTCGGCTTCGCCTTGGCCAATAAATACATGCGATCTGAGGCATTTTTTACTTTCGCTTCCTAGGTGCATAATGTACTGTTCTTATAAAAAAAATAATGTTTCTTACTTCAATTTTTATCAATTTATAATAAATTCATGATAGAGAATTATTATAATGATTCGATTTAGTTGAAATTTAGTTGAAAAAACATATATTTTTTGTATATTTAGGTGAAGTTAGTTGCATTTTTGAAATAAGGCATTAATATATTTAATATTTGAACTAATATTATAAATATAGCAACGATAAATTAGTTTGGAGGAAGCTAAGTTCCAATGAATGGGAGCGGTTTTTTGTTGAAAAGAGATCCAATGGGATCAGAACGTTAGATAATAAACAAAAACGTATACTGATAGTACACCATCAGCATCTACATTATTCATATATTACACAACAACTGTCATTAGCAGCAAAAAACCTTTGAACGATTCTTGCTTTTACTCCAACATAAGTTCAGTTTTTTTGCATTTAGTTCAGTTCGTTTCCATTTATCATTCCATCAAACTTCAAGTTTAAAACTACCTTAGTTATACTCGACTACTTTAATTATGAAATATGGGATCTAGATATCAGAGAAATTCAACGAAAGGTAGAAAAATCCGATTAGCAAAAGAAATAAAAGTTAACAAATCTTATTACACGGTAACGGAGATGTTCTAGCGGACGTTCAAGCATAAGATATTTCTTATCTTCTTATCAGTCTTGTCTGGACGGTCGCTGTTTTTCCTTTCCCGTTCTTTCTGCCAACGTCTCGCTGTAAAGGCGAGTCCTTATTCTACGCCCGCCTCGCTTTCCCCGGCTTTTATTTCTCGACTATGCGCAATCCGTCATAAAAATGGCAGATGGCAGCGTCGGTGTTGAAGAAAGCCGAGTTTACAAGGGAATTGTTTTCCGGGACCAGCGGCAAGCGAGAGAGGGAAAGTAAGAGAGAGAGAGAGAGATGCGCTATGCTCCAATATTGTTTTCTTACTGCTCGTAAAGCTTGCGCCTCGTTAAAAAAGGATCAAAACCCTGTAGTGCACTGCGCAAACGCTCTCTTTTTTGCGAATCAACCGAGAACATTCTGCTTGTGGCCGGCATAAGCATAAGCCGATTCTCTTCACGAAACAATTGACTTTCAAATATTAATTTGATACGTAAATATTGTAATTTTTATTAATAACGCGCTGGTATTCTTTTTAATCGAGAAGATGCTTCCGAGAAACGAATATCCCCCCAAACGCCAGAAGTTTGCATTGCATCAATTAAGCACAATCACTCTTTGCAGGCTTATCACTGGGCGGTGGCCTCATAGTGCTGGCATCAGCCCTATCCGAGGCCTCGTGGGACCTGCCGCAAAAGTACAGCTATTCATCGTCGAACAAGTCCGAGGACACGGGCCTGCCCCAATACCATTATGGCTGGTGCCTCCAGCTATCTGGACTGGCTCTCATCCTATCCGAGGTCGCGGCCCTCCTCACAATATCCGGTTACATGGCTCGCTTTCCCACCGTCGAGGACATGGTACGTGACGCACCGAGAGGACGGACTATGCCCTCTCGTTAATCATCGTCCATACAGACTCCTTCCCTTGTAAGCTTTGTGAAATCAAAGTCAGCCCGCGTCGGAGAGGACGTGTTGAAGGGGGGTGTCCGACGCGAACACCTTCCTGAAATTCAGAGCACCGTCGTTCCTTTCTTGGTGCCGCCGACGATGATATTTTTTCAGCCTTGTTTTGTAGCCGACGAGGCAAATTTTGTGCAGCCGATGGCATTAATTATTTTCATTTGGAGCCTTCATTGTTCTAATTTAAATTGATTGCGCAACAGAATGTATTACGTAGAGTGCAGAGTATACCCCTCTCTTCATTATCAAAATTCCGTTGAGCTGAAAAAAATTCATTTAGCTGAAGCACAAGTACTCTTAATTTGCATAACTTACATTACTTTTGCGCATTTCTCACTTGATTTAACTAATCTTCTCAGGATTAGCAAAAGAATTATGCATCAGACTTTTACGCTTGCATCCACTTAATTCGCGCCAAATCAAGTTTTTAATTAGAACACTTTGTATTCCAATTGTATAATTTAAAGTCTGACACGTACATTTGCAAAAATTAATAATTAAATTTTAAGAAGTTTACACGTTGATTGTACGAAACTTTTTAATTCATTCAAAGGTGCGAGTGATGGTGCCAGGTGCTGAACGAAAGCTGCGTGAACAGCGTGGCCTTAGCTCTGAATACCTTGTCAGAGCACATCAAAAATCACCAGGACCTACTCCGTGCTCCGGAGCTAGTCAACCTTCAAAAGGCCAAGGTATAATGAATTTTGGGAAATAAATTATTCTAAAACGAACATAGGGTTTTGGCTGCAAGTATTCTTTTTAATCAATAAAAAAAAATGAAATAGTTACGTATATTATTTGTTATAAAAATCGACATATTCAAAAGTTTTGTAATAATGAGATATGTGTCTACATATTTACATGATAAATACATATTCGAAAACGATTTACCAACTAAATAAACATACGTCGATCTACAATATTACTCCAGTAATTTGATTTATTCGCAATAAACTGCATTTGAAACGCATACAAAATTATTTTGATTATAAATCTAATAACATATCAATGATCAATGACAAGTCATCACACACGCAGTCATTTAAATTCTCATTAACGAATTATTCACACATCATTAATTATATATTATTAACAATTAACGTGTAATAAGTGAATTGGAAATATTAGATTGATAAAAAAAAAACATAATTATAAACTGATTCTTCTCGCATTAATTAAAGTATACGTCCGTGTTGTTAAGACATGATTTCTGATTAGGTCCAATAAGATCTGCCGAGGAGGGTACGTCGTTACTGTGCAAATCGGCGCCAGACATCTGCGCTTCTAATCCCCAGTCGGCCATCAGCTACGTTGACAAGGCAGACCTGTCGCATATGCTGCCTGCTTATCCAGAAACCAAGATAATTGAGCCACGCTTTGTCGGTACGACTTTCCCCGAAAAGGCCGACCAGAGCGTCGTGGACTCGCGGCTGAGCGGCTTTGTCGACAAAGAGGGCCTCATCATGGATTCGCGCATGCTCTCCGAGTCCCGGCAGAACATCATCGCGTTCGCCGAGGGCAAAGAGCATGTGGTATGTCAAGAACCGCCCACAAGGTTCAGCGATTTTCCCCCTCCACAGTTACCGACTGAGCAGCAGCAGCAGCAGCAGCAGCAGCAGCAGCAGCAGGTACAGCAAGTACAAGTGGTGCAGCAGCAGCCTCCTCTAGCGTTTGCTGATACGGAACCGCCCGCTTTTATCGACCACCAAAAGCCTTCGCAGCAGCAGCATCAGCAGCAGCAGCAACATCAACAGCAGATACTGGTGGACTCGTTATTGGATGCACCCTATGGATACGATACACGTTTTAATAGCTTGGCTGGTCAAACAGTGCCCATCACGCTGAAGCACCATCATCATCAGGTTAATGCCTCCGTTTCCGCAATCCAATCTTCAGCTTCGCCCCAGTACATCTATCAAAATTTTGGCACAATACACTCAGGTGTATTAAGGGTAGCCGAGCCCGGCACTAGTTCTGCCAGCTCGAATTGCTCCAGTCAACGGAGTATGACTTTGCAGAATCCTAAGCGGAAGCCAGCCAACGCCCAGATTGCCCAAAATACCTTCAGTACCCTAGAATGCGAAAGACGCAGACGGGGCGGCGGCGGGGGTGGAGGCGGCAATGGCTCGCCGGCTGCCATAGCGACTTCTTCTAAAGCCAATTTTTGTGCAGGAAGCGCGGTATGACCACCGTCCCAGGCTGCTCCGTCAAGGTAACTCAGGAATGAGGAAACCACGTTGTAAAGACGAGGTTTTATTTCCGCAGCCCTGCCGAATCGTGTCCGGGAAAAGAAAGTGAACAAATTATAACTGGGTGAATGTTTGATCCGGCGGACGAAATGGGCTTCGAGAAATACTAAGGCTTAAAATTGATGAGCAGACGAAAGATAGACGACATCGCTTTTTGTATTGGCGAGACCCATCATGACAATGATAGCTCTTTTAAAAACTTACCTAGCGAGAAAGTAATTGATTTAGAGTGTACAGAAAATGATTGATTTAGTATGTAAAGAGTGTTAAATGAAAGGACTTTTCTGTACTCTGAAAATTCAATCAAGTTAGTTCAAGAAATCGAAACAGGTTTAAAATAATTTCATATAAATATTTTTATTTTATTATGTCTTCAGATACTAGTAATTAATTTTTTATTACGTTACATGCAGAAATAAAAGATATAAAAAAATATAATTTAAAAATAGCGTAATTTTTATTGTTTTGTTAGGTGTTGAAAATCTCCAATTTAATAAATGGCGTTACAAGCGGGCGTATTTTGAATGCTACTTTTAAATATAATTTATAGATTTTTACGATTTTTATTGAATATTTTTACTTACGTTAAGTTTTACAGCGATAACACTTTTATAATATTTATTGACGCGTTGTAATATTTATACAAGTTATATACGTAACATTTTTTTTTATAAAATGAACAATTTTTATTGTATTTAATTTTATACTGCCAAAATTATTTCCTTGTTAAACTTATAATATTTAGACGTCACTGAACGAATTCAGTAACAAGACTGTGACTTTTGTATATAAAAAAAAAATAGTGTATTTCATAAGCATGAATATTAAAAAAATTATAAATGTATAAACAACTGAATATTATTAGTATACAAAAGTACATTAATTATTGGCATTTGCTAAATCAAGACAAGTAATTTGATAAAATATTTAAAAAAATGAATTAATGTATTTTTGTAGACTATATTAAGTATTGTATATTCTGAAGTTCGATTCAAGTTTTGGATTTTTGTATCTAGTACTTATTGTACTGTTTTCAAAAGTAGAGATTCGAATCGGACCGAGAAATGAAATGTCCATGCATCATTTCAACTTGCTGTTAAACAATCTTAAATGGTAACTAAATAAATTAAAAGAATTATAAAAGCCTAAGTATGTTGATGATGTATTATAGTTAATCAAAGAAAGTGTAAACCAAAAAAGTTTAAAATGTAGTCTATATAAAACTAACCCAGTAGATGGTTGATGTAGTAAAGATTAATCAAGTCTGTAAAATTTCGAATGTACTCCGAAGGCCCGACAAGGCCTGCAAAGTATAAAATGAAATTTATTTGTGTGGCTACGAAAGGTTCCTGAACATATCAAAACGCGAGACAAGTAAAAACTGGTGGAAAAGTTTGTAATCATGGGAGCTTCATAACTCAACGTCGATTGACTGTAATAATTTTTGCTGATAAATCTAAGCGCTGATTTTCTTACGAGAAAAGAACTGTTTTCATACGAGACCATTAAAACCCGTAAATAAGAACTGCTCATGTACGCGTAAATGAGAAACTCGTTTGTCATATGTATTAATCGTAGTTGAATGTAATAAAGTGTTTCTTTTATAGCAAAATTAAAAAATTTGTTTCTTTCCACCGCATCCCTCGCTCTTACGATTTAGAATTACGAAAGAATTTCACTTGACTTTTCGTAATAATCGATATTTTGTATGAAAAAGTTGGGCTTTCGGGACAAAGATGGCGCGACGCTGTGAAATATAAGAGACATCGCTGGTAATCGGAATTTACTCCAACGAGCTAACTCCACTGGCGAAGCTAATGTTTAATTAACGCCGCATAATTGCCTGGCCAATTAGGCTTTTACCGTTCAATATTAATCTGCGATTTGAATTCATTTCAATGTGTTTAAATTTTACTGAATGCATAATCTTTCTTAAACTAATTACGAATGCAAAACTCGTAACATGTATTTACAAGCGAAGATGCACTCTGTATTTTAAATCTATAGAAACTTTCAGATAATATTTATAAAAGTGGTATTTGATTGCTATTTATTTTACCAGAAATATTCTTAAGGATATCAATAAACACATAATTTTTAAAGTATTAGGTCTTCGTTGATTTTGTTTGATAATATTCCTGAGCACACTAAAAAAACTATTAAAAATATTAGAGAGATACTGTGAAAGTAGATATTTAGAAAAAATATTTACAAGTATTTAAATTTCAAAAGTTAAATAATTTTTTAGTTAATTCAAATTTTCAAATTAATTAAAAGAAAATAAGTTGCCCGAGGCAATAGTTGTTAAAACTTTGTTTCGAAAAATCTCAATTATTTATTAAAACAAGCATCAACTAATATATTGTAAATCCCCACTTTCAACAATTGAACTACGACCCACACAAAAAACCAATCTCAGAAAGATAAATTTAATTCAAAAACCACAATTGCCCGACGCCAATCTCTCTGCTTCTCCCTGCCGCTAAAAGATCAAACGACGACTTCCCGCTTATCGATTCGAGAAAGAGGCAGAGAAAAAGCGGAGGCTGCGCTCGCACAGAAATGCGTCGTGCCTCGCGAGCACGCCCGTCTCGCCGAATTATCGTCAGTGCGAATCAACCGGCCGATTTGACTGACGGCGCGCAAATGAGTGAACTTTCTTCGCGCCGGGGCAGCTTTGGAGGGGCGCTTGCACGTCGGATGCGAGCTGCGTTTGCGCGTAGCTGTTTTCCCGGTGTATGCTTATTAGTTTACGTTTAGGCGTAGCTTTCGTTTGAATGTGTTTAATTTAGTCTCATTCTGCCTCGTGTAAGCTAAATAGCAACATTCAGAGTTAAAAATTAGTCAGAAAAGTAAAAAAGTTTCATTCAAAGTGTTGTAATAAACAGTTTTAAGGTAATCAATTATCTAAATTTCTGTTGACTCTACGCGCAGAATCTAAAAAATGACTTAAATTTACTTCAAAGGAGACAATTATATCTAATCGTTTGCATAAAGCAGATATCTAGCCGGCCTTTTCCCAGAAAATGAATACAAGAAAGGTCGGTATCATAGATGCTCAGGAGGTCGTTCCGATGAGCGAGGGGCGTTAAGAAAAATTATGCAAAAAGCAAGCTGCCACGCGGAAGAGCCGAGTCCCCGATAAGCAAAGGCGCGGGTAGAAAAAAAAGTAGAAAAAAAAGGCGGTCGCCCGCCGCCGAGGGGAAAAGCCGCGTCGGCAAAGAAGAAAAAGAAGGAGTACGGTCGGCAGCTCTGCGGAGACGCGCTTATAATCCAGACCGCCATCTATCATCGTGGAGTATACTAGTTAGGCGATTCTATCTTCCCGCCTTCTTTACGCACCCCGGCGAGTAGTCTCTCTCCTCTCTCACACTCCTCTTTTGTTGCCTCGTTTAATAACTCGTGATGAATGTACACTTCGTCGCCCTCTCGGGGTTGCGAATAGAAGCACCTGAGAGCCGAACGGCAGTTTCTCTCTTTCTCTCTTTCTCTCTCTCTCTCTCTCTCTCTCTCTCTCTCTCTCCTTGACTTCGGGACGGGCTGCAAATTAAAATCGTAAATTTCTTATTCTATCCGAGGCTATTTCGCATCGTTCCGCTTTCGTTACGCTGCGAACGTCGCGCAGCACGCGGCCTTTCTGCTGCATCCAATCTCCGTCATTTTTTTAAATTGGACCGAGCGCAGGAGACGCAGCAGCATTGCGCAAGGACGAGTATGGAGACGACGCGTTAACGATCAGGCGAGGAGGGAACGAGCCAGGGGAAACTCAATCTTTCGCTTATTTCAAGGCGATAAGGCTCAGAAGTACACTTCTCCGTGAAACGAGTCGATGCTGCACAGGACGTTCGGAGAAAAAATGCCCGTTCGCCCGCGCTGATAATCGACTCGGCACGTGCAAAATTGTTACTAAATCCTCCATGCATCAAGTTGTCGTTCGGCCTCTTGGGCTTCCGCAGGAATCTCGCTCGCCTCGCGCCCTTATCGTCCGATAATCCAGGACGATTCGGACGGTAAAGCACGGCCCGCTGACAAATGATGGCCGAGGCTCAGGCTCGCCGGAACAGGGCCCTAAATCGGCCCGACGCAGTAATTCAGCCCACCCTCCCCCCCGGCGATCCTTTCGGCCATCCATCCCGAACGTCTCTCGCGCGAAACGACTCTCTCTCTCTCTCTCTTATCTGAGCGGCGCGCCGCGCAGCGAATTAGCGAGCGGTATTAAATTACGCGGCGCGATATCGCGCGTCCCTCCGCTCGGAATTAACCCTGTAGCGCGCGGGGCCGAGGGATAATTTCATTTGGCGAGCGCGCGCGCGAGAGCGGCCCGCTATCTCCATATGTCTGTCTCCCGCGCGCCAAAGGCTGCCTCGCCGATGTTATTTGGAACGCGCCGCGGGGCGAGAGCGGTCGGGCGCGCTCGGCGCGCCGAGATTTTCCTTATTTTATAGACGCCCGGCCAACGCGGACGGCCGGAGTTTCGCTTAATGCCTCGGCTTTATCGCGCTCGGGAAGATACTCGGACGACTTCTCTATTTAATTATATGCCTCGCTTGGGCTTTTTCGATCTTTCAGGCAGGAATTGCTTTGGCAGGCTAACGTATTTTAGAAAAAGTTGATTAATGTAGATTTGCAACTTTTATAATTACGCTGACGATTTCAACAGGTTCTCAAAACGATAAGCTAATAATTCTAAATCAAATATTCTTTGTCAAATTTATAAACGACTCGTCATATTAATTTTCCGAATAATATAACCTTTAGAGAATAGGAGTAAAAATTCGTTAACTCAAGGAATCGAGCAATCGCACAGAATGTAAATCTTGTTTCCATTTGCCTTATCAGCTTCTCCCTCAAACCCCGCTGCTGCGTAGGCACGTTTAAAAGAAGCGTTTCATTTCTTTTAATCTCCCGCATAAAAATGAAATTTAGCAGGCACGGGCCCACGAGGCAGCGAATAAAAATCGCACCTATCTCGCCCGGCAAATACACGAAATATCCAGCAGCCGCGACTGCGAGGCGGCGCCCGTGGAATTCTTCCTCCGGGTGAAAACGTCGCCCTCTCTCCCGCGCTTAGCTTATCGTCATCGGTCGCAGCGTACGCCGCGCCGGAGCTCGCCAGTACAAGCTCGTTCCTACATTCGAAACTTGGCTTTTTTCTCCGTGACAGGCTAATTTTTAAAAAGCCGATCGCCCGATAAGAAGGCCAACGCGCGACGCTTATCAAGCCGGCGGCTGATTTTTCTAGCGAGTGCGGTGAACTTTTTTTTTTTCGCTTTTTTTTTACGGCGACGAGGGAAGGGGGGAAATTTCGAATTTTTCACTGGCATCCTATTTACGCTTTGACAATTGTCATTTTTCTGTTTTACAGATAAGAGCCGCCTTATCTGCGTGATCAATCATAACGGGGTTTACGGCAAACGAGTGCGAGTTTTTGAGAGAGATAATGCCATGATAAAAAATAAACCTATCTAAGTACGTTGTAAATTGATTATAAATGTGTATGACAGGCTCATTTATTTTATTCTTTAGAAACTCTTATCTAAATAAACTAATTTTTAATGTTCCGTCGGCATCGTTGCCACTGAAAATTGTATAATACTGTGAAAAATCAGAATAAAAAGCCGGACAATTTTCCACACTTCGAAAGGCCAGGAAGGAAAGGAAATCTTTTTCGGTAACCGTCGCTTCTTTCCTTCCTACAGAGCCACTTGCTCCGAGAGTCCCTCTTTTCCCCCTCTCTCTCTCTCTCTCTCTTTGCCCGAGATCCGAGTAATTCGATTTGACCATCTCTCTTTCTCCCTTCGATTTCGCCCGCTGATCCCCGGGAATTGGTTGACAAATTCGCCGGAACCCTCTTGGCGTGATAAAGCGCGCGCGCGAGCGGCATAAAACCGCTGCTCCTCAAATGGGGAGCAAAAAGGAGAGAGAGAGCGAGAGAGAGAGAGAGAGCGTCAGAGATCGGAGAACGAAAGAGGAAAAAAATGAGGTTCGCACCCTCGATGGAGCGGAGCGACGAAAACTCCCCCATTTGCGGGACAAAGAGAAAGAGAGCCGGACCCTTCCCCCACCCACCCCGCTCCTTGCCGCCCGTCCGACTTCATCTTTGCGCACGCCCTCGCATCTCCCCCCCCCCCGGCGCCCTCCGGGGAGATCGCGATCGTCGCCCACGCGCGAGAGCTCCGCAGCCGCGAAACCGCCGGCTCCTGACCGCTGCCTTCCTTCCTCGGAGTCCCTTTCCCCCGAGCCGAGAGACAGGAGGAGCCGGGGAGATCCGCGCGATTGATGCGCCGTCTTCGCGCGAATTGCCGGCCGCTTTTTTTTTTTTCTTCTTTTTTTTATCGAGCTCGCGATTATTGTGAATTATTTAGCGGGAGTTCGGCCGGGGCGAAGGATTGTTGGAGGCGATGCCGAGGGAGCTATCGCGGGCGGAGGAGAATGATGGAGATTAATTGGGTTCTAACAATAACAAATAGCACTTTGCCTGGCTTTTTTATGGATCGTAAAATCAAGCTGAAACGCGACAGCATTATGACAGTCGTAAATGTCAATGAAAAGTCATTATAAATGTAGAAATGTTCTTCTGTCTATAGAAAAAGCAACTGTCGGCACTGAAGGTTCGCTGAAATATAATAAAAGTTAGCGCGGTACCGATTGTCAAGAAATTATTGAAACCGCTAAACGTAAAACGAATGTGCAACACCTTTTACCGCGGATGAAAAAAAGAAGAAGAAAAAAAAAAAAAAACTTCCCGCAAAGGCAATTGACGAAAATTTTTCGAAACAAACGTTTATTTTTCGGAAAGCTCGGCAGAGCGAAAAACCTTATCGGATAAAAAAGCAAAGCGTAGGCGGCAGCGCTGCTAATAAATCAAGCAATCATCTAAATGAAAAAGCCACGACGGGAATAACAACTCGGTGCCGTCCATCTCTCCTCCCTGCACTTGCCTACCTCCCCGCTCGAAAAATTCCCGTGTCCTCCCTCCCCCTTCGCGGCGTGCATGAAAAAAAGAAAAAAAAAATTACGGGGCACGCTGTTGCCATGGCGACGTTCCGGGAAAGAGGGATTCGTCTAAATCCGCGTGGCGAGAGGGATAAAGCTCGCACGCTCTCCCTCTCTCTCTCTCTCTTTCGCACGGGGGAGCAGAGTTAAGCCGAGAGATTTGCGCGGGCCGCGCCGGTTGGTCGGTTCATTGTTTCAGCGCGGCTCGCCGTGAGCCTTCAATATCTTGCGCGAGCGACCCGTAAAACGCTCGCCATTTCGGATTTTTCGCCGTCGGTGAGGAAAGGAAATGCTCTGCGAGCCAGATCCGTGCGTCACGTGCCTCGTAAATGTTGCACCGACGCTTTGCTGCCGCTTTTCTCTCGCTCTCTCTCTCCCTCTCTCTCTCTCTCTCTCTCTCTCTCTCTCTATCTCTCTTTCTCTCTCCCGCTGCTGCTCCCTATTTCTTTTTTTATAAAATTGCAGCGTTGAGTTGAATTAGCCATGAGTTACTGGCTCCCAGCGTTATTTATCGCGTCGAATGGCTATGTAAGGGCTATAAGCGTTTGTATTTTTTTATTGTTTTTTTTTTTTTTTTTTATGGACGGCAGTACACAGATTTATGCGAAGCATTTTGCAGAGCATTCTCTAAATTTTTAAATAAAAAAAACTTTGAGTATAGACTGTATGGTTAACAAGCACGTGACTCCCTTATTAAAACAATGGTCCACTTACTGTCTCTTGTGCATGTAATTCTTGTAATCCTGTTTCATACACCCCCCCACTGCGGTAGATAAGTAAAAGGAAACGTTAAGTAGGTTCAATGTACTCTCGAAACAACATTTCACACGTGTTTGTGCGTTAGAGATACGATTTGAATTTTTTAATAAAAGTTCATTAATTTTCATTTTAATAAAATCACAATTAATCAAAAATGGTAATTTTCCACGAATCTTCCGCAAGGAATAGCGGTTTGTTAAATGTTCAGAATACTTCAAAGTATTATGAGACTCTAAAGATGAATTATTGAGTATGAAAGCACGTATATTAAGTAGCCGCATAGCTGGTCACCCGAAGCAGTGATTTATGATGACTCGAATTAATACTGGTCCAACTTTACCCTCTTTTTCTCCCAATTCTTTGTAATCAAACGAGCAGATTCATTCGGTAAAATAACTTTCTTTCTTATCTTAAAATTAAAATATAATATATTCTATAAAGCTGAACCAATTTGGAAACTTATTTCCCTTCGCGGCGCAATTTTGATCTTAAAATTAAATTCAAAACACGTAATTATAGCGAAGCGATTATACAAGATAACAAGATTTGAAATACTGATTCAATTAAAGCAAACGTATAATTTGCATTAAAATGTTTAAAATTTAAATTATTATACATTTCATACATTTCCATCAATACTTAATTAACGTATTTATTCAAATCAAGAGCACTTTTGCCTTACTTACTTAAATAATCGATTAATTAAACTTTCAAATTAAAATAATAATAATATAATCTTTAACCTAATACGGAACACAGCTGGTATCCTCGATTATTGTTACTTTCACTCAACGTTGGATATACCAGGAGAGTTAGAAAAAAAATATTCATCATTGAATCTGTGAGCCGAGCGGAATATTTCAAGCCAGTAGGAGAAAGAAGAAGCCGAGTAGCGCTTAAAACAGACTCGTCGAACCCGATGAAAACTTACAGATTTACATTTATTGTCACAATAATTTAATTTAGCCCGTTCGCTCGTAAATTTGCCGATTATCGGTCCTGCTTATTAAAATCCCAATGCGCTCTCTCGCGTCTTTTCCAAGCGGCTCCCATCCCCCCTCCTCTCCGCCCGTCCGAAGCTCGAGCTTCTCTTGCCTCTGGCGCATTCTTGTTTCTTTCCTTCTCTCCTTTTGCCGGCGGTACGAACGTCTCTCTTTATCCGCACTTCTGCCAGTGAAGCGTATTAGCCTATACGGTTTGTAAATAAAAGAGCGCGCGAAAGTGTGCTCATTAAATTAATTATAATTTATTACGATTTTGACGCGCCGCGCTGAATTTTTAAGCGCCGAAGCGTCAAGCGCGTTAATTTACTTCGGAAACTATAGCAGCAGATAATTTTAAATGATGAAAAAGGCCGGTATTATTATCGAAACTTACACTGAGAAAAATAATGTATCAAAATTTGCTATAACTTTTTTAAAATTTGCTATAATTTATATCAAAGTGTATGTAT
>JAWWEM010000054.1:8368005-8381685 GCA_035582935.1 Ormyrus thymus | reverse complement strand
TGCAACTCCTTTAGTATAAATTATAGTAATTTTTATTTAAGACATATTAAAGTTTAGAATATTATTTTTCTCAGTGTATAATTCGAGCGGAAGGTAAGACGACTGCTCTTCGTCGCCGTTAGAAAATTGAATTTTAGGAAAATTTCTTCTGCCCGGCTAAAACGGCGCAACGGCACCTCGGCGTCGTTTACACTTTCTTCCCCCCCCCCCCCCTCCCCCCGGTTAAAGATCCTTTTTTTCCCGCAACCCCGACACACCGTAAACACAGATTAGCCAATACGCTTAGGCTGACGCGCGCTTACGTACATATCCTTCGCTCCTCCCCCCCCCCCCTCCTCCTCTTTCCCTTTACGATCTCCCGATGCTAATTTCACGGGGCTCGCGGTCGTACGGCAAGTCAGCGCGCGGCGAACGAAAGTGAGACGTCGGAGAACGCGAACGGAGGGAGAAAGAGAGAGAGAGAGAGAGGGAGGGAGGGAGGGAGGAGAGGGGTGGGGAGGTTTAAGGCCCCCTTCGAGGCAGCTTCACTGACGATGACGAGATGATCGCTTAATTTGGCCAACAGCTGCCGCGTCTTCGTCGTTCCTTCGCACACTTTATCCTTCCCCCCCGTACCTTATTTTCTTCTAAGAGCTTCGTTTTTAGTGATTTTCTCCTCCTTCCTTTTTATGCTTTTCTCTCCTTAATAAGATATTACAAAGCCGCGGCGTCCTGTAATTAAACCCATCATTAATTCATCTGCGGGAATTTTATGTTTTAGATTGATTTTAGAGCCGGATCGAGGCGCGCGGTATACCCACTTTCGAGAGCGAGAGAGAAAAAGAAAGAACAGGACGCGCGAGGACCGCTCGTTTAAAAAAAAAAAAGAAAAAAGTCAGCGACCGTGGAGAAAAAGTTCGAAGCTCAGGCGCGTACGCGCACACACCTCTTAATCCCGGGATGCGATTATTTATGAACGTAAGAGGACAGCCTCGGGAATCTCTTGGCCGCGCCGCGGCGCGCAGAAGAATGAGAGAGCGCTCGCGTTCCTCTTCTTCTTTTCTCGTTCGCGCGGACCTGGAATATCCTCCGCTTATTTGCATTAATTAAATAATCTGTTAAACACTCCGGCGTGGAACTGCCGTATTTTTTCTATTAATCCGCGTCGGTTCGGCGATGTTTTTTTTTTTTTTTTTTCGGGCCCGCGGCGAGTGGGGGAGCGATTATCGTCGTTTCGCGGAAATTTCGCGTAAAAACCAGACGTGCAATTGACGTCTTATCAAAGGCCGTTGAGTTCGCTAACGCAGGTGGCACTGCACTTGGACGAGTTTGGATTTATATTTTAAACTTCGAAATATTTTATGCCTCTTGCTTTTTTTTACGTTATCGCGGGATTTCTTCTGGAAGCAATGTCATTGTCAATTAAAAGCGTTAAGTTGTAATTAATTGATGTACAGAAATATTGCTACGTAATGAAATATTTGTTAAACAAAAATATCATTGGTAAATAATATCTTCCCAC
Source organism: Ormyrus thymus (assembly GCA_035582935.1). NCBI lineage: Eukaryota > Metazoa > Arthropoda > Insecta > Hymenoptera > Ormyridae > Ormyrus > Ormyrus thymus. The sequence continues at coordinate 8,380,184 of JAWWEM010000054.1, read as the reverse complement.
AATTTTATTCAATTTTCACGATCGATGAAAATAGAACATATAAATAAAGTTAATAAAGAAGGAACTTTTTCAGGTATTTGCATGTTCTGTAATTCATGATTTAAAAACTCATTTATCACGGCCCAAAGTCTCCAAATGTTCGCCTGTAACTTCGACAGGTATTTATAGAATTTTTAACACCTGTTCGGAAAGCCATAACTTCTGTCCGTATAATTTAATGTCTTAATTTGCTGCGAAACATTTTCGGGAAAAAAAAATTTAGCGTTTCATTTTCACAATAATAGTCCGCTGCAGGATTTTACAAAGAAAAAAAAAAAAAAGAAAAAAAAAACAGCGGAGGAAAAAAAAAACCAGACGCGGAGAACGCTGCTCGTAGAAAAATAATTTTCGAAACGAACGCGCGGCGAGGCCTCATTGACCCTAAACACGTCTAATCCTCCTAAAGCGAAATCCCATAAATTCCCAAAATTTACGACTGCAGCATAGACGTGTGAGAGAGCGCAACTCCCTCGCGTTCGGGAGCCGCGCGAGGAATTCTATTCTGCCGGCTAGATTAGGAGAGAAAAAAAGGATATTCAAATGACCGCATTCTATTACGAGCGAAAGGAGCCCCGTATAAAGTTCGAGTCAGCTGTAAAAAGAAGGCGCGAATCGGATGAAAGGAAAACCGCAAGGGATCGGAGATGACGGAGCTCGAAGGTAGAGATGAATGTATTTATTTATGATATGGCTTAATCAGTGGCCGTAATAGCCAACAATTAAATTTAACAGTATATGTGCATGCATAATTTAGAATTATTTACAGTACCGGCGCCGCTAAGAATTGAGAGTGTAGAAAATTGACGTTATAAATTTTGAATAAAATTTCATTTGCGCTCGATGCCTCGAAGATCTTTAACGCTGATAAATCGGGCTATTTAAATATTCAGATAGATGCATATCTTCGATTTTCACGGTTCGAGAGAGAGAAAAATTTAGAATCACAATTTTCTGCGACGCTAATAATAATCGATGCTTAAAAGATATACATAGCTGACTATTTTGGTACTAGATTATTTCGAAAATCGTCGGTAAATTTGTTCGATACGTTAAAAATCGCGATAACTATTTTAATCTACGTATCAATATTTTAATCACCGAGGCCTGCGAGAGTCGTCCGAAAAAAACGAAGAAAACGAGAAGAGATAGAAAGAAAAACCGCGCCGTGTCTCGAAGGCAAAGCAAAACTCAAAAATAAAAACGAGTACAGAGTCTCTCTCTCTCTCTCTCTCTCTCTCTCTCTCTCTCTCTTTCTCTCTTTTGTAGCCTCGGTTGCGCGCGAGAAACGAGAAATGAGAAAGAGTGTAATAAATTGGCGGTGAGATTATTCTCGACGTGCATTAAGACGTCAAGCGGCGACGAACGCGAGCGAGGCACGCTTGAAAAGTATTGTCCGACACCTTCTGCTGTCTGTGTTCGGGCTGCCGTGCCGACTCTTCCTTTCTCTTTCTCTCTCTCCTCTCTCTCTCTCTCTCTCTCTTCACCTTCCTCCAGCCATCTCTCACACTTTCTCACTCGCGTACTTTACACCTACGTCTACCCCTACCGTTTCCACTCGCGCGTGCACGCACACCAACGCGCGGACACACCGACTCGCTCGTTCACTTGAAATCCATCTCTCTCCTATATATTCCATACCTTTTTCTCATTTCGTTCGTTTTCTCCTGTTTCTCTCTTTCTTTCTCGCGCCTCTCCCCTCGCCGTGGCCCCTTTGGCTTCGCCGAGCAGGCCAGATGCAGTAACTCTTTACGCTCAGGGCAAAGAGCGCTCGTGCACTCGCCTTCGCCGCAACCTCTGCTCCCTCCTTCCCCTCCGCGCGCACGCACACGCGCACCGTCGCCGGGGACAGCGGCGGGAGACGGAGGAGGGAGAGGAACCGGGGGAGACTTATGGCCGCCTTAATCAGCCGAGGTGCGAACGGGCTAATTTGAATTCGTTAACCATAAGCGAATCCGACGCGTGACGCTTTTTCCAGGCGCAAAATAAGACGAGCGCCTCGGAGCGGGCGGAGGAGGAGGCGGCGGGACGGCGATTAAGTTGCACCTTAACTTTCCGTGACGTGTATATTATGCGCTTCCATCGGCTTATCCCTCCGTGTGCGCGCGCGATATATCGACGAGGCGGCTGATGATGATGATGATGATGATGATCGGCACCGCGCCGGGGGAGGGAGGGAAATATTTTCCCCCCGGTGCGGGAGAGCAACACGACAATCACAACCGGCGGCATTGTGCGACGGGGCACAAAGGCCCCCCGCGGACGCTCGCCGCCGCGCCGCGGCTTTTCGGTGGGTGTCGGAGTGGCCTGGCACCTCGACAAAGGCGCGCTCTTCCCGGCTTTTTCCGCCTTCGCGGCGGCTTTTTTCACCGCGGCTCCTTCCGAGGGGTCGGCTCGGGGTGCTGGGGATCTTCGAGGGTGGGGCGCCGGGCGGGCTGCGAAGAATTCTGTTGATTCTGGAGAAGCGGCGTTTTGGGCGGAGCGAATGGATTCTTTTATTTCGTGCGGCTCGGATTATTGAGTGAAAAATTGATAGCTTTTTACGAGCCGTTGAGCCGCTGCTTGGATAACTGCATTGGCTTTTGGCTTAAATTGAAATTTTAGTGTAATGCGCTTCTGATGAGGGTAGAGGGGTTAGGCGAAAGTGTTAAAGTGTTACATTATAGGACAGTTTAGATTAAAAGCTGTTATTACTCGAAATAGTCCGGAATTAAATATTTTGCGAAAAGTTCGGACTCGCTTGTCGTATCTAAATTTTCCGATAAATTTATTTAAATTCAAAGAACTGAGCGAAGGCGAGAGATAGTTTTGAATAAATTAGCCGACATAATTTCGTAAAATATAAAACGAAAAGATTTAAGAGACAAAACTAATTGCACGTTTTTAAAATGATTTTAACAGCAAAAATGTTTCAAAATATAATTACACCTTTCCCACGTCTATCAAAGGAAATTCATTGCGCAAGAGGTTTTGCGTTTAAATGAGATCCTTTTTACGGCTCGCTGGTATGACCGAATACTACTATTACATAAGGATATTTAAAGCGTGAACCATCAAATTCGAAACTTTATTCTTTGTAAGCGCCTTCAATAAAAAAAAGTAATTGTTTAATCATTTTTAAAGAACAGTTTACTCTTACATGTACATTTTTATGTCTAATCGTCAAATCTGTATTCGCGTAACCCGCATGAATAATACAGGCTATTTTCTACATAATAAGACTTAAAAATTTTTTACGATATACATACATTGCTTCGAAGCCATTCTCATTTGGGCTTTAAAAGCGATTCTTTTCGTTCCCTCAAATAAATTTCACTCCGAAGGTATCGGACTTGAGAAATACCATAAATTTGTTGCATTACGAAAATTTATAACAGCCCATAATTTTGCTACTTGCTCGTCCACGAGGCATAATAAATTAAATTTAGCAAGGATGCTGCGCGTTAAACGATGCGCTACACCTAAGTCGATATCGATCTCCGTGCGATATCGCATTTGCATGAGATCGCGAGATCGATCGGATTTTTCCTCCTGAAATGCCTCAATTAGCGGGGGAATAAAATTTCCCCGGCAAAGCGACGGCAATATCTACCGCCTAAACCGAGATAATCATCTCCGCTCGATATCTCTCGGCGATAAGCCGTCGCTCCGCGAGTCACTCGCGCGCGCGCGGAGCCTCGGAAGGGAAAAAAGAATTAATTTTTTGCCGCGCGCGCGCGAGCGCGAGTCCGTCGGTTCTTTTAAAGTTGGCGCGGCTCACCCCCGGGGAAGAAGCGCGAAAGGCGAAAGAAAGAGCCACATAACGCCGACGTTTACGAGGTGTTATTATGCGCGCGTGTGCTCGAGATTTTCAACCATTTTCTCTCTCTCTCTCTCTCTCTCTCTCTCTCTCTCTCTCTCTCTCTCTCTCGTTTTTCTCCTCGCGATCTTTTGCGTAACGAGCTAACGAATATCGATACCGTTTGAATTAGCCGCGCGGCGTTGGGCAATGCCGGGCCTTTGATCGATACGGTTTTTTCGGTAGATCCGAGAGCCGATCGTGGAGTAATCGCGTCGAAAGCTCGCGGGACTCTATTAACTTTGGACTCGGCTGTGTGAATTGTGAGAAAACATTCTGCTTAATGACTCCGTTAATTGATGGAGTCGGGGACGATGAAAAGGGGACGAGCGCCGACGAGTGAAAATAATGCACTTGATTAAGTTGCAGCGTAAAATTAGTATTTATTAGGTGGTTTTTTCATTTGTCGACGTAGGTTACTATAATCATGGCGTGAGAAATTTTATAAATTTGAATGATTTATCATAGTAATACCTATGCAAACATAGTACGATAATGTGCCCAGAATTATTTCGAGCCTACGATCATCCGAATCTGCTTCCATTTGAAATCTATTATAATCTGCGTCATATATAAAACGTAAATCGTTTAAAAAAACTTTGCCAAATCGCAGAAAAAGAAGATGCAAACTGAAGAACTTTTTATATTCTATTCGATCGATTTATCGAATATGCGGGAGCCCCATAAGAGTCGTCCCGCAGGGCAAGTTGATTAAGTTGTTCCAGAAAAATAATTTAACGTCACTCTCACACCTATATATAATAAAGTTTAATTCCATTTATAATATTCACATATTTTTTCATCAATTTTCTTTTTTTTTTGAAATTGCGATTTTTTAAGTTTTTTTTTAGAAGCGTCGTGCAAGTTTTAAAATAAAAGTGAAAAAGGAGCGAATAAAATTATCTAAGATATCAGATTGGTATCTTCTTGAGTGCTATACTGAATCTATATAATTGCTTTTTATAGTGCGCAGAAAATTATATTAACTTTTTAATTATTATTAAACTGCAAATTAATGTTCAAGTAATATTTCATACATTTAAAAATACGCTGAAAAGGTTAAAGCGCTATTTTTGAAACTCATATTTAGGATCCTAATTCCAACGATACAGCTAAAGAATGTATTAAAATCATCGGATTATATAGGTGACAATTTAAGTAAGATTTTTACTTAAGTAAGATTAACAACTAATATTATTAAATGTAATAGACTAGAAAGTCTTGTCTACAGTTTCTTCTATAGTCCTAATTTATCGACGACGCATTGAAAATTCGAAAATGTACATCAGCGCATCAAAAAAACCACTATATTAAGTTAAATTAGCAGTAAAGACAGCCATACACGTTACGGCTAAATGTTCGATCTGCCAAGCAATTATTTCATTACAATCTAAGCATTCGTGACGACGTTTTTTCGGCTTGGTGCCACTTTCACACTTCTCTGACCGGCCAAGCTTGACAAAATTGAAAATTAAAAGTGGTCCCCCGGACAACACGGCCAATATACGTCTATCAACAGATAAACTCGAAATCTCTTTTAATTTTCACTTGCCCAACACCAACAAAATCCATTGTCCCACTCGGCCGGTACACAACAAAGGAAGCCATTGAAAAGAGTCCTTCTCCCAGCGCCTCGGTTAACTCGGTAATAAGATTTTCATTGTAAAACAGCATTGCTCGGACGAATCGACTTATAAATCGAAAGAGCGCCTTATATACATATATACAGAGGCCCGTAAAAGTCTCCCCGCGGGGCAGCCGATGAAGACGTCTCTCTCTCTCTCTCTCGAACTATGTCTCTCCTCCTCGCTCTCGCTCTCGCTCGTCCTTTCTGTCTCTCTCAGTTCTCACACCTCTGAAGAGATACAGAGAAGCGGCGCGGTCAAAGGCCCGCGGGGGGTAAGGCCCCTGGGACCGTAAGGCTAATTGATACGTAAGATTACGTTCCTCTCCCGGCTCCCTCTCCAGCGCGCCTCTTCTTTTCTCTCCTCCTCCTCCTCGTCCTCCTCCTACCAGCCGAGAGACGTATTCTTCTTCGTCCTCTTTCGAGGATGCTGCTGCCGATGCTTTTTCTTCTTGCTCAATCTTTTCTCGCCCCCTCCGGGGACTTTTGCGCGCGCGGGCCCGAGCTACGTGCGGCGGACGGATGATTGCTTATGTCCCGGCAATGCGGCGCACTAAATTCTTCTTCGTATAGGAGCTGTTAACTTGGTGGCACTCGAAACTTTCGCTCGCCTCGCCGCTCGTAAATCTGTTCCCTTCGGTAAAAGATATCATTAGATGCGCAAAATGGATTATGTAATGAATTTTTCAAATCGGAGTTAAAAGTATAAGGGTTCCGCGAAAGTCGTGTGGGCCCCGTTTTTGCTGAATCGTCATTTATTTTTTTTTTTATAACAATTTTCAAAAGCTGGCAGGTAAAAGAATCCGACGTAAAAAATTACATTTTTGTAACGACCCTGGATTTTTTTCGTCTCGGAAAGAAAAATGATTTGTCCGATTGATTTGAATCAAAAGAAATCTACATTAGAGGGAGTTTGTAGTATTAGTAGCCTATTCATTTTTCTTTTGATGAATCGAGCGCTGGAATTTCATAAGAGCAGTCGTTTTTTCTGCCGCCGAGCGCTGGATATTAATGGAACGGCAATAAATTACTTTTCGTGTTAAGGAGGTGTGAAATAACGAAGTTGCTCGCTGGGCTACTCTAACAAATTCCTTTAAACGCTATATATAATCAATTTTATTTTATTTTTCTGCTTTTTCTCCATTCATTTCGTGTAGAAAATAAGAAGTAAACTGTCGATCGTCTTGTAACTTGGCAGCTTTGCATATTATAAGGAAATAGAATTAAGTGAATATACAAATTTCGCTTAGCCTTTGGGTCCTCCGAAATTTTAAAGCTATCTTCTCGTAAAAAGTCATCATTCAGAATAGCAAGAGCAATAAAAAGCTGTAAATCAAAATCTGAGCGCGCCGCTCAAAACGCCTTTGACTCGGCCGAAAACAGAAGAAAACATTTCGCCATCTGAAAAGGTTTCAATAGAAAAGTGATTCTTAATAGGCCCATCACTCGGCAGCCCCAAATATCATTTCCCCTCGTGCGGACCTTATAAGACGCGCCGCGTAAAATGTGCCTCCCAAAGGGGAGCTCGAGAACCTCCCGGAGCCCCCGACGGCTCGCGAAAGAAGGCCCGCATAACCGCTCAGAAGAGCAGAGCGACAGGCGGCAGCAGCAACAAGAAGAGCGACACAATGCGCTGCCCAAGCACCGGCGAAATTACATCTCGAAATGCAAGAAAAGGCCAGACAATGCGCGCGCGAAGCACTCTCTCTCTCTCTCTCTCTCCCTCCGCTCGGAGGACGACGACGGGAGAGAGGCGCTGGAGGGCGGAGGGCACACGCGAAGGTTCGGGGCGTGGTCCCGGGTGATTTAGCGTCCAAGAGGTGCGTGTCTCTATTGCCCCGCTCGCGCGCGAGCGGCTAAACAACGGCCTGTACTACTCGCGTTCCTTCGCTCTCTGTCTCTCTCTCTCTCGCTCTCTCTCTCTCTCTCTCTCTCTCTCTCTCTCTCTCTCTCTCTCTCTCTCTCTCTCGGGGCGGCAGCTTTACAGCCGTTTAGTGTTTTACGGCCGTTTTATGAGCGCCGCGCCGCGCGCTCAAGCTTAAGAGAGAGAACGAGTCGTGTGAGAGTTAACTCCGACTGGAGCTCTCTCTCTCTCTCTCTCTCTTTCGAATATAACCCGAGTGGTGACGACGATTTCTCGAGCATAAACGAGAGGAGAGAGTCGAGCTTGACTTTTTTCCTTCTTACTTTACTTCTGCGACGGGGGGATCGAGTTTTTTCGGTAGGTGTTTTCGGATTCCGCGAGGCGCTTTAGCATGCGGGCACGGACATTTTTTAACCAAATTCCCGCGATAAATATTATTCGAAAACATCTCCCTCGACTCGTAAGGGCCGTTTCGGTATAATAAACCCGACCGATTGTGTTTCTTTTAAAAAGAAATCTTAAAATTTCACGCAGCATCAAAAGTCCGAGAAGGAGGAAAGTTCAAAGTTAGATTAATGCACTGCCATTAAACCTTCAAAATGAAGTCACTAATAGTTACGTGGCTATTAAGCGCGATCTCAGACGTAGGCTCCGACGGCGATTAAGACATCAAACTGCGGGGCGAGAGAGAAGTCGCTCATTGCGCCGACTGTAAATCACGAATTAGACAAAAATTACATCAGTAAGTTGATTCGATCGTATCCGATCTATATAATCCACGTGGGCGCGCTCGTGCAGGAAGGTATTTCTTGCTCCATCGCGCCTCGCGCACAATTGTCTCCGAGTGCTTACCCCCCCCCCCCTTTTGCTCTGCGACGTAGAAAGTACCGTGTAACTCGTAGTAAATCAAAAATTTTATCTGCGAACCATCATAATCGGCTCGCAAAGAAGTGAATACGTCGTGCCTCGAAATATTTTCGTTGCATCGAGCTTTTACTAATGATATTAATGCGAATCGGTCGGTTTGCTTCTCCGTCTGTTAATTTATTTTAATTAATCTGATACGCTGCTCTTTGTTTTGATCCGAAGAGAAATTACGAAGCAACATAATAATTATATAATAATTTTCTTTTTTTATTGTTACTCAATTTATTATAGAAACTGTTCGTTTATTAATCGATGATTAAAAACCGTAGGTGCTAAATAAAGCCGTTCTAATCTTAACGTCTCAACGAATCTGATCGTACCTTTTACGAACAAGACGCTATACCTTTAATTTTGTACTTACTTTAAGAGTCAGTTTAACAGCTCAAAGACTCAAATCTGGGATACGTTTTTACGACTGATGACTGTTAACATTACCACTCATAATACTTTATTACCCATGCTTACATGTAAACCAGCACTACTGTGCAATGCGAGCATGTCGACAAACACGACTTCCCAGATGTTATCCACGTGTCGGCTAACGCTTGCACTGATGCTTGAACATCGCATTACTTCCACACGCGTGCACGTTGGCTAATTCTCAAGATGGGAATGCATTCTTTGCGTGCAAAGAGTTCTTGCGCCTCGATGCATTTTTACAACTGACGGCATAGGCGCAGGTGATATCGCTGTCGTTTCGTGGAAAGCCACCGAATGCGGCAATTTTTTTTTTAAAAATGCGATAAAGTAAATTATTCGATTGTACAAAATAATTTTTTTTTGTAACGTTTGCGGGCAGTAATAAATTAATAAAGGCATCTATTAAGCTTTTGAGGACCGTTACTGACCGACTTATTAACATTTTAAGATAACTTAAAAATAATATAAATCAGTATTCTTAATAAAATTTTATCTTAACGCACCGCCGCAGAATTTCTCCATTACGACCCGGGCGGCGGTTAAAAATGAATCCGTCAGCCTTCGAGCCCGTAAACGACACTTCTCGATAAATACAATGTGCGATAAAATTATGAAAACCGCGCCGCAACGAGTTATTCTCACCCTCGGTGCTTAATAGCCAAGTTATTTATTATTATTACATCGAGATTTTTGCTCCAGATATACCGCGGGCTGCCCTCTCCCGCGCGCCCATAAAGCATCGCCGCGCGCAGGAATGCATTCGGCAGTGATATTTATCGAGAAACGCAGTCGGATATCTCGGGGGCCGGGCAGCTCAAAAAGGCCGCGCGCTATACATCTCGCATCATCGGCGAGATGCTCCATCACCATCTGCGCGAACTCGGGCGCGCGGTGCCGGCTTCGCCTCGGTCCGGAGCATCGCGCGCGCGCGCGCGAGAGAGCCGCGTCCGGACGCATTATAAATAGCGCCGTATTCCTTCCCGTAAATAAGTCTACTTAGGCTCTCTCACACGCGTCTCACCTCCGCGCACGTACGGAGACCGGGCTTATCGCGCTCGAGGGGGCACGTAACGATAACGAGGTAATAATAATCGAGTTAACCCGCGCTCCTCGGCTACTCCGGCGGGGTGCAAGAAAAAAAATCCATTATCTAGGGAAAGGAGCGCGGCACGCGGCGCGTCCGATCGATTTTATCGGACGCGAGACTCGGGGCTTTTATAAGGCGCAATATCTCGCCGGGGAATCGGAGGAGGGAATCAGAAGTACGAGAAGACCTGACAAAAGAATTTTACGAGCGCGATAGGGTTGTTTATGCATTATCGATAAGCCCTCCGACGTATATTTTAAAACTTATAAGTGATATGGGGGCCCCTCCTCGCTGAATATTTTGTAATGTGCTTGTGTGGTTATTGATGCCTTTAAAGGCACTTTGCAGCGGCTCGTTTCAGGTGCCGCGCCGAGAATTCCCGAGTCTTATTTCCCGCCGGCGGAGAATTAACGAAAAGAATCGGCGCGACGAGCGCACGGGCTCTTTGAGACGGAGGAAAAAATTCAAATACGCGAAAAAACGCCTTTATCCCCGCAGCTCCCCAAATGACCAACTCAACGGGCAGCCGAAAAATGTCCGCGGCGCGAAATTCCCCGCGCGTCGCTCGATCCGTTGCCTCGCGAGTCGGGCCTTCCCGGGAATTTCGATTATCCGGCCGCTCGCGTTCACCCCCGTAACGATCGGCTAACTCGGCTGGCCCGCCTTCGAGAAACAAGCTGCTCCACCTTCTCTCCTCGCAGAGGCGCAGCGAGGGCAGAGAGAGAGAGAGAGAGAGAGATGCCGGCGGCTTTGGTGGAAGCGAGTCTTTTTGCATTTAAATTAATTTGCGCCGATTAATTTTTAATTAAAGGAACGCGGGATGAGAGAGACCGGAGGTATCGAACGAGCGGGCACACACGCGGGCACGCACGCACACACGCCGAGCTGATGAGTCGTTCTTCTTGCTGCTTCCTTTTCGCAGATGCCCCTCGTCGATGAGATTTATACTAAGCGGACATATTGTAATTATTAATTTTCGAGGGCTCCGGCGTCGTTTCGATCCGACCTTTTACGAAGAAATTTACAATGCTGCCCGGCCGATAGCTCAAGCTATCCCGCCGTCTTTCACACTGTTTTATGGAGCCTGGGTTATAAGCTCCGAGACTTTATTGTTATACGATTGATCCGACCTCGCTTGTTATTTATTTATTTATTTATTTATTTATTTTTCTTCTCGTGCGTTATTCGTTGCGCGCGCTTGGGCGAAACGAATGTTTATAAAAAATTTTTGTCAACGCCAAAATCGCAAACGACGCCATCAGCACTTGTTACTTTTTGCCGCTAGTTTTTGCCGCCAGATAGAGAGCTCAAAAATGAGGATAGTAATTACTTACGCAAGAAAAATTTGCCTTTTAAATTTCTCCCGCAAAATATACACCTCCGCGTATATTCGCGGTCATTTCGTAAATGGACGATGGAAAAGTGCGTGCGCGCCCGTAACTTTATTATCGGCATACGCCGCACGTATAATTTTCTTTTACTTTTTCAAAGAGAAAGCCCGCCGACAATAACATTTCTATATAGTCCCGACAATTCCGATGAGCCCGGCGATCTTACGAAATCGCGGGGCCTTTTTGCGAAGCTGCAGTTTCGAATACCGCCTATCATTTTCCACTCTAAACCACTGTCCAAGTACTTCGGTTAACAGCTTTATACAGCTGTGCATTACCGGCCGCATGCGAAAATCAACTGCTCGCGTGCTTACCCGAGGCAGTCGAAGCAAGACGTTTCATCTCTCTCTCTCTCCCTCTCCCCGAGCACAGCACGCTTTGGCGTATGCTTACAACGCGCGCCGATTAAATTAAATCCGTCCGATTCTTTCGCTCCAACAGAAGGATGCGGCCGGGGAGAAAAAAGAGGGAGAGAGACCGAGGACTGGCGGCTTCCAGCGTCTAGAATCGCAGCTGCCGCCGCTCGCGGCTTAATTACGAATCCTTCCGGGAGCGAGAGCGAGAGGTTGCGCCGCCGTCGGTAGCGAGACTCGCCGGGGCGGTAAAACGAGATCATCGGCGGAGAGCTGTGCTTTGCGAGAGGAAGCACGCGAGCTGATTTAGATCGCGAGTCGCCGCGGCAGAGGAGGCTCGCGCGCGTCACCGGGCGCGCGACGAGCTGAAAAATTCATTAGACGATTCAATGCAGAACTTGGACTCCACCGGGGCGTTGGTTAAGAATTTTTCTTAATGATAAACGCCTATCTTTAAAGCGCGTCCATTCGTCAAGCGCCCGTAGGGAGGAGGTCTTTATCAACGCGACGCAGAAAATCGACGTCGGCCGAGCTCTCAGTCGGCCCGTGGCGAGCGCGAATTCATTAAGGGGATGCCAAAGTCAATTTTTACCGACTGATAGGTGGTAACGTAGGTAGCTACGCATACCCATGGTGCCA
>JAWWEM010000054.1:8331510-8360899 GCA_035582935.1 Ormyrus thymus | reverse complement strand
AAAAATTGTTAAAAGATGTGTGTGTCCCACGAGTACTATTTAAATAGTAATTTTTCAAAAAAATTTTTCTCAGTGTAGATCAGTGGTTGAAAATGTTTATATAACAATCATTATTATTATATTATTATATAAAAAATTATTTTAAAAACTAGGATTGGATACCCTATTCTTAAAAATTTAATTAATAATAAATTAGTCAATTAATTTTTAAAATAATAAAACATGGCGGTATCTTAATCTTTTTAGAGAAACTTGTTATATAACTCATATTCCACGATAAAAATAACTTAATTTATAATAGCCTTTGTTATTGAAACGTTGAAATTGCTGAAATAAATAAAAAAAAAAACGGTTTATATACATATAATATTGCTTCACTTACTCTAATGCTTAAAAATTGAACTTTTAAATAAAAGAACAGCATAGTTATTTCTTCAGCCTCCACTTAAACATTGCTAACTCACGAAACTTGATCGATCCTTACAATTACACTAATTTTCTCAAAGTGATACTCGCTGAATCTCAAGAAACAAAAAAGAAGGCACTCTGCAGCCAAACTGGTTATTGATTTCCAGTAAATGACTCAATTCTTCAAATGTCCCGAATCGGCTAAAACCAGTGATTAAGCGGACGCAGCTGGCGGCTCCCGTGATTCCTAGATTTTATTAAAGAAAAACGACGCGCAATAGCCCTCTATCACGATATACAGTTGTAAATATAAGCTGAAGGGCGCTGTAAAAGGTAATAGCCCGGTTGTGTCAGATTTATTTCTCTCTTTTCACTCCCGGAGACTCCTTTGAGAAATTCTGCTCTTTCTGCCGCGCGGATAAAACTGACCATCCTCCTGGCTCTTCTCGTTTCTTTTTTCTCCCTTTTTCTTTTCGAAGCCGATCTGTACTGCTTTCTCGTAAAATTTCCAAAGCTTCCTCTCTTGCTCCCGCCGCGGCGTTCGATCCTGAAACTATAATTGGCCAAATTCTATTAGACCGGTTTTTTTATTCTCCTGGCGAGGCGGCCGCCGGATGACTATTAGGTTATAGACCGATATACGCGGAATCTCGTGTTTTTCTGCGAAGGCTTGCGGTGTGCTATTTTTAAAATGAAAGGATACCTCATCTTTGCTGAGAAATCAATTGGCGGTCGTTATCTCCATTCACTGACAGTTATTTTTTGCAAGTTGCTATTATACTAATGCTTCTTGTTTGCACTGAAAATCACTCGAATTGATATTAAAATGATTTCTTCGGATCGAGGGCAGCGTTCTTCTCCTTATTCAAATTGCCAACACACCCTTTTTTACATGTAAGGTTATCTGTAATATTTAAGAACAAGATTTTATGGACCGGATTTGATACACAAATTGTAATTTTTAAAATTTTTCATGCTGCATTATAAGTACATAACCATCGAAACCAGCCCAAAATTGGCAAGTCAAATTATCCTACGTAAAAAGAAGCCTTTACCCTCGCTTTTACCAATGAAAAATTGACGGAAGCATTATTTTAATATCTTTATTAAACGTTACAATAAAATGTCGGAGGGACGCCTGAAAAAACTCGTTCCGAGCCAGCCATCAGAAGATAACTCCTCAAAATAATCTCCCGCAAAATCGGCGGTTAACGACGCGGCCGCCAATTGCCCAAAATTAAGCAAATTTAATTAAAAAGTAAAAAGAGCATCCCCCGCCTTAAGAGGGCCCTCGACTGCCGGAGCCGTCTTCCCACGCACTCGTCGGCCCCGGCAGCGCGCGTGCACGTTTCCTCTGCCGATCGATCGGGCGAAGGAAGGAAGCGAGCCGAGCGTCGTTTGACAGCTGCCGTCGTCGGTCTCCGCGCGGGATGCGCATCGAAAAATCGCAGGAGCCAGGGGCCCCTAATTGAAAAGCACGCGATGAGCGCACTCTCGAGAGGAGGGACGTGCGCGTCGGGCGCTCTCTGCGCCGGCGGCGCTGCCCCGAGCGCGGGACAGAGAAAACCTACTATAGATTACCGGCACTGTTATTACTGGTGCGCGCGCGCGCGCTCAACGGGGCCAAAAATTGCTTTTTAATGCGACCTGGCGGTCCTCGCTTCCCCCCTCCCGCCTCCTCCCTCCTCGCTGCCCGACGCGATCGGTAATAACTATATTAGCACGCAGTTCTCGCGGGCCTCGAAAATCGGGCTCTGGCTTTTTTGCGCCGCGTATATAGCTGCGGGAGTGCCTTTTGGAGAGCTAGTCGGCCGATGCGAGGCCGGGTTATTCGCTGGCTAAAATATACACGGGATGCTGGGCCGCGTAATTATTGATTTTCGCCCGATAAAATGCATATAAGGGGATTTGGAGCGTGTGGACGAGAGCGCCGATTCGGGCTGGATAATGCATGGGTGGATAATGTAGTATTGCTGAAAGCTCCGAGTGATGTTAATCTGCCGAAAGGTCGAATTGAAAATTTTCGGAAAGAAGATTAAACGATCTCGATATTTTGCACTCTTTAATCAAGTGGGACGTTTGGCGAAGCGAAATAGGCAAAATAACGAGCTTCGCGCTGATTATTTTGAAATACGCTTTTTCGAAGGCGTCCTTACGCCCGATGTTCCTAAACCATTTTAAAACAACGTCTTTATTACAGTCGGGTCGTCAGCTAAAGCTGCCAAGGGCCCGCGACGTGAATTATTGGCCGCGGAATAATCTGAAAAACAGATGACTTTTCGGTAAATCTCAAAAGGGGCTGCGCCGCTCCTCGCGGCAGATAAGCAGAAGACAGAAAGAAAGAGCAAGTTCATCTCCCGCTACCCAATGAGAGTCAAAGGGAGAGGAGTAGCGAAGCACAGAGGAGCCGACATCGTGTATTCCAGGACGGTTACTTACGTTCGGTGCATCGTACACGAGCCCGCGCGCACACACAGAGGGAGAGAGAGAGAGAGCGAGAGAGAGCGAGAGAGCGCGCCGGTTGTTTCGAGGCGATTTATTATGAGAATTATGAGCGGCCGTAGACCCTAAGAGCCTCAACGGCGGCAAGTAACTCTCGCGGCTCGGAGGAGCGCGAGGGGAGGGGAGAGAGGGAGAAAGCAGCACTGTGGGCAGTGCTCGAGGAGGTGCTAGTAAGAGGCGGTACTGCCTCGTAAAACTTAGATTTACTTCTGGCTGGCTCGCCGCCATCAAACGTCCCGTATATATACGTACACATGTACACCGAGTGCGCAGAGCATGTACCCATATCTACACGTACCCGCACATCTCTCCCCCCTACCCTCCCGTCTCTCTCTCTCTCTCTCTGTTCCGCGCGTCGGAGAGGGAACGGAGAGGGAAAGAGATAAATTGTGCACCGCGCCGAGGAGGAGGGAGAGATATTTATCGGCGATATTGCACCAACAAAGCAGAGGAGGCTGTTACGGCGCGCGCGAACGCTTCTCTCCTTGCCGGGGAATCGTAGAAACGATGATTCGCACCGCGGCTAATTATTGGGTCCCTCGTGCCGCAACGTTAACTTGACGTGAACCCCTTGAAGTATCGGTCGGCTGCCTTCCCTTTTTCTTTCCCTGATTGCTTTTCGCTTAAGTACGTGTTTGATGACGTTTATCAATGCCGCGAGATCGAGAGCGAGGCGAGTTTTATTCAATAAGTTTACGATGAAACGAGCGAGCGGCCAAACTTCTTCATTCCACTCGGACTCCTCGGCGCTCGAGTCGAGCTGATAACGTTTATAAATAGTAAAATTAAGGAGATCGTGGCGATTGACTTTCCTCTGTTTAAATGTGTATGTCGGGGTGTGAGTGCAGCTTTTACGTAATTATGAGAGATCGAATAAACAATAATTTGCAAGGGGACCGATAAATCTCCGGAATAATTCGCGACGCGCAGCTTATTTCAGGAAAGAAAATGAATTTTAAAGCCAGCATTAAACAAACAAATAAAGCGCACGTGATTTCGTGCCACCCAGCTCGAATTTCGGTTGCATTCAGCCCTGAGCATTCAGTCTTCTTATCAGGCACGGGCAGCGCACGAATCGAGCCCGTCATTACGAACAATAAATAATATCGCTAAGCCCATAACCATAAACATTCAATCGAAAATTTCTCGAACGCGAAAACGCTCGGGCTGAAAAGGAGCGAGGCAGAGGCCGCGAGAGTCGAAAGCGCGCGCATATTAATTTTAAGTGGCCATTTTTCCTGCCCTCGAACTCACGATTCGATCTTCGGCTTTCGCCGGGTCCAGCTTAATCCCCGCGCGAGATCTCACCTTGAGGGCCGCAGGTACGCATTATGCATAATTAAGAACGGCATTACGAGCGCGCGACGCCGGGGAAAAAGGAGAGGAATCCGGGGCGAGGAGATAAAGCAAACACGCGAGAGGGAGAGAGAGCCGGCGCTGGGTTATCAAAGCTGGCAGCACAATATACCGGAGGAGACGCAATAAATCGCCGGCAGCCATAATATTCGTACGCCGGGCGTTCGCTATCTTCCTCCCTATTTTTTCTCTCTCTCCCTTTCTCGCGTGTATCCGCGATGCATCGTAGACGAGAAAGCACCAGCTCCTCTCTCTCTCTCTCTCTCTCTCTCTCTCGCTTTTTCCTATCAGCAATCTTGGCGCATAAGCGGAATAAAATTCGGTAATAAAATTTGTTCCCGCCGGTTAAGAGAGTCTGGCTCGGGCTTTGCCAAAAGCGGCTATTAATTTTTTTATCTAAAATCTTCTCCCTCGCTCTCCTTCTCTCCTCGTCGGGGGTGGGGTGGGGAAGGGGGACTTTTCAATATCCGAGAAGCCCATAAAAATATGCTCGTCCGCGCCGGAGCTCGTTTCTCCTCGTATATTCATGCGTCTGTAAGCGTATCGCTTTGCCCTCGCCCCGCTCCTCTTTCGCCCATTACGTATGTGCATAAATGGCCGAGAGATGCATCGCGTCTTCGCCGCCAGGCGGCTGCCGCTCGCACGACATACCCGCGTATTAAGTCGTTCGGCGGCGAGGAGACAGGGAAGGAGGACGGAGACGGCGTTTCCTGGAAAAATTAAACCCCCTCCTCCCCCCCCCCGCCCCCTTCCCTCCCTCGTCCTGCACTCGTTCGAAGTACGAGTCTCGGTGGCAGAGGACGACGGAGGTGTAATAACTGGCTTATCGCATTGCGCCAATGCGCGCTCGTTGATTTCTTGCGAATTTGCAGGATGTCGAAAGACGGATCCGAAGAATTGAGAGGCAGTTGAAGGGGGCAATTTTTTTTTTTTTTTTTTTTTTCCTTTAAATATTAAACACGAACGGGCAAAAGTTTCAATGATCGCCCTGAACAGCGCAGAATTCCCTTGTGGAAATTATTTGAAACGAGCTAAATTTCAACAAACCGAAACTTCCCTTCGCACCGAACGAGTCAGTATTGAAGTCAGTATCGATTATTATTACGACCTGGAAAAGCTTAATTTTCGATTGAATTGCGGCGGTGGCAGAATTCTGCCTCCGCACTAAAAAATGAAGCCTGTTACGAGAGGAGTGCCGTAAAGCTCATCCTCTCTTGCGAACAGTTACGCTTGAACGCTCTTGCTAACCAAAAAAAAAAAAAAATAAGAGACGTTCCTACTGATACTAAACCCGACGGTCTAATGTCTAAAACTGCAAGCTAAACTAAAGGGACGGAATTCCTCTATTGCTTTGGTTGAAATCACAGCTTGTTTGTAATCAGGCATAATTGAGCGCGCCGAAAGCGGGCTTGGTGATGGGCGCGCAGAGCGCACCCACCAGGTGCCTCCACCTCGGTGCCGAGCCTAGCTCCCGGCAGGTGTTATATATCCTGAAGAATACTTCTTACTTGCGAGTCGTCGCTCGCCACCTAGATAAGCGACGGCGAACTGTTTACGCTCGAGGTTAATTATTCGACTGGATTTATTGTTGTGTACGCGGTGTAAATATATAACCAGGCGCTTCTTCAATGACAGGCGAACGGTATTTGGCAAGCGCAATATTGTACAGCGGGGATTTCGAGAGTGGCTGCGTCGTCTTTTGCCTTTGAGTTGCATTAGCGGGGCTGAAATTTTTATTTCGTTCGATACAAGTTTTTTTTTTTTTCTACGTGGTAACTTTATGTCGTTTGCAAGTGCAATGATGTTTTATTCCAAAATCTGAACTGATCTTAAAATGTCGAATATTTTTTAACAGTTAAATATTAAGTAAAATAATGTTACGCACTTTTATTGACGTGTTCTACGTTTAAATACCTTAAGTTTTAATCAATACATAGAAAATTCTTTACAAATGCAAGACGTTTTAAAACTGTAATTAGTAATATTTAAAACATCAACATAAACATTCTGTTTTATAAACTTGAAGAAGCGATGATTCAGAATTCTCACAGACGAGAAGCATTTCAATAATTTGAAAAAGGTTTAACTCGTAAGATAATATTTTTATATTTATTGATGGCGTCGTACAGGCAAGACCGTGATGATTTTATCCTACAAAAGTGTTCCGTCTTCGTAAAACCGATGAAAGTTGAATCCTTTTTTGATTTGCATTAAGTTAAATATCACTTACGGCAAAATCATAAAAAGTTAATGCTTTCAAAAGTCAGTAAAACAAGTTTCACGCAAACTCGCGCCGGAAAAAGAGAACTGCTTATCAATTTTCTTTTTTCTTTTATTCGCGTCGGTACCGTTGAAATTTCACCGCAGAAAGCAGGAAGTGCGTCGAAATGAAATAATCAGACCTTCGTCGCCGTCCTCCTTCTTAGTGTCTCGCGAGCTTCTCGTCCGCGGCTTTTTCGCCGTCCAGTCGACGCCCGAAATCCGTCGGGACCAGCAGCGCTCACGTCGCCGCGGCGGCCGCATTAACATAATCAAGCCAGTCGAAGCCTTATTGCCGCTCGCGCTTGACGCTCGCGTTCGCGCTGCTTCTTAATTTTGCAACCTCGCGGCGGCGATTCATTTCCGCCTGATTTATGAATGTCGAACAATGGCCGATCCTGCGGAATTTAACTCTCGATAAAGGAGCATGAAAAGAATATTTATTTTAATAACCGGCCGGATAATGAATGTGTGTTTGGCACTTTTTTTACACCCAATTTCAAGTTAATCTGATTTTATGGCAAGTTTACTTTTTTCAGGCATTAATTTATTAAGTATCGGCATTAAGCCGGAGCATCATTAATCATTTTTGACTTTAAGAGCATTTTTAAGATAAAATAATGAAATTAAGGGTAATGAAAATGTTGCAAAGAATAAACGGGTTTAAAAATGTTTTATCAAACCTTCATTAAAAGTAATTAGTGCAACCAGAAAAGAAATAAACTGCAAGAAAATATTTTTCTCGTTTCATTCTTGGAAATTTTTGAGTACAAGGGAAGATGTTAATTAAGTATAAACTGTAAGCTAAATTGTTTTTTACGAATGTTTCTATATATTGTATAAATTATTCTTCATTTTCTGGCAGAATTTTTCACTCTAACGGTACTTAGCTAATTATTTTTAATTGATAAACTTAATTCAGACTCGGTGATTTGAAAATTTGTACCAAATTCCCTTAAAATAAGATTTATCTGATCCAGGTTGCAAATTAGAGGGTTCAAGCGGTGTCCTCCTTAGCTTCAACTTACGTGTCTTGAGCAGTCTCAGGTCGCCGGTAATAGGATTTAAGACATCTCCCGGACACTATCAACTGGATTTCACTATCAACAAATTGTTGCTGAGGAACTGTTTCCTGGAGATACGTCTACGCCCAGACACAGGAAGCACGGAGTGATTAAGTGCGCGGATCGGCCCTTCCGAGCGAGATGACCAGAGCACTCTGTTGCGCTGACGTTAAACTGTCACTTGTCCATTATTTTTGACGAATTTAATGTGGATAAATTACCTGACGAATAAATAGCTCTGCGCGTAATTAATAATATGGACATCTGCGGTACTCGGAATTTCGTATGAACTTGACTTCTCTTTATCCGCTGCTAATCTTACATTGTACAAATGCTATCGAAAAACCTCCCGTTCAGAAATAAATCTTCAGCGCGCACCTTTGATAATAAAAATAATCCCCCGAGCCGCGCCGCTACCTGCAATTAATAAAAAAAAAAAAAAAAAATAATTCGGCGAGGCCGGATTTTTCGCAATTATTGATACATCCTGCAACTGACGTACTCAATAACTGGCTTCCCTCCCGCTCGGGCGTATACGATAATTGCACTGCCTTATCAGCCCCTTTAAACGTCGCTCCCTCTCCCTCCTTCTCGCCGTCAACGCAAAACGACCACGTACTCGCGCTCGCACCTTTACGGCACCTTTAATAAGGGACCTTCTACCCCCCCCCCCCCCTGCTCATGATTTATACGGCCCACAAGCGTATTGAATACCATCGATAAAGATAATAATAACAATACGCCCGGCCGGTCGCGCGGCGCGCGCAAGAGAGCGAGAAAAGAAATGTACATTAGCGGTTAAAAGCGACGCGTGTGGGTGGAGCCCTCTCGCCGGCTCGCGCGAGAAGTAAAGAAAGCAAAAGCTCGTGTGGGAGCGCGATCGGCGATAAACGTCCCGGGAAACGGCGCGTATTATAATATGCATCGGACGCGCGAACGATCGAGAAGGAGAGGCCCTAAATGGTTTATGCGAGCGCTCGACCTTAGACCCGGCCTACCCCTCGTAATAAGTGAAGCGCCCATCTGCTTGCTCTGATCTATTGGCTCTCGGGAGGCCCCTAACTCGATCGATTCGCACCTTAAGGCCCTCGACTCGCGCGGCCGATATATATCCTCCCCGTAACGACGCGAAGGATCTGTACGCAAGTGTGGGACGCGGGCCCGGGCTGGCCGTAGCTCCGAGCTTTTTAGACAGCGAGATAGGGATCGTTATTTGTACTGTTTTTTATCGGCCGGGCCGGGGGGGTACTTAATTGTTATTGGCCCGTTTTGCGCGCTTTCCGTCGAGTTTCTGCGGCCGTTAATGGATTTCGAAGGTGCCGCTGATGCGAGGATAGATTGAAAAGCGAGCCCGATGAACTTTAATGCTCCGGCGAGATATTGCATCTTAATGATTTCTAACGCGTTTCAGAGGTAGTGAAATGAACTTTTTTCCCGAGCCGTCCTTTTTGCTTTGAGATACGCAGCTTGTATTTTCTGCCAGAAAGTAGATTAAAAACTTGTCTTATCTTGCTCTGGCTTAATTAAATTTATTCAATTGAGCGGAAATTGCCCGGCTGATGTTTTTCCTTCGATTCCATTACTTATATTCGAGTGGAATTAATTAAATAAAAAAAATGTTTGCATTAACGCGAGACTTATATCATTGGCGAGTAATTTTACCTTAATTAAAATATCGTCCAATGAAAACGCAATAAATACAAATTTTACGAGTAGTAAAACGAAAATTACATTGCCAACGATCAATATGTCCAGTTCAATCTACTCACTTTAATTTCTCGTTCCTTATAGTTCGACATCGTTTACATTTTTATTACTGCGCGCGGCCTTTTTTTTCTCTCTCT
The DNA here is from genome assembly GCA_035582935.1 of Ormyrus thymus. Lineage (NCBI taxonomy): Eukaryota > Metazoa > Arthropoda > Insecta > Hymenoptera > Ormyridae > Ormyrus > Ormyrus thymus. Next base: position 8,351,466 of record JAWWEM010000054.1, on the reverse strand, counting down.
CTCTCTCTCATCGGGCTCTAAAGCCCGAGAGAAGTCGAAAAGCATCGCGGCGGCCGGTCGAAATTTCCTTATTAAAATCACCTTGCGGAGCTCATTATTCGGCATTAAGCGTAAGTTAGAGCGCCGTAACCGCGCTTGATTTACAGCTCGCTCGAGCTGCTTTTCCGTCACCTGCTCCTTAAGCGCGGCAAAATCGCTGCCTCGAGTGCGCCGCTCCAGCTGTGCGAGCTCCGCGCGTATCAATAATACCGGAATTTACGGGATTGCCGAGAGAGAGAGAGAGAGAGCTTGGACCTCTTTTCTCGCGTCCGATTAACCGGACGATAATAAACTTGTACGTCGGTTCTGTCCATCTGTCGACGGACTACCGCGGCAGGCTAATTAAGAAAGAGCGCCCAAGGAAATCAAATCAGCCGAGTGCTTTTCCTCGCGGCCGTCGCGTTTTATATCGGGCTTAAGTATTAATTATTGCGCGATAAATACCTGCTTTTGATAAAAGGACAGAAAAGGAAACGAGAATCGCTTGTGGAAAGACGGCGACAGAGGGGATCTCGTTCGGCGGACGCGGAATGATCCGGAATTTAAATTAAAGGATAATTCAGATTTATTGTACGAAGCCTAAATTGAAAAAGTCTTTATGGTCGCCGATTAAGTGGTGAATTTTAAATGTATGAGTTTTGCTTGTAGCAAATTGGGCGGTTAGTAAATTAATCGAAAATTAAATATTTAATTTTAACAAACAGCTGTATGTCTTCGGTAATAAATTTTTCAGGTAAAAACTTGGGTTACTTAATTTTGCGATAATATCTACTGAAAACCAAGAGACAGAAAAACTGTCAAAATTGATTAAATCATTCAATTAACATCTCTCGAGATAAAAGTTCCTCTCGCCGTTTCGGTATTCTGGATCAGAGCGAGAAATAACGCACATTCGAATTTTCATTAGCTCGCGCTTAAAGCCAATAAAAACATCGGCGCACAGTCCACTCTTAAGCATATATGCCATAACGCCCCTAATAAATTTCGCGTCCACTTCCCCACTCTTCCTCCTCGCTGAATATGGACATGAATAATCTCTTCGCGCAGTGCGGAGCCCCTCGAGATCCTCTTACGCGGGATGATGATGATGTTGATGACATTCGAGGATGCACCTTGGCGATTGGTCACCGGGGCTTATAGGTGGGAGTCGGCGGGAGAGAGAAAGTACGTAATAATTGAGACCTCCGCTTGAGCGTACATTGAATAATTATATTACGTGGATGCACGCGGCGCTCGAGTAATGCGTGCACACAATGGCCTTTTGTTATTCCGCGTCCCCGCGATCGCCGAGGAGTCAAGGAACTCTGTCTCTCCCTTCTCCTGCTCGCGCTCCAGACGGGGATTCGTTACCGCTCAATTATGTCTGGGATTTTAATAGAGGCTGAAAAGGCCGTAAACAAAAATGAAGAACGGAGGTGGGGAAGAAAATTTCATTTTAATTTAATCGAGCTCGAAAGAAAAAAGAGAAAACTGGTTGATTGATTATTGTAATTAGATCGTGACAAATTGAAATGCAGACTACAATTTTGTCGCAGTTGCTGTATCTTTAATTATCCTTGCAGGCCTGCAGTGATGTAAAATTTAAATATATTTGCATCAGGATAATGAGAAGGAAATGTTAAGGGATATATAAAGAATAAAAAATAAACAATTTCTTTTTTTTTTTTGAGAATAAATTATTATATATTTATATTGGATATACGATAGGTACTGTCTCGAATCTCAGTTTTATGGCAACTATGAAATCCGCCAATCGGACTCGATTATAACAGCTTCTTCAACATCACTCTCGAAGAAGCGTGACATTTTTTTTCGTTATACATACAACTGCAATTTTTTTTCTTATGAATTCATTATTATGGCTATGGCATCCTTTAGATTTATTTTTTTCCTTTCCCAGTACGTATTATATACAAGCCTCAAAGTGAATCGGCTTCCTCATTCACCTTTCTTTTTTTCTTTTTTTTAAATTCATTCTATTGCTTCGAAATGTAATTGTCGAACACTGGATATCCGTTAAACTACAAGTAGATTAAATTACGCTTTCGACTATTTACAATAAATACATTTGACGCTCTACTCTCTGTCGTTTCGATACTCGCTTCGCCTAAATCTTTCCATTGCGCTTTCGCGATTTTTTTTTTTCTCTATTTTTATTCCAAGACAACAATTATTATTCTTTCCGCAACAATTCAATACAATACACAACCATTACTTTGTCTTTCTCAAAAACGAGAGAATACCCTCTCGCCCTTCGCACCGCCTCGTGCGCGAAAAAATTTTTCTCAAAACGATTCTTCATCGACGCCATCGCGAGCCCTTCGACAATTCGCGGCTCTCGCCCGACACGTTTATTGCACAGTAATTATTAGAGTTACGAGGAACGAAGAAAAAGCAAACCTCGATAAGGAAGATACGGCACTTCTTTCTTTTTTCTTTTGTAGTCTAGAGAATCAGCTAGTTCTGTGGATATGTTGCAAGCGATATGCGCCGTAAAAGGACGAGCCTTTTATTCTCCAACGCGGTTTACCGAAGGTAAACTTCGCAACTCCATACACGGTAAAAAAGTACGTTACATTTGACTTTTTTTTTGATATTCTAAAGCATTCGCTCAATCGTACATTATATCATGCTTAGTGCAAAGCTGTAAGAAAGTAAAAATTGCTGTATAAAGTAATCCGAGAATCCTTCGAACGCGAAGAGAACGCTTTTTCATATTGTATTAAAGGTCGCGGAGTCTGCAGCGGGAATTTCAAGGGACTACCGGGGGAAAGAAACGCAATTTCCGACGTGTTACAGTCTTGCACTAATTCAACTCAATCAGCATAAAATTAAAAAAAGTCTCTAAACACAACATAGCCTCTACTCGAACTTGACATCTAATCATGTCAAACGAAACGAACGTAATTTTTTTTTTTTTCCCATTTTTTCAACTCGCAGAACTAAGAAGCCCGTTTACTTGAGAAATTCGTCGCTGCCCGAATCTTCAGGAAAAAATGTAAAACCATTCGGAATCAGTCTTCCATTTGGTGATCCATCACTTATCCCTTCCTCATCAAGACTCTTTCCACCATCTCAGCCAGGACTACGTGAGGGTGGGCGAGGTGGGCAACGAATTGGCCGAGGAAGCCGGCGAGGCGGCCGGGGACTTGAAGTCCCTGCCGGCGACGATGGATCCCGGTATCGAGTCTTTCGCGTCCTGCTGATGGTGGTGGTGGAGGTGGTGGGAATGATTCGACTCGGGGGTGCCGCACCGGTTGTTGCCCAGCAGACTGTCGATGGAAAAGGGGTTGAGCCTCTTCCTCTCCTCCCGTCCCTTCACCGACAGGTCGATGCTGCTGCTCTGGACCTCGTCCTCGAGGCTCGAGTTCCTCGAGGTTGTGGTGGTGGTTGTCGCCGTCGTTGTGGTTTGACCGTCGTTGCTCGGGGTCTGCCTGATGGATCCGTTGCCAGCACTCAGACCCACCAGCTCCCGCCGTCGCTCCAGCAAGCTGAGCCCCCAGTGATGGATGCCCTGCTGATGGTTCAAGTGGAGGCTCGCGTTCGGACTCGACAGGTGGCTGATCTGATGGTGGTTGGACACGGGCGGGTTCCTTCGCTGCTGCTGCTGCTCGCCAGGATTGTTGTTGTCCGAGGAGGACGAGAGTACTCGCGGGTAGGACTCCCCGTCTATGGAGCCGTCGGCAGCCGAATCGACTCGTTCGCTGCCGGACTCGCTGCAGGAGTCCAGGCCACCGACGACGTCGATTTCTTCGTTGACGTCGTTGCCGGAGCCGGTGATGCTGCTGTCGTTGTTGTTAAGACTGTGGCTGAAACTGCCGTTTAGAGAATTGCCGCCACCGCTCGCCGCGGCACTGCGCGATTCCCATTCGGCTCTTAACGTCGACAGGTCTACCGTGATACCCTGAACACATCAAGTAAATAGAGAAGTCTTCGTTAGTGTTCGGTATTGAATGAAATACGTTTGCCTCGGTTTGGCCTGCTTAAGTGACTAAAGTATGTTAAAAATTTTCAGGCAATAATTGGACGCGAGATTTATTGCAGTCAATTTAATTGGCCAAGTTAATCTTTTACACTTGAGTAAACGCGAATAGTAATAAATTTGATTTACGAAAGACAGACTACCGGATCAAATTATGCCAGCCCCAAATTAAGTTTTATTCAATCCCCAAGGTGAACTAGTTAAAAACAAGTGCAAGAAAAAAGTAGCGGAGCTCTCTCGAGTTAAGAGCCACTTGATCTGAATCGACGTCCGCAATATACTAGATTAATCAAGATAATTCTGGTTTATTCGTCAAAAATAATTATAGTATGCAAATGATCTAATCAGCTCCGGGAATAAGAATTAATTTCATCGCGCGACTCGAAGAAAATAGCGGAGGAGAAGAGCGAGGAGAAGACCGAGAAATTGTAAATTATCCATATTTTAATTTTAACTCTGGACAAAAAATCTAACTTATTAACTTGTCCGACTTCTAATCCCTCGGTTATTCTTATTAGTCGAACGGCATGCAATATCCAGAATTTGAAACAATCAAGGGTAGAAGCCCGACGGTGTCGAAAAAAAGTCAAGAAAAAAATAATAATAATAAACAACGGTCCGCCTCGTCTCTTTTGTTTCGCGTCTCCTCGCGGCAGTCCATCTTCCCTCCCCGTCCTCGGCTCGCGCGGGGAGAGCAGATCCGAGATTAATTTAGATCGTTCTCACCTTCGCCGCCAATTTTCTCTGCTGCCTCTCGAGCGCCTTCATCAGCTTCTTGTGCCGCCTCTCGCGCTCTTTCCTGCGCAGCTCCTCCGGCGGAATCGGCTCGCCGCTGCAGCTCTGCGGATGGGCGTTGTGCGCCGGCCTGCCCGGGCCCTTCTTCGTGTGCTCCTTCTTCCTCCACTTGGCCCGTCGGTTTTGAAACCACACCTGAAAGCACGGAACGCGCGGGCGCGGGCCTCGCTCTTTAAGGAATGCCGAGCTGCGGACGTGGGAAAGCGCCGAGGTGGCAGGCCCCCGGACTTTTGTTATGCAAATCGGCCGCGACGGTTTTTGCGCGGCGCCGGGAAAGGTGGATTGTCTTTTTCCGAATTGCATTGCCGGGCGCGCAATTTCTTCTTCTGCGTTTTCGATTCGAGCCGTAGCGCGTGTGTGCATTGTGCTTTAAACGAAGCTGAGGTAATTGCACGTTCGAGAGAAGTTTCGAAATCAGATGTAAAGGGTAATTATATTTTATTTGCGCAAATGCGTATTAAAGAGCAGCCTTAATGTTTCTTGAAAGTGTAATGATTGCTGCAGAGCAAACAGAAAATAAATAAATTTTACGGGCGCAGATTATTTTTTAAAGCTCAATTTCACATTAAAAGCACATTAATCTTTACTGGAGAGCTATTAATAATTCTTGAAATTTTTTTACCTCTTGCGAGAGCAAAAATATCAGATTGTTTATTGAAACGTCAGAGATAATTTAAACGTCGGCGCTGCGCGCCAGAAATATTTAGAAAATAATTAGAGTACGAAGGCCAGGAATTCTATTTTACGAAAAAGGAGAACGCGGAGCCCCGAAGCAGAGATATAAATCAAGCTTACACCTAAAATTTAGTCTTAATCAATAGCACCCTCCGTAAAATCGTGAGCGGCGTATACCTGCGCTACGCTATTACCTGCATCTATATTTTTCGTTCCCTCGTAAGCTCGCGAGATTTATATCTTTGCTTTTTCGAAAACTGAAAAAATTTGAGGCACGATCGATATAACGTAGCCCTTCCACAGTGCGCAGCGTATAATGCGAAACGTTCTTTTTCTTCGCGTGATAAATTAGCGGTTACTTTTTTCTATCCGGCAAGACGTCGTCCGCCTCGGCGCGGCTCCTCCTCATTTGGCTCTTAAATCAGCCGATAATTCATTCTTGGAACGAGCGAGATTTTCACTTCTTTATCCCGGCGGGGCTAAACGCCCGATTTTTCACTCTCGCGGATTAAGAAAGCAAGGCGCTCGCGAGCCCCCTCATAACCGGCCGCTCAGCGCTTTATAACGAGCCCCGGCTATTTCAGCGCTCTCCCTCTCTCACGTGACGCGCCGAGGCTACAAAGGAATAAAGACATTTGCAGCCGCGAGGAAGGGTGGCGTCGCTCGTCGGTGTAAGTGGCGCTGGCCTCGCACGCGAACGCGTCGCGCCATTTCGCGCAAAATCAATAGGGAAGCCCGGGCCCTCGCTCTCTCTCTCTCTCTCTCTCTCTCTCTCTCTCTCTCCCTCCCTCTCTCCCTCCCTCTCTCTCTCTCTTTCTCGCTCCTCCGTAGGCTCTTGATCCCTCCGCTCGAGTTTAGCCGCTGTGCATCGGGCGAAATTACGAAGCTGTCGCGTGTCGCGGGGCCTTTCTTTTTCGCGCGGGCGGCGAGGGCGCGGGTCGCTTGATTTACGGCTCTGCTTACGCTTTTCGGGACGGGTTCTGGGAATGTTGTTCAGATGAAGCGCGGACGATGGAAATTGAATGGTGCGCGCGCGAGCTCGACGAACGAAGGGTTTTCTTAAATGCCCCTCCTTGGCTTTGTTGGTATTTTGCATTTTATTAATCAAGATATTCATTTAGATTGCGTTTGTATAAATTTTTGAAAATTGCTTTGAAACTGTTAATTTGAACGGTAAAATTGCGGTTGTTCTTCCTTCGTTCTTAGATTATTGAGAGCTTTAAATTAATTACTCATAAATAAAAAATTAAGCTTTTGAACATTAACTTTAATAGATTTCCCGGACAAGTTAATCTAAAAATACGCTCGCGACTCTCTTTTTCCACTTAATAAAGAATAAAAAAGAAATAACGTTCACGGGCGATTCGCGAAATAAGCCGTTTAAGCCTCGGGCTCGCGAGTCTTTTAAATATAAAGTTCCGCAGTCCTCGGCTCCGTCCGACAGAAATTTCCCGGGGACGCGACGCCGAGCGATATATTTTTTGCTCGCTTATACTTTGCGCGCTAATGAGAAAACGCCGTGTTTCTAATTAGCCGTCTAATTACTCGGCGCTCTTTCGCGCTCGCGGCTCCGCGAAGGCTTTGATTAACTGCCGGGCGGGGGGCTGCATTACGCCGCTCGCGGCGCTTATAAATGTTTCGGCGATAAATCTCGCATTTACAGAGATAGAAACTCCGAGGGTCGCGGACGCCGTTAATTCGGGAAATTCGAGCGCAAAGTCCGCGCGGGAGAGCTGCACGCGGCCCGGCGTGCGGGGCGACAATTTTTTCGCGCTTTCTCGTTTCCGCACAGCGGCAGCAGCGCGGGACGCTAACTCGAAAAGTTAGACTTTTTCGCGCTCGACGGCGCACGATATACAATTGATCACGCAGAAACACGAGTCACGCTACGCGTACACGTCTCTCTTTCGACGGCTGCGAAGGCGCTGTTATATAGTGCGCTCGAACATTGCGAGAAACGATTAGGCTTTCGTTATCAATTTTGCTTGGGATATTAACCGCCGGGGACGATTGAAACGGGCGAGCGTCTTAATGCGGATTTATTAACAATTTATAGAATATTTACTGGCGGCGATCGGGCAGTATTTGTAGCTTGTTTCTGAAGTAAAACAATTTATCTACATAAATAAAGGCAATTTTAATCGAGGCCTATAGATTTCTTTGTCGTTGCTTTTTATTAAAGCCTAAACCAGTTCTATTATAGTAAATAGAATTACAAGTGTCATTATAGAACCAGAAACGAAGATTGAGTCGTGCAAATGTAATGAATGGTTATGTCGAAAAAGAATGTCTCAATTTTCTGTGAGTTTGTTATACCCAGAACTGTTCATCACCGACAAACTATACGTTTTGCAGATATTATGTAGAAGTTGTATGAATTATTCATGCATGATAACATTATGCAATCCGCACTGTAATACTGTACATATTTACAAAGTTGGCTAGTAATATCAGTTTTACACTACTAACAAGATAAGTTACAAATCGAAAATTGCAAATTATTAAGTAATCACGAAATGTCATAATGAACCTTAAGAAAATTATTCTGAGTCATTCAACAGCATGTCCGACGGGAACGAGTACATTCTAAAAAAAAAAGAGGCAATCTAAATCTGTTTAATCAATTATTGCCGACGCATTGGCGACGTCAGAAAAAACTGCTGCCAATACTTTTCATTAAAAAAACGAAAAATAAAAACGCACAGAGCGCAGCTTGTAAATAAACTTATAATACAGTCATAAAACGCGTCTCCCAATTCAAACTCGATATTCCGTAAATTTCCGGACGCCTTCGCCGCACAAAAGTGATTGTTTCGTCGCTCTATCCGAGGCCCGAAGCGACCGTCCATACATCCCGCCATCTCATCCAAGTTTTCTCACCGGTCCGAGGCCTCAAAAAAGGCCGAGCAGAAAACCGCAAGGCAAGCACGCGCGCGCGGCACTCTGAAAAAGTAACAAAACGCTCCCGTCGTACATCATCCTCCCGGGGTTCAAACTCTATTAACCATATCGTCCTATTCTCGAGCGGCTCTCTCTCTCGCCGGCACGAAGAAGCTCTCCCGAACAAGATTTATGGCGCGCCGGCTCGCACGCACCCGTTCACAAAGGACCGACGCGCCGTCCGTCGCTTATCTGTCAACGCCGCGGTCGATCCTTCGCGGCCGGGCGCGAGATAAGGGACGACTTCATTATCCGCGCATTAAAGGCTTATCTCGGCGCTCGGATCTCTCCCTGCTGGCCCGATGCGCCGTCTAATCTCGGACGCTGCTCCCGGTAAGCTCGCCCCGGGTTCGCGCGGGCAATCTGCGAGTCTGACTCATCCCTCTGTCCTTGCTTGGCTTCCCATTTTTCGAAGTGCCGTCGATCGAGATAATGGCTCGAGAGGGAGGGGGAAGCTTTAACCAATAATATTTCCTGTCCATTCACGGGCCGCTCGACGGCGATCGAACGAGTCGGCGGGCCAATAACCCGTGCATAATTAAATTCCAGCCGTTGATTACCTTCCGTCAAACGTTAAACAGCGCCGGGCCGGCTTCCATTGTGCTCGCGAATGAAAGGTCCGCGCGCCCGGCCGCGTTTGCCTGCCACGCCGAGCGTGTCTAAGGGCATAAATATATAGAAAAAGGCCCTGCGGAACGCGCGTCTGCCTCGCGATCCTCGTGTCCTGCACCCGACCGGCCGTGAAATTGAGCCTCGACCCTTCCCTCGCTCGCGCGAACCGACGTCGGGCGCACTTTTCGGACCGCGCAGCTTTTCCTCGCCCGGGAGCTTCGGCCTCGATGCGATTTGGAAACAAAAGTCCTACGTTTTCCTCGTCGCGGTGGTGGCTTCGCTGCTCGCGGGCATAATAAAACCATTGCTTTACGAGTTTGTTTATTTTACGACGGATGGCGCGCTGAAATTGTTTAACGCGCACTCGCTTCCATAAAAGAGCAGGAGCAATCTCGATGAGTGTCGCCGTCTCGCGACGACCGACTCTCCGCCGGTAAATCCAGAATTTATCGAACGATAATCGCGACGTCGAAAATGCGCACGCAATGCGCATCAGCAACGCGAGGCACGCTTGCCAACGCAAACAAAAATCGCCCCCCCCCCCTCCCCGCCCGCGAAAGGCGACGCGCGCGGGGGAGCGATCGGGAAGGTCCTGCCCGCGCGATAAGCCGAACGGACAAACTACCCCCGAGAGATGGAGACTTGTGGAGTCGACGAGCGTCTGTGTATCAACCCTTGATCAAGGGTCCGAAGCTCGAAGCCCCGAAGGTCCTGCTCGAGCTCTCTGCCGAGTCCGATAAAGGACCGGCCGTAGTTGTGCTCCTCTGATTCAAAGTCTGTTTGTCGCTCGTAATGCTGAGTTTCGAGGCCGATTTTTTACGGATAATTCAGGGTCTCGACGGCCATGAGTCTCGTTTGAAGGTAAAAATTCGAAGCTCTTTACTTTTCGGAAAAAGACAATAAATTCGATGGACAAAAGGGGGATTGCTCGGAGGGAGTAATAATTCAGGTATGCTCACCGCGACACGACTCTCCTTCAGCTCCAGCCTGAGAGCTAAAGCTTCCCTCATGAACACATCCGGATAGTGGCTCGAAAGGAAGGCCCTTTCCAGTTCCTCCAGCTGCCAGCTGTTGAAGTTGGTCCTGCTTCGTCTCCTTTTACTGCTGCCCTCGTCGCTCTCGCCGTCACAACCTGCCGCATAAAAGATGCCCTCGCTTAGCCACTTCGATAGCGGATTTATCAAAGAAAAATAACTTGTTAATTTCTTATCGCGGGACTGGGTAGCAAATGGTGGGTATGTGGAGCGGATCTCAGATAATAAAGCGCGCTGCGGGTAAATCAGTGTTTTCAATTCGAAATATCTTATAAAACTATGTTTATACATTTTGAAATAAAATTTTCGAATAATGAATAAGATCGGTATGCAAGATACATAAATATACTCAGCGTAATTATATTTGTAGCGCAGTAAACCTCGCACGTCCTAACTGCATTATAAATTTCTGTACACACAAGAGCTTATTTAGCATTGCTTACTTATTATACAAACGAACTGCTATTATACGTTATCGTGTCATTGATTGAAACGTAAAAATAATATTCTTAACGCCACTGTAAATTATAAATCCTCCGAATTAAAAATGTAGCTGTAAATGTATGGTTTACAATTCAGTACATGCGCACACTTGCTTTTTCCACTGCGCCAGTGCGTATTTATACATGTGAATTAGTCCATCTCGTTCTGTATCGCAACTATCGATGGCTCTAATCGATAAGCCAGGGCAGCCATAAATTATTATTCAGAATCCAAGGGAATCGAATAGCCAGCGGTATACATCTTATTTTCCGGAATAATTTTCTCCGGGCTGCGTGTTCTTGTATTTCGAGGCAATCGATTTGTCTTCGACTGTGCGCCGCGCTCGGGAAATCGATGTGGAAGCGCAGGCACAGCTGGCAGAAGAACGATCGCAAAAATCCGACGATTCGAAAGAAAGTTACGGAGCCGAGCGAGCGCGGCAGAATCATCAATCGCCGCCGCGAAGATTTATGCCCAGCAGAATTATCAGAAAATTTAAAATCATCCGAAGCCACCGATCGCCGAGCGAAGCCTTCCGAAAACTATCATTGCCCACTCGGCCGTACGCTCGCCGCGTCTCCGCGTCGTCGAGCAAGTCGTTCCCCGCCTTCGGCGTCGAGCTCGAGAGGAAGAAAGCCCGGGCTCGGCGCGTAATACGGTGCCCCAGCACCGGCGCGGGTATCTCGCGCACGGCGAGCACAGAAGTCGGCCGTCCCCCAATGAGACGTCGGGCATCCCCGCCACCGAGCCGGGAGCAGCGCGCGGCGCCGACTTGGGCTTCGCCGTTTGCGGAGGAGAGTATCACGAAGAGGCCGCTCTCTTATCGCGATGGAATTGGAGCGTCCCCTCCGGCCATTCTCTCCTTCTCTCTCTCTCTCGGCATCGAAGTATATACACGTATACAGTGCGGAGCAGAAGCTAAGGTCCATACGGCCCTGAACTTGCTCGCGCAGATAAGAAAGAGAAAAGAGAGACGTCCGGGGCGACCGCGGATATTGAATAAACATGGAATTTCATGATTTTACGAGGACAAGCTCTTTCCCTATCGGCCCGCTCGGATCTCCTTCTCTCATTCCGGCGGGCGTGCGCGGGCAAGCGACGGGGCCGATTGTTTCGGGCTCTCCGGCTCGTATGTATGCTAATGCGGGAGAGGCTGCTCCTGCGTCGCGGAATTGAATAAGAGAGATCCGGAATTATGATTGGGACTTGTTATCTCGGCGCGGCTCGCTCGGACTGGGAAAAATTGTATTGTGTCTTGCTCGCGAGCGGAGCGCTTCTCGAGGCTCCCCCCTTCCCCGACATTGGGACATTGGGAAAATCATTTAGGAGATTGGAGGAGGCGAGCTTTCGTTGCTAGGGGCAGCTGCGTTGTTTATAAAACTTGTATTAGCCCCGCGTTCCGAACTAATTATTATCAATTAATGCCGCGTGAACGAGTCCGCGAAGCGTGAACTATGATAAAGTGGGCATTTCATGCTACTTTGCATTATTCAAATCTCGCCTCGTGTTTCCAATATCAACTAAAAAGTAAGAACAGTACTTTGGAATAATATTCGCATACATTTCAAGTGTTTTACTATAACAAAGTGTTTCTTAAGAATGCTTAACAATTTTGTTCTTTTTTTTTTACGCAAGCGGCAAAGACGACGAGCCGTGATTTTTCTTTCACGGCGACTTGTCGAGTTTGTCCGCTGCGCTTCTGACGAATGCGAAGTTTATGCGCGATGACTTATGCATGTGTAGGCGCGAGACAAACAAATTCACTTTCGCGCATTATTGCGCCGGGAGGCGGCGAGCGCCGCGCTTTCGGATTATTACCGCCAGGCGCAAATTGAAAAAAAAATGCCTTTTGTCGAAAGAAAGTCTAATAAAAAACTTTTAAGTAAGACATAAGTGGAGAAAACGTGACGGGCGGCGTAATTTATTATTTTATTATGCAATTTATTACAAGACGAATTAGCTGCGGATTTTAATTTCTTGCTTAAGGTAATTTTTAAGACTCGTGTGATTATAATTTAAGCAGCAGAAAGCAACGTACATTTAATTACTGAAATAAATTGTTTACTTAATGATCGAAGATATATTTTTAGCAATTTTTTTTCTCTGACCAACTTTTATCTAATTATTGAGTGGCTGCACGTCAAGTTTTTAATCAAAGAGCGTTAATAGAATTTCGCGGAATTCTCAAATCATTTCAACATTATTGCGTCGAAGCCATTATTTTTAGTTATTTTTAATTATATCCACTATCACTAAATCGTTAAACAGGTTTCCCCGAGATACTCACTTTTTTAAAAGTAAATAATTAAAGCGGATAATTCGGTAGCTTGACAAACGACTTGTTTATTTACAAGCGGCGCGCGCGCGGAAAACTAGTCGGATCTTAATCGGCGCCAGAGTGCCCGGGAGCGCGGAAAAAGGCCGCGGAATTTGCAATTAACGGGAAAGCATTCGATCCGCTCTGCACTCGAGCCCTCGAGTTTCCACAAATCCAGGCGCCCGCGCTCATCGAGAACGGGGAAAAATCTTAATTCGAGCCGAGCGCCGCCGGTGCGATACCCCGGCGTATAATACGCACGCGCGACACGCAATGATTTCATGTTTCACAGCCGTTTGAAGAGCTTTCGTTTCGCAAGGCGCGCGCGCCTATTTTGCATATAAATTATAAGGCTGCCGCTGCGCCGCGGCTATTCTGAAAATTAATTTTTCTCTCTCTCTCTCTCTCTCTCCCCTCCGGCTCTCTCTCTCTCTCTCTCTCTCTCTCTCGGCCTCTGTCTCTCTTATATTCTCAGGACAATTATATTCTAATCAAAATCATTTACATCTCGCGTGTCAATTCCGACGGCTGAATAATTACCCGGCGCAAATTGAAACGCGCGCGAGAATTTCAAATGTCTCATTCGACGCGGAGACTTCCGTCGGCCGGGTCATTAAAAAAGATCTCGGCGGCAACGACTCTTTTTCGCGCGCGGACTCGTGCGCGCGCGCGGTGCGTGTGGGAGCGCTCGGGGTACATAAGCGGCGAAAAGTAATCATGTGAACGGAGTCGCCCTCATTTATCGCCGTAATTAGATGCGATTTATAACCGCCGCTTTTAAGGACTTTTTAAGGAGATTTTAATGCCACGTATACGTCAGCACGTACCTTCTTAGCTGTGAAAAAGGCATTTTAAAATTCCTCCGTTTTATGCGCTCGAATTTATTGTTGCAAAGACATCATTGCAGTAAAAAAATTCTTCTTTTTTTATAATAAATGTATTTCAAATAAGCGCGTATTACTATATACAACTTGGAGACGTTATTACGCTTCAATAAAAACTAATGCAATTTATCTATTTCGTTAAATTAAGGAAGCATTGAATGTATTATACGTTTGCACGAAAGATAAATATCCAAATTGGACGAAAGAAAAGAAGGAACAAAAATTGTACCTAAGCCGCTTATTATTGGTAATCGATCGCGTTCGCAATACGTGTTTAATGCGAACTGTAGTAGATTAAAGGATTAAGTTGGACTACGTATTAACACCTTCAATGTTTATGCGATCCATTTCACGAGCCGTTATGACTGATGTTATCAATGAAAAAAGTGAAAGTAAATTGGTTACACTTTTTATGACACTATTTTTACAATACGATTGGTTAATTTAAAATTATATTGTGCGCATTAAAATAATAAACAATCTATATATCTGATTTATACGCAAGTTTTTATTTTAATTTCTTTTGTCAAAATGCAAATGCAATTTCATTAACAGTTGTAAATACTAGTCATTTACAATTATTCGAAACTATTAGCTCCTCAATATTCAAATGACGAAAACAATTACTTCAACTCTTTTAAGTTATATTCATTAGCATTGAGAGTTTTCGTAATCTACAGACAGCGCGAAAATAGATTTCGCAATAGCAGCGTATGATAATTTACACTAATCAAGAAACGCTTTTAATATTCTCATATCAACAATGCATAATAAATAAGAAAATGAATAAGCGTTAAGTCAAGAAAACATTTTGAAAATATCTTTTGTTCTTATGCTGCTTTTGTGCCACATTTTCGCAAATTTAATTCCCATTGTTTTGGCTTCCAACTATCGCATAATTTCTTTTTACGGACTGAAATTCCCCGGAAAATTAAATTATTACTCGGTAAAACATGGAGTCTGTCTCGACTCCCACGCATTTCACGCGGGACAATTTTTCTTCCCCCATCATTTTCGCAAAGCTGCCGCTTTACATCGCCGATCGTCGTCGAAACCACCCAGCAAAAATCATCCGAATAAATTCGTCAAACATTACGCCGACGCCCGACGCCCGTAATACCAGAAAGCAAGAAAGCGAGAGAGAGAGAGAGAGAGAGAACGGAGGAGATGAAGGGCGGCTCGAATGCCTGCATATACATACAGAGCGATCAATGCATGGCGTGTCTCAGAGCCGCGCGGCTCTCCGAGAGCGGCGGCGGAAGGCGTTTAATAAAGCGCGAGAGAGGCGCACTACCGAAATAACATGCAATTAAATTGAAATTACAGCTCCGGCGTCCTGTGCACGAGGTCCAGCTTGCAGGGCTTCGCGAGCCGCAGAGAGAGAGAGAGAGAGAGAGAGAGAGAGACAAAGAGATATGTCGTGCGCCTCGGTATCAGAGTATGTCTCGAGGCGGACGGCGGCGGGGCACGCGAGGCGCAAATGATCGCACTCTCTCTCTCTCTCTCTCTCGCCGCGCGCGTTTTCCTCCTCCTTCGTTGCGTCGTTCCCCTTTTTTCTCTCCCGGAGTACACCGCGTGTGCTTCACTTCACGAAAAAGCGCCCGAAATTGCTCGCGGGCAAATTACATGTGTGCGGCCCCGATCCGACCCTCTCTCTCCCCGTCGCCGCGCTAAGATTCCGATTCGTGTCTTTATATATAGCGCGCGCGGTAATAAGAGCGCGAAGTGCTTCATCTTTTGGGCGTCGCGGGCCGCGCGCGCAGCTGTTTTCTCGTGCGGGATCGGGACTCGTTTTGTTCTCGCCGCGATTCGGTGAAACGCTCCGGCCCGGGGAGAAGGGGCCGTCTCGCGGGGCCAGGGCTCTGAGGCGTGTAAGCGATCGACTGGATCGGATAATCAGCGGGCTGCCGGTGGTTTATGTGACTGTTTGCCGTTTCGGGGCCCTGCTCATTTACGCTCCGCGCCGCTAATTTCAATTCGACCTGATTTTATGCGCTTTTGAAAGGTCGCGAGGCCGTTATTCAGGCTTAATGTCAGATGTACGAGTGATATCGCTTTTTCGGCGCGAAGGTCGATTCGCCAGGGGTGATCGTATTTAGGAATCCCGCTTTAAGGTGATGAAATTCAAAGGAATTACTTGAGAAGCTTAATTAGAGCTCGAATCGCACTGGCGGAGATGAAAGGATAAACCAAGGCACTGTATAATTTAAATAACAGCGTATAATTTTGAAGAGGCGAACTGGCCTCGGCGCAGGAAGATAACTTCATTACACGGGCACGACAATAAAATTGAAATTCCACGCTGCAATTTGAATCGAAAATACCGCAATCATTATAAAAATTTACGACAAACAAGGCTCGCGCGCGCATATCGGCCCCGGCCGCGGAGTTAATCAAAAAATATTGAATTACCGGCCCCGCCGCTCGAAGCCGTCCTAATGAAAGAAAGCTCCTCTCGTACTTGGACGGCCGCTCGTTAGTGTCTAATCACAAGCAGCGCGGAAGAAATTTTACGAGGTGGTCGCGCCGTTTTCCAGAATTGCCATATAAGCGCCGAGCGCGAGACCAATCGTGAGAAACGTGGCGAATCGCACCTCCGTTTGGGTCTCTCCCTCTCTTTCGCTCTCTCTCTCTCTCTCGAGCGCGCGAGTCGCGCTCGCTTTGAAAAATCGCCGCCGCCGCCGCCGTTGTTCTGCAGAGCGGTAACAAGAACGCTAATGACAGGCCGTTTCGTTTTCTTCTGCCCTTTTTGCCGAGCCGACTTCTTAATCATCCTCGGTTTTTCTGTCCTTACGCTACTTTGTAGCCTCCGCGGCGACTCGCTCGAGAGGCAACAGGTTCGCAGTCGTAATCAGTCGATTAATTATTAGTGCGCACGCTCTCAATTGCTTCGCGTTTCTATTTGATTGTAAAGACGCTCTTTCGCGCACGAAATTCATCGGCGCCGAGCGGCGCCTTTCCCACAGTCCGCGCCGGCGAGTCCTCCCATTACATTAGGGCTCGCGAAATCCTTTATAATTGGCCGCTTTCCGCGCATAAACCTGGAAAGCTCGGGGGGCATTAATCTCCCGTTTTGTCAAGGCCCCGGCACTTCCGCAAACGGCGACGGGGACGCGGGCCAATTCCCCGACACAGCGCTCGTTAGACCGCGTCGACGACGTCGTTACGCAGCCTCCCCCGGCTCCGGGAGTGCTTAAAGAGCGAGCCGGAATTTCGAAAATAGCGAGAGGTGGTGGGCGTGGCTCCGTCCGTCCGTCCGCCGCCGCCTCCTCCCTTTTGTCTTCCCCCCTCGACAATGGGAGCGTCATTAGGAGGCGACAGCGGCGCCTTTATTAACCCATTCAGCGCGGCCTATTAACAGTTTACGCGAACGTAAATGCAAATTGATTAAGTGGTTTGCGGCGCGAGCGAGACTGAGAGAACGGGACGGAGGGAGGAAGAAAAGGATGCGCAAGGAGCTTGATTGATTAGTTGATTGGCTCGGCCGCCGCTTACAGCTTGAGGAGCGTCGGCTCGACTAAACACAGAGCAACTCGGGGCTGTTTCTCCGAGTGAGAGATCCTCTCCTCCTTTTTTTTTTCCAGTTATGGGATTGCTGGCGAGCTCGGGCTGTAATCACGTGCTTGCCACGACCGAACAATTAGTTAATTCGGTCGTTATCGTCGGGAGTTCCGCGTCAGGCGAGATTTATTATGCAAGCACCCGCCGAAACGCGGAGCAGTCGAGTCGCTTTTTTACGTCTGCGAGCCAATATCGTCGGGATCTCTATCGTCCAAGATCCCGAGCGAGATCTCGCCCACGACCGAAGCCGGTGTGCAAAAGCCGTACGCGGCTTTCCAGGCAAACGAAGCTAATTTATTTTTACAGCGCGATAAGGGATCTTGTGTACACAGCGAGCGAGAGCGGCATTAGTATTACAGAAATAGTAATTACTGCATTACGAGGCAGCGCGCGCGTCAAGATTAATCAATCCCGCTCTCGGGACAGGCATAAAAGTAGCGGAAAGAGAGCGCGCGGATCGCCGGATCAATCTGCCATTGTGCCGCACCGAAATCTGCAATTTTAATTGCATCTCGGGACGTGGGTAATCTCCATATAGCTTGGATTTTTTGCCTAATCGAAATCGGCGCGGAGGGAGGGGGGGGGGGGGAAGGGTGTAAGATAGCGATTATTAAGCTGTAAGGCGTTAACTGGCATAAGGCGTCGGAAGGTGGGATCGGCGCTCGGCTTGCGTGCCCGGGCAAGGCACATTTGCATCTAGACACCATCAATCCTCCTGACGCCCGGCAACCACTCTCCTCCCCCTCTCTCCCTCACTCTCTCTCTCTCTCTCTCTCTCTCGCTGCTTCGAGTCTGAATTAAATATCGGCCTTAATAAGGGAGTCTTCCTCCGCCCCTCTTCCTTTCTCTTCCTTTCCGATGCGTTTCGCGCAGAAGCCCACAAAGGGCGGATCCGCGTCTTCGGGCGAGAGGATCCGCGCCGTTCCGTAAAACGAATTGCCGGGAACTCCGACGGGGCTGCCGAGCGACCGCGCGCGGATGTTTTCGTTTGAAGCGATTAGCGCGCGGTCTCTATTACTCCGCGTCGAGAGCCGTGCGCATTAGGCGTCGGGCTTTTAAAAATTTAAAAGCCGCGCGCACATAAATCTCATTAATTAAGCAGTTTCTAAACGTATTCAATAACGAACAGAACCGCGATAAACCAGTGCCTCCTTTTCACGCTTCGCCTGGCTAATAACCACTTAGCAAATCGACCGGAATCGCGAAGAGTCCTCCCGCGGCGCGCGGAAACCTACTCGTTTCAACTACCGTATAATTGTCGAGCTCGAGCGGCGCTACGACCGCGCCTCGCTCGTGCGCGTAAGTAGGCCCGAAGACAATCTTTGCGCTTATTGCACTTGCGGATAATCCCATCAAGCTCGATTTCTCGTCAGGTATACACACGATGGAAAGCAATGCGCGCCGCCCGGATTGAGTAATTTTCCATTTTCCCGCGGGCCGCGGCTGTTCAAGACGGCCGCGGCCGGCCCCTTCATTGTGTATCGACGCGGTCGTGTCGGGCCGCGATAAGACCGGCCGCGTACGCGAGATAGCATCTAACAACGTGCTCGGTTAATTATACATTAATACGGCTCGCGTGTTGGAGGCGATCGCTGCCCCGCGACTTCTCTCGCGCGCGATTATTATACAAAAAAGAAAGAGAGAAGAAAAATAAGGGGGCGCGGGGGGAGAAAAAAATATCGGGAGGAAAGGTGGCCCCGCGTGTGTATACCGGATTTTTACATTTTTCGACCGTAAAATTGAGACGTCGTTAGCGGCCCGATCGCCCGGCGAGATACCCGCGCCGATGCCTTGCGCCTCGACTTTTCGCCGTTATTGCCGTCCGTGTCGGAAGCCCGCCTGGAAAATCGGAAGGTCGTTCGGGAGATTTTTTTTATATCGGCTCGCCCGAGCTCCTCGCGTCGTCCCGCTGAAAATGGCGAAGGGCCGCGAGCTGTACGTCTCGAGAAAGCGACTCCTCGCGGCTTTATTGTTACTTTATTGCCCGTCCTAATGCTCGGCCGTTAAGCGTCGCGCGCTCGACGCCGTCGATCTTCCGATTAAAGGAAAGAGAAGTAGCGGGGAAAGCAACAAAGCAGCTGTAAAATATTACATAAGTGAATAAACACGGCTCTAACAAAAGCTAAACTTTATTATCTCCATTTCCTAACCAAGAAAAAAGCAGCTCGTAATCGCCCGCGAACCATTATAATAAACTGCGCCGGCCGCCGCATTACCTCCGTCGTAAAGGCGGCCCAGAAAGCCCTTTTACCGGAGGGGGAGAGGGGGGGGGGGAAAGGCATCTCGGTCTCGTCGCCTTGGCCGTCACGCGAGCCGTTCGCGAGAAGAGGGACGCCGACGAGGGCGGCCGCGGCGGTTCCTTTGCGCGCGGCTCGTTTGCGAGTGTACTTGTTGCGCGTGCGCGCGCGAGGCTCGGCGGAGGATCCGGGAACCGATCGGATTTATCGGCGGGAGTTAAAGAGGCGAGAAATTCGCCTGATTTATAGGCGCAGATTACATTAGGATTAGGAGCGGCGGCGGCGGCGGCGGGCTTATATTTACACCGATCGGAAGCTCAATATCGCGCCTGCAGTTGCGTGCGCCGACTCGACTGTAAGCGTCGTTCAGGTGCTTTAGTCGGGGGGGGGGGGGGGG
>JAWWEM010000054.1:8271300-8296555 GCA_035582935.1 Ormyrus thymus | reverse complement strand
CCCCCCCCCCCCCCCCCCCCCCCCCCCCCCCCCCCCCCCCCCCCCCCCCCCCCCCCAAGCGTAATAGAATGATGATCCCGAGACCCTTTTGAAATTTCATTTTGCGCGCCCGGTAACGGGGAAGCAATTACCTTTGACTACGTCCGAGATGGGAAATACTTTGTCTTTATTGAGATGGTGTAAATGGTTTGGTAGTTTTCGATATGGCGTTTTACCTCGGCTAAATTGCGATCGGCACCGGATGGAGAAATCTCCCGTGCCGCGCCGGTGATGGATATCTGTCGAATTAAAGCTCGATTCAATCATTTTTTCTTTACCGGGGCGGCAATTTTTTATGTAAACGAATCATCGTAATCTCTTCGTTCTAGTCAACTTCCCCACCGTTCGGGTAGAAAGCTAAGCCAATTGTTTCATTCATTTGTTTAAAAAACAAATTACGCTTAAAATTATAATAATCAGTATCATTGAGAGCCAAAATTACCTGGGAAGAAAAAGTACGATGACTTGCGCCGCCGATGTAACCATTGTTTTTCACGTCTTTAACGAAGCGTCAGCACTCGAGAATATACTTGGCGTAAATGCAGTGGCTGAGCAGCTCGACTCGGCAACCTTCCCGCCTGATCTATCGCTCGCAAGACTGACTGCTCGTCTTAGTCAGCGGCGGACCGACACTCCTGGCTTTATTTCCTCTCCTTCGCGAGCCCTACATATGGGACTTCAATAGTAATTTATTAGACCTCGAATTCACAGGCGACTCCGCCGGCTTTTACTTCAAAGGCTTCCGCGGCTCTTATCCTATCTCCCGGCGATCTTTCCTCGCTGCCTCCGCGACGCCCGGCGCTTTTTTCACGCCGGTTATTCCATGGAAATGCGCTCTAGAAACGGAGATTTTACGAGTGATCGCGGACGTCGCGTCGGGAAGAGAGAAGCCGCCTGCCCGCGCTTTATTTCATTTACACTACAGTCAATGCGCCGCTCTTCTGTGAGCTTTATTGCCTCGCGACGCTCCAGTTCCCTTCGGATTTTTGTGGAAGAGCCGAGATAGGTTCACTTATTGAATGTGCTCGATACCGCCGGCAGTCTATAAACAGATTTCTATGTTTATGTTCTCGCAAGAAACTACATTATATAAAGGCTTTGAAATGCAAAGTGTAGAACGTTTTATTAAAAACTTTCTACGTTCATCTGGGAATAGAAGCAGGCTAAGAGCACTGTGAATATAAAACATTCACAATATAATAAATAATGCATCCGCATTATAATACGTCGAAATTCATTGAAATGGCGTAATTAAATTGCAAACTATTCAATAAAACGGGACCGAAGTTTTCACTTCCAGTTCTTTCACACGCCCCGACGCGGCGTACGAGCCGAATAAGCATCCCCCGACTCCCACATTCAATGACAGTTACAAAACAATTTCCAAGCCTCGCTCGCAGCCGAATTCGGCGCCGTGAAATCAATTTGGCCCCGCTTAATCAAGCCCCGACTCCGACGCGTCCGCCGAACTTTCGCGCGCGTCTCCCCGGCCTTCCATGAGAAACGAGTGATAAGGCCGGTTCCCAAATTGTTTAGCGATTTCGGCGGGGCTCGACCTGCCGCGCGACAAATCGACGGCACACACGCGATTACGCACGGCTCGTTGCCGCGCCATGGGAACCGCGCCCCCGCTCTCTAATTCTAAATAACCCGTGAAAATTGTTTCTCGACCGCCTGCCGATTATTTACGGATTACGGGCCGCCGAGCTTTCTTTCTTTCTTTTTTTTTTGTAGGACCGCTGTGCCCGAAGGAACGAATGCACATCCGTTCGGGGCTCGATCGCGGTCCTGCTTTGTTTGCCAGGGGCTCTTGGCTTCGGATCGAGATACGGGATTTGTGGACTTTTCGGGGGGAGAGAGGTTTTTCTACGTTTTCTGATATAAAAGTCGAGTTTTATTGAGTAAATCTGTATATAATAATGCGCCGCGTTATCGGTCGAATGATGATTAGATTAACTATAAATATATGTACAAGTTCGTATTCACATGGCCATTAGATATATTTTATAAGTCCATAAAGATCGAGATTAATAAGATTAAGCAAGCGTTTTTGCCAATTCGCGCGTACCCGAATAAAACTACTTTTATTCATTCAAACATTCTCGACACTAATTTGCATACTGTCAAAGTTAAGCAACCTCCAATGAATGCACTAATTATCACTCCTTAATAACTACAACAGCTCGGATTGCATCACGGCTTATCAGATGCTCGTTCACTTGGTGTAACTCGAATATTAGAGTGCGCACAAAAAGGTCTACGGGAGAGAAAGAGAGAGAGAGCGACGCAACAAAGTTGGAGGAGCCACCCGCTTGTGCCCCCAAGAGGGGCCGCTATCGACGATGATTATCGTCATCTTTTGAGGTCGGTTCTCGCGCCTGCGCCGCTCGTGAAAAAGAGCAACAAATCCAGTGGGTTTATCGAGCAGCTCACTCACTCTACCACCAACCCTCCCCCCCCCCCTCGGTAATCCTATAGGTGCTTACCGTGAAATCCCATAATCGATAGTTTGCTTAACCCGAGGCCGGGCACGAGGCGCCGCGTGCCGCGGCTCTACCTCCATTACGAAGGGTTGACAGGGTGCCCGGCGTTGTTCCGCTACGAGGCTAAGTAGTGCCGGCGCTCGAGTGAGAGAGAGGGAGAGAGAGAGAGACCAAAACCTATATCTGTATACACCCATAACGTATCTCGCGCCGATGACGTGAGCGGACCGGCAAACACACGCGCCGTCGCTCGTTCGCCCGCAGCCACTGTATCGGCGACAAACAAACGGATTTTTACGACGGTCTTATCGAATAAGTAGAGATCTGGGTGGAATTAAGTGAAGAGCTATTCTGGAGAATTAGCAGTGCTCGTTGCTCGGTCTTTTTCGAGTTGCCGGCCGCAGATTATTGCATTAACGTATTAAGTAAATATTTGAAAAACGGTTATCCGGATGGACAAATGAGCAGTTCAACTGCTTTTGTATCAGTTCGACTTGCTAACTTTTCGCTAGTTCGAACTGCCGAGGGTGCGAAAAGATGTTCATTAAAATATGGAGAGGAATCGTTAGTTCTTAAATCATATTAGTTTTTCGATTGTAAAAGTATAACCTTTCATATTTACTATATTGTTATCCATGCATACATTGCCAATAATCTCAAAATTAAAATTTGTATCCAACTCGAATAATCATTGATTACTGTTCCCGATTGAAAATAATTCAAAATAAATGACATCATTTTTTTGCGTGCATAAAAAAATTCGGAAAATTCGGGAAAACAAGAGCGCGTCAGGGTCGAACAAAGGAGTTCGCTTGAACAGCGGGGAAAGTATCTCCTTGGTTAGCTTGGTACACCCTTCGAAGGAGTCAACTTCATCGGCGAGCTGTATGAAACGCAGGGAGAGTCGACGGCTTCGCTTTCAACACCGAAAGCAAGTACCGAGCTCGAAATAAGTAAGTGGTACGAATAAATTCAATTGTTCAACTAGAAAGAATTGTTAAAAATTTATTAGAATTATTATTATTAAATTAGAATTATCATTCAAAATCTTTCTTATATTCAATGTCAATGTGGAGGCGAGTTTGAGCAGCAGACGACGCGGCACCCGTTCCACTATTTACTTCTCATTTGATGTTCGCATTTTTCATTATCAAAAATTTTTGGTACATTTCTATT
Source organism: Ormyrus thymus (assembly GCA_035582935.1). NCBI lineage: Eukaryota > Metazoa > Arthropoda > Insecta > Hymenoptera > Ormyridae > Ormyrus > Ormyrus thymus. Next base: position 8,292,857 of record JAWWEM010000054.1, on the reverse strand, counting down.
TTTGATATATCAGCATATTTATAGCTAAACTATTATTTTCCACAAAAATATCGGCAAAAAATCCATTCAAGTCGTAATAAACGAGAGCGTAATTCGAAAATGTTCAAAATCACGTTTTATTATTCTCCTTCTTCTTCTCCAGTCCGAATTTTTAGGACCCTGAAGTTTGCCACACAGCTACAGTTGAGAATTGCTTTTACAGCTTTCTATGCTGCACACATCCCGTAAAGTCAGCTACACCTGCTGATATTTATAATATCGTACTTTGCTGATTTCAGTACTTTTTTAATCTGTGATTTCGTTGCAAGATTATTTATTTACTAACATATTTTGAATATGTATTGCAGTTGCTGTAGTTGAAATATTTATATATTTAAACTATATTTACTGTGATTGACATCATTGGTAATGCGAAATACACAAACTCGCCTAACCTTTTACTTTGGTTCAAAGTTAAATAGTTTATCAAAAAGCAAGCATAATATAAAAACTGACATATCCTAGGATCAATAGTGGATAAGCGTTACCTTATTTAATGTAAAATGCAACAGAAAGGTGGTAATCCATTACAATTAATCCAATAGTCTACTTGTTTATTTAACAATGTAAATTTACAGTTTGAGCAATTACAAGCACACGCACGCAGTCGAGCAGACAAGCAAACAATAAACGAAGAAACGTGTATTCTCAGTTTTAAATATACACACACACTTTCAATGCACGCACCCGCACGTGACAAGGATTTAGCGTATCTATGTTAATATGGGAATGCGGGAATGCGATTTAGTACACGGAGACTAGGCTGAAATACAGGATCACGGGACGAAGGAGCGGCAAGAGGGAGGGGGAGAGAGACGACACGCTAAAGTGGCAATTTGACACGCCTCGAGACATACGCATCTGGGGGATTTTTTCGCTTCGAAAGACAGAGGAGAAGGGTGCATACATATTATATTCGCATCAAGAGAAAAAAAATCAAGGCTCTTTGGTCTGACTTTTATTTTCATTTTTTCCTTGCCAGTAAAAATAAGCAGGCGATCGTTTTTTCAATGGAATCCTCTGCTTTCGTGCTGCTTCAAAGTATAAATTTTGGCTCAATTTCGAAACTAAACCAGTCACGTTGCATTTATTTGTCACGTATCCTGTCTATATTTTAGTTAAAATAATATTTTAGTTTTGCTATATTAATATCAATATATTGTTGGAAGCCTTTTCAGCATTTTTTTTTTAATATCGACATTTTTAAAAGGTGAAGGACAAAACGAAAATAATCATGATTTTAAAAATGTATATGAATAGCTAGCTGCTATTTATTTCTATTGTTGACAAAAAAATATTTAAAAACAAATAAAAATTGCTCGTTAATTTGAAAAAACAATATATTTTATCTTGTTCTTCAATACATTCAGTCGAGGGGTTAGTCGCCTACAAAATTGGTGTTCTAATGATTGCACTTTGCAATCGATTTCATAGTGAGATTTCCACCGCGACTAACCTCTCGCATTCAGTCTTTAAAAATTTCTCCCAACTTCTTTACCAATTCATGCATTTTTGGAATTAAGTGAATTAATACATAAGTTAAAATTTAATCTCGGAGAGTGTAGTGAAAATCATGTTTAGTATAATTATAACAATAATCTATTATTATGTCAATATCGTTAATACTTCTCTAATTGAAAGAAAAAATATTACAAAAAGTAAGTGCAATATCATTCAAGAAAATAACATTTTCAACGATCCTAAAGTTTACAATATAATTTTATTTTTTAATACTGGAATAAGCAATAAATATTTGAAACATGACCTTTTAGTTACAAATACAAGAAAACCAGCAATACTAATAAATTTAGAAATAATCAAAAGGTATCAAGGAATTTTGACTAACAACAATGATTTGAAGATACTTCTCCAAGACGCGGATTCAAATGGGTTATATATAAAAAAAATTAATTACTTTTTAAGCACGCTTGCAAGTTTTTCAACAAATCCACGACCGAAATGTTTATTATTGCTATTTCAAAAAAATATTTCATCAGCAGAAAACTTACTAAAATCAATCTTACTAACTGCATGGGAATTAAAATTTTTATATTTTACCATTTTACTTATAAATAACGAGAAGTCTGTCATTTACGATTACAATCCTTTCACAAATATACTTCGTGCTGAAAATTTTTACTGCAATACCAAAGTATTTCCCAACAAATTCAACAACATGAATAATTATCCTATCAAAGTACAATTTTATCATAATCCTCCATCGACAATTGTAAAGAAGGATAAGCAAAATAATGTACTCAGAATTCATGGATATTATTACACATTAATACAAAAACTATCTCTTCATTTTAAATTTTCAATAAAACTAATAGAACACAAACATTATGAGGGCACAGACCGATTGGTCAGCTTAGAAAATAATGAAGTAAATATACTTTCAGTTCCAATTTTTATAGATACAGTGTATGAAAAACGTTTCAAAGTAACAGTAAGTGGAGTATACGCTTTAGATAAAAATGTATTAATGGTACCTCTAACACAAGTTTCTAAGTACGAACTACTTGATGATATGATTCTAAATTTTGGACTACTTTTCACTGGACTATCTATTTATTATATAACAATGAAAACGTTTAAACCCTCCTGGGAGAAGCTAAATGCATTTTATATTTTTCAAATTCTGATGGGCATAACTACATTTACAAAGCCCCGAAAAGTCGTTCACAAATCCATTTACTTAAGCATTACTTTGGTCTCGATGATCTATTCAATCGGTGTTTTATCAACGCTCATTAATGCGAAGATCACGGTCGATGAGGTATCCCTTAACACCATGGAACAGATTCGTGATTCTCATCTACCCATTTATGGCACATCTATATTTCGAAATATTTCTGACCAGAATGATCATGAACTTCAAATATATAAATCACTTCGAAAGACGATGGATCATTTTAAGTGCATTGAACAATTAATTAAAAATCAAAGCTGTATTTGTATTGCTTCTATTATGCAATCCAAATTGTATTGGGCAAAAGATTTAAGGTCTCATTCCGGAAAGTCAGCAAATTTTAAAATAGTCCACAAAGATTTCTTTCATCAAAGAAACATTGGAATGCTTTACGAAAATGCTTCACCATTTGTTGATGAATTTAACAAGATTTCACAAAGAATTTTTGAGTTTGGCCATTGGGCAAAATCTGGTATTTTCAGTTCGACTTCTCCCTCTTACAAGAATTCCAACATATTAAAGGTATCGATGCTTCGAATACTACTAATTTTAACTGTGGGTTTTAGCTTATCTGTAATATGCTTCTGCTTGGAAATGATCTATAAATTCTATAAATCTTAAAGCTTTAAGATTTACAGAATCTCCGCACCACTTGTAAAAGGTTTTGAAAATAAAAATTAATCACCTACTGAATATCAACTTGAATTTCTCATCCAGTGTACCTTTCCCTTGGAAAACTTTTTGCGACAGATTTTGACTCAAAGAGAATGAAAACTGAAACTAAAGGAAGAAAGCAGAAGGGAGGAGAAAGAAAAGGGCGCGCTCCGTCGGCAGAACCCCGCGGAACCTCTCTCATTTCTCCCTCCACTGGATAGAGGGAGTAAGAAAGAGAGTATGTGCGCACACATGAGTTTATGTATTGGCCTTCTTTTTTCAAAAATCGCTATCAATTCATTGGCACTTAGCTTCCAGAAATTTAATTAGTCGTTCCATTACATTAATCTGCTAATATCAAAATTCAATCTGAAATATATCTTCAAAATTTATAAACGTAATATTTAATTGAACAACGAAAGTTTTTTCTCAAGATCTAGTACATATTGTAAGTTAAAAATTTAACGGTAAATAATTGTCGTGATTCACTATTTTTCATCATTTTTTTTAATTTTTTTTATTTTTTTTTTTTGTAAAAGTTCGCCATAGTGCCACTATTTTTTTCTAAAACTTTCAATGCTAATTTACCGAGATGATCTTTTATTTTAAAAAGCGAGAATGTATAAAAATCTAAGAAAAATAGCTAATCCGAAAAAAAGACAATTTTATTCTCTTTTTAACGCCTTTTTATTGAATTAAGATTATTAATTATGGTTGAAAAATTGCAAAAAAACAGTTTAAAACATCTAAAAAAAAAGTGAACATGAAGCAAAAGCAGAGCGATAAAATCAAAAATGGATTTTCGACCCATTTTAAGAAAAAAATAAACCCAAATAATGAGACTGCTGACACACACATACACAGATATTTTTGAAAAACAATGTGTTTTCGTTTTCCAGGCCTCAAAACATATTCCTAATATGTTTTTAGCAAAACTGAAATTTTTACTATTTCAAAGCTTCCTTCAGGAGGAAGCAGTAACTCGACAAGGTAATGAAATTTATGACTTCATATAGTGAAAATTATAATTGTCTGTCGGGAGAGCCTTGATACATTGCTAAGCTTAATTGTTTATGCTTATGCGATATTGTTTTTATTTAGAGTTATGAATACATAAATATTATATTACTGCGTGGGAACAAATGTAAATTACGTCGAGAAGAGAGCCAAAGTAATTCGTAATTTATTATGCATAGGGCGATTTATTGAAAGTGCAGCGCCTTAAGCATAATAAGGCAATTAATTAAAAAAATTGTTAACATTTTCACTGTAATGCATAGATTAATATTTCAATGAAAAAGCGTTGTGAGCATTTCATTAATTAACATGCGCATAATGGCTCATTTATTAACCATTGTATCGTTTAATTAATTAATCCTATAATTCATACACGTAAAGTAAAGTATACTTAGTTGCATCAATGAATGAACGACTCCTCATTGAAGAAAGCCACGCTGGTATCTTTAGTTTCGTCGAATGCAGCTATCAATAATCTTCTTTAATGGAAAAGACGCTCAACATCTCGTTGCCGAGAGTGAAAAATCACGGGAGAGGTCGACCTCACTTCCTCCGTCAATAGCTTTGCGCACTCGGTATCTGCTGTTCTATTAAGATAATCGGCCTATAGAATATTAATTACCCTGGACTCGGGCCATTAATCTGCGAAGTAAAGAAAAGATTTTCCTTCGGCGACGGGCCGCCGCCGCCGCCGGAAGTCAACGTCGTCTAGAATCAGCCGTCAAATTGAAAGAAACTTACGTCATTTGTACCGAGAGACGATAAGAGCGTTTCAATCGAGTATATAACGCGTCGGCTGATAGACGTTATTGCTCAATCGCTTTGAGCGAATGAGGGGCTTCATTAACACTTTCGATCTTCGCATTATGCTTGCGTTATAATAGTCAATGAATTACAATGCCTCTCATTCCGGTTAAAACTGGATAAGCGCGGAAAAATAGATTCTTACGCGCATTTTCGCCTTTAAAAATGGCTCAGATTCTTTAATCATAATATGCAGATAAAATGTTATTTATGCAAATTTTTAACCAATGTTTTAAAGATCGCTACTACTTACTTGCTAAATAGTACACAATCATTCAAGCTAATTACAGGAATGAAATAAAAACTGATTATCTTTGAATAATAAATCGAGAATCAGAAAAGAGTGCCAAAGTACGAAATTGGTTAGAAATAACAAGTGCGGCCACTCTGTTACAGTTCGACTTAGCAGGAAGGTGAATTGCCTCGTCGTGGTTAGTCGGATTTCCACTTTGCAAGGTATCCCTAACGCTGCGAAACCCAAAAATTCTCAAGGGTGCAATGATTTTTACGCTGCGTCGGGAGAACCGACCGCTTTAGTCCTCTACAACCGCTTTTTGTCTCGCCGAAAACGTTCATGCGCTCTTATCCTTTGGGTATAAATAACTCGCACTTCCTCGTAAATGAATGTGTTTAAATTTTATTGTCAAATTATTGGAAATTTCAAGAAAAAAATTCAAGTATAAAAAGGAGCATGACGTGAATTTTACAAGTCAGGCAAAAAGTAAAGGTAAGAAGAAAATTAAAATTATTATACTCAGCAAACTTATCGAATTATGTTTTCTTTCATCTTTTTCCATTTCAATCAATAAAGACAATCGATTATTATACTTTGATAAAAAAAGCTGCATTAAAAGTTCATCTTATTTTTTAAGCTACTGCAATATATCAATGAGAGCATATTTAACGACAACGCTTTTAAAAACGACAGGACTTAAGAACTTTATTGCTTTGCGAAATTATTTTAGAAAGTGGCAGAGACAGTTCTTAGTAAGGGAAAAAGTCCGCCGGCAAAAATAGCAAATAACGCGTCAACCCGTAAAATAACTACCTATCAGCATTCGGCAGTAACGTGTAAAAAAACTACCATTGGCACAATCTCCATTAAAAATACGTAATTTATCTTTCCTTCGGTTGCAAAATAATTTAAGTTCCGTCGATGACGTAAAAAATAACAAAAAGCGAAAAGTCAAATAAGTCAGCGTTCTTTAACGCGCAAACACCAAGCAACCGCCTGGGCAAGGTTATGTAACGCAACGCGTGCGTATGTATATATGTATATGTTTAGTTGCGCGCGTAATTAACAATAAATAAATCATTATTAATTACCAGTTGATTCGTAAGAGTGATTTAATGCCCATAAAGCACGAAACAAGCATAATGAAAATCTTATTAGTTCTTATGGGAATCTTGTGTGCGAAAAGAAAAAGGACGAAAGTGAACGATAAAACATACTTATAACGGGAATCAAAATTCACAGTATCCTTGTCTAATCATATATTAACAGCATGATATATAGAGTGATAATTGTTATTTTGTAAGTCTTAATTAAAGTTTATTTTGCTTTCGCTTAATAAAATTATTGTTATTTAAAATCAAAGTCTGATAAAGTAAACCAACCTTTTTCATCGAAATAATACCGTATTAAATTAAAGAGAAAGTACGTTCACATATATCAAATGTTTCGTTTTATTTTTTATTACAAAGCAATTCTTAATTCTAAAGTCTCAATCCAAAATAAGGTGACAGTACTATTGAAATTAAACCACATAATTGTTTTTCTATAAGTAAATTTGTTTCCGCTGCGATCACACATACCTTAAGCTTAATTTTAAAATTAATATATCCAAAAACTAATCCGAACACCTAAAAGAACCAACAATGAATATTTTTCAAGCAATTAAATTCATAATGTAATGAGCCTTAAACGCGAAATAAAGAAAATAATATAGGAAGTAACTTTTAATAACCCAACGATATCGAAGTTACTACAGTCTTATTCGTAAAAGCCTTTACACAGGTTTATAGTGTGGATGCAGCCGTGACATCTTCAAGTTTAAGAGCTCTTGCCCGCGTAATTACCTTTAGCCGGGCGTTCTTTCCTCCCTCTTTTGCTCCCTCCCTCCCTCCCTTCCACTCTCTCTCTCTCTCTCTCTCTCTCTCTCTCTCCCTCTCTCTCGCGCGCGCTTAAGACATTAATAAGACAAAGTGCAGCGTGACGAATACATTACCCGCACTCGAGGAATAGCTCGCGGCAGAATTTAAACAGCTCGCCGGACTCTCTCTTTCCAAGTGCGCTATGGAGTGCTAATTACTGCGCCCGAATATTCAAGCCCGTTTTTCCGCGCCTTTATCGCCGCTCGATCTTGCTAATGAAATAAATAAATTCATGCAGATCGCTGAATCTCGATTATACGCGGGACTGAGATGTTTAAGAGTCATTTATAATGTTATTTATATTTATGTCTCAATGCGATACCTTCGCGTAATGTAAGTGGCGTGAAAATCAAGCTTTTTCCCAAATTAATTATGCGGCGGGCTTAATGAATATCAAATTAATTATAGCGTCAAGATAAAATTTGAGGGAAGTTTAAATAGGGCCGTCAAGCAAACGTATACATTTCGGTAGATCGTAATACTCTTTTGGATATACATGTAAACAATACATAAAGTGTAAATGGGCTGTGGAAATTAAAAATAGAACTGAATCCTCTAACGTAACACCATCAATTTGAAGAAAATCAGATGAATTAAAAATATTTTTTCAACCATGCACTTGATCATGCCTGATTTTACTCGGTTCCACAGCACGCTTAATTTAATAAACTCGAATATTTATGTAAATTTTATTGCTTTTAATTTTTTTAATCGTGCTTTTAAGTAGATACACGCAAGACCACGTACATATAACTACTATTCCACGTTTGATAATAAAATCATTAATATTCTTTCGCCTTACAATTTTATCTGATGTTGCAACTTTATGTATAGTACCAGATATAATTCATTACAGGAAGGGTTCCGGCGAATTAAAATGCGCGATTACTGAGCAATTTTCGTTGATTAGTACGAAACGTGTATAATGAAAAGCTCTGGATATTTCTTTCACAGATTTTTGTATTCGTAACTCGTCGCATCTACGAAAATGGCACGCACGTCCGCTGTCTGTGATTTCATGACGCGCAACGGTCTGTAAATTTTTGCTGCACTCGAAAGAGAGAGAGAGAGAGAGAGCGAGAGAGAGCGCGAAGGCATGCTTTCTTTTGACATCGCAATAATTCTTTATTATCAGAGAATGTTTTATCGGTGACGCGTGAAATGGGCAATGCTCAAAAGCGACGAAACTCGTAAATCCCCCAAGCGCACGAGCACTAATTCGAAATATATGTACGCGTGGAATTTAATCGGTGTAATCCCATTAAATTTTCCGCTGCGTAAATAATGCTAATAAAAAAGGCAAGTGAATTCAACGAGAGACCGCGAGGTAAGGTAGGAAATGGACAGGTTTGATGGGTTCTGATTCTGTAAATTTATAAATGGCTTTTAGAGTTACTGGGCAAAGTAATTCTGAATAAATCACGGCCAATTTTCAGCTTTTATTGTTGCGGACATAAAGCATTTTATTTTGTTCTGAAAGGCTTGACTATGAAAATTTTCAACAATTTTTTAAAAGAATAATTCTTTTCCGAGGTAAATTACAACCATCTTTGTGCGTGAATTTTCAATGCATCAAATCAAATTAAAAATCCTAATGTTAATTAATTGCGAAAGATATGACCCAGGTATAAGAAGGGTCCGCGTATCAAATTTCACAAACATGCAGGGTGTACCACTTCAGCTTTGAAACCGAAATTTTTTGAAATCAAAGTCGTTTATTTATTTAAGTCTAAATATGATTCATTCAGGAATTCGAACGGACTGTTTGAAAGACTGGTCTAAATTTAAATGTATGACCTTGATAACGTTTGGCAAGGTCCTATACAGATTAGAAGCTGAGCCTTAGTTGTGAGCATTTTAAATTATTTCAATACGTTAGAATATTATTACGGGCAAATGAAAGTTATGCTGCTCTTTATAAAAATAATTTTGGAATTTTAAACTGATGTAAAGTTGAAAATGTCTCCATAGAAAAAGTTTTCGAAACTATATTCAGACGGACATTGTAACCGTATGATACAAATATTTGATGAAAAAGCAGGAGGTACTATTTAAAAAATGCATTTAAGCCTACTGAACCTTATTAAGCTGAGTTGCAAAATTGTTCGAGTCCTTCAGATAACCTCCTTCGATTTCCTGAACGATTAATCTTTTGTTAAACTGAAATGACGAGGTCCGGTAGCGCCCCGAAGGCAGTTTCGGTAGAGATAGAGGGCGGCCATCGTACACTTGTGTACATTGCATTTGTAAAATCTTAAAAGCGTTAATTGAATATTACATCAATTCATTGTATATAAATTTTTATTTTTAATGCTTTTTCAACCTTTAAATATAAGGAGTGGTCGAAATATGGAGCAACAATCAGATTCGGGTCTCCACCCAAGAAATTCATCGAATTTGTATATAAATTTTGCACAAATTTCTCCGCCGTGAAAAGATTAACAGAACTATGAAGGGGGTGTTGTAGTTCTATACAATGAACACTGTTTTCTCATTTGGAATCATGAACTTTCAAATTATGATGAAAATCCACATCGATACTTTTCCTTTATCTCTTTGACAAGTTTCAAAGCAATATATAAACTTTGTCAAATAATTAAGTTTTCAATTCGAACTTAAGATTATCTTATCAAAATGAACCGGAATTACTTTGATACACAATTGCTTCGAGATGATGAGTAAACGTATTAATTATAATTAAAACAATATATTCAGGCTACAGCATTAAAAACAGCTTTAATTTTTTTGCCCTGATTCGTCTCTTTAACCGAATAGTAATTTATGCTAAGTTTTATGACAAAACTCATTCCAGAACTTTTATGTAAAATGCGAAATGAGAAGCTCCTCTTTCTCTATCATTTGCACATCATTCTTCATTACCGTTCCATTCAATAGCTCTCACCTAAGTAAACACGTACAAGTTGACAATACTTGAGCGAGACGCTAAATAATTGCCGACGATCCTCCGCAGCAGTCCTGGGCTTTCGGAGCTCGCGTGATTTAAAATGACAAGCGTCCGGCCACGGGCCGCGCGCACCAACACGCGCGCGTGCGCTGCTCGTCGGGGTGCTTACTCCCGGGGGTGCACTGTTTCACTGCCGCTACAGCCGGATGGCGATTAAAAAAAATCCAGAGAGGGAGGTTAGACCGCCGCCGGCGCTGCGGACATCGAGGCTCGCGCGGAAATTTATCTGCCCCTGGGTAATAACGACAGATTCCTAATTTCAGTGGCGCGAGAGGAGAGCCCCGAGAAGAATCTATGAGGCTTTTTTCTATCTTCGTTTTACGCTGATTTTTTCCTTTGCTCTTATTTTATGGGCCGGGGAACAACTAAACCGGAGTTTATGGCTGCAAGAGGGCGGAGAAAGTTAAAAGAATGGATGGACGTGTTGGGTCTAAGTGAGTGCCGGATCTGCTGCTTCAGGAGATACCGATTGAAACGGAGAATGCCTTTAATTTTAATCAGTTTTAGATCGAGTTTGATGCTAAAATGATCGGTCAAATTATTTTATTGACCGTGTGCTAATATTTTTTGTACATTTTACCAACATTTATCAATAGGTATTTTCATAAACAGTTCTACACACAATGCTTACTGCACGTCGTGTGCTTCCACTCTCCTTAGGCCGTGCATCATTTCTCTTGTCGAAATATTTGCTCGATCGGCAGCGCTCTTACGCGCTCCCCGACACGTGACCAGCAGCGACGCGCCGGATTCATTCCACTGCGATTTCTTTCACTTTGGCCGGTGGACGCCGCTCAAAAGCACGGGAGATGCGAGAGCGATGAAATTGGGGCTCTGTTGGTACGGCGGTTGTTTACAAAGATGATGGATGCTTGCCACGCGTCACGTGTGCACGCCTCTGCCCCGTGCATCCGCTGCTATTGTAAACTCCTCGGCTATTGTGGGTCCTGGAAAGTCGAGTTTAGGGTGCTTCTCGAGAGATCGTTTAGAGAATATTATCGGACGGATGCTCAGCGTGGCTAGTTAATACTTACCAGGAGAGTATCAGACCACCGGATCACTGATTTGGATGAAACTTTGGAAATTTTTTTCTAGTTTCGAATAATGAAACACGTCACCTTTAGTCTGATCTCATAGCGCTTTATTTAGGAGATAGAGTATGCTTTGTTAACATATCAAGTATATATCTATATATGTGATATTTTTAGCATTGCCTTATGAGCAATAATAATGCTTATAGTAGTATAGGTTGAATGAAAGCTCCTGAGATCAAACTAAAGGTAGTGTGCTTCATTATGTAATCCTAGAAAACAATTTTCAAAATTTCATCCAAATCGCCTATTCAGAGGTCTGACACTCTCCTGGTTAGCTTAGTTTAGTAAGCGCAGGGTGAAACAGTAAAAAATTAAATGTACCTAAAATGTAAATAGTTGGCGTGGCGGCCTCTCGACTTTTGTCTTGTTCGCGTACGTAACTCTTACTTGCCTCCGTGAGCTACCTTTTAGTAGTATAGCTACCTTAGTAACTCTCAAGGTATACGATGACTTAACAACATTAAATTTAGCTGCTTGATAGTATTAGTTGAGATTTAGCCAGCTAACAAAAATTTATTTCATTATTGTGTATAAGCACACAAATGCACACGTATGCTTGAGTGTATGTTAATAATTTTCAAATATTAAAAGATTCAACAACTTAAATAACGTACGCGATTGAATAATTTTAGTAGTTATCTTTAAACTTTTTAATTATCGTAAGGTAAAGTGGAGGAAGATGCCAGCTTGGGGAAGACGCCACAACGCAAGATTTTCTTTGTTTGTAAACAAATCGCAAGAAGTGCTTGGAAGGTTTTGTTTATTATGATTTTTTTATTCAATCGCCTAAATATTTTAGGATTTTAGCATTATTATCAGTTTCTTTCGTTTGTAACATCGTTAAGACAAAAAAAGACGATCATTTAATAAACTTTAATAAACCACCGCCATTAAAAGTAAGTATGTAAGTATGTAAGTATGTATGTATGTAAGTATGTAAGTATGTAAGTATATAAGTATGTATGTTTGTAAATATGTGGCATCTTCCCCACCAGTGAGGAAAAGATGCCACATTTACGTCATAAATTTCAATCATTATTAATTATTAATTAATGGAATTTTTTCAAAGAATTGTTATGTATTTATTAGTTTATTGTATTCTTTGTACATTTCAGTTATAAAAATGTTATTTCATTAATTTTTGAAATATTTATTTTACACGGAGAAAAACGGTTAAGAAAAATTACTATACTCGTCAGTAAATCGAGGACAGACTTTGAATTAGGGTAAAAAATCGCTGTACTTTATATTAAAATTTACCATACGTTTAGTAATTTTTGCTAGACTTTTAACAAAAATTAATATAAAGTATAGTAATTTTTAACCCTAATTCGAAGACTGTCCTCGATTTACTGACGAGTATAGTAATTATTCTTAAAGCGTTTCTCTCCGTGCACTTTTTTCCTTGACTGTGGCATCTTCCCCCGCTTTGCCTTACTACAACTGAAATTATAAAATAATCTAAAAGTCTCTCTCAAATAGTCAAGGACTCTCTTGAATTGCAACGAGGCCGGTCGAAAGGACACAATCTGCAGTCGCGATTTCTCGCTCGTACAAATCCGAGCGACAAAAAATCCCGCGAAATGACCTTCTTAGTTCATCTGCGTCGCTCGAGCTTTTCTCCCCCCCCCCCTGACTTTTCTCCTCCCGGCATCGATTAATCATGCGCCGCGCGACACCGGCCTATCAAACAATTCATATATCACGCGCCCGACGCGGCGAACTAATAGGGAAATGAATTTTCGCGAAGCCCGATACGAATCGCCGCCCGACCCCCGAGCGCGTAATGTGCTTTTGAATTCTCGCTGGAAATTTTCGAATCCCGTGCGAGGCAAGCGCGAGGAGTCGCGAGCGCGCTCTCGTCATCGATCATTCCGATTGAAAGATATTGAATGCAGAGCTTTTCGCCGCGGAGGGGCGGAAAGCGTTTAAGATTAGCTTCTGGATTCACGGCTGTAGTTTGATGCCTTTTTTATGCACGATCCGGCCAAGTGGTATATATTTTTGGACAAGCACTGGATATCGCTGAGCTCTACGTTAAATCTTGGCGGAGATTAAAATAAAAATGAAGTATTTTTTACTAGGAGATTGGGAGTATTCTTAATTATTATAATATAACTTACTTATTGTTACAGTTATACATTGCACAAAAGTACTAGAATGCTTTTAGTTAATCTTTTAAAATTATTTTTAGACACAAAGAGAATTAAAATAAAGCTAAATAAAACATAAAATAGTTCTTAATACATTATTATTAGAATATGAAACCCACCGAAATAATGAAATATAGCCTGAGTAAATGCCCGTAATTCGTTTCCAATTTCTCTTCCTACATTTCCAATCAAAAATGCCTTGTCCCGTAACTACAGAGAAATCAGGCGGACAAAACTGTACATTATTTCCATAAAAGCATATGCCCTCCACATCTCCCGCTTCCACGCCCGGCGGTATACACGTAAATAACCTGTCCGGCGGAGCGGGTCTTTTAAGGCCAAAAATTCCTCGTAAAAACCTGCGTGTACGCGCTTACAATAAAAATAATATCTCCCCCCCCCCCCGCCACCCCTCTCCCCTCCCCCTTCGGCGCCGGGATATCGTTATTTTATTGCGCGCGCGGGCTCCCGTACATACGCAACTACCAGCGGGCGAACACGAGTATCGTCGGTGAGCATAAGAATCGGGAGGGGTCGTCGAAACTTACATTACGTGGTTTGGCGTCCGTGATTTTTGGAGCCCATAAACCAAAGCGTCCGTCGAAGAGCGAGGGGATCATCCTGCTTTTGGGGAGAAGTCAGGAGGATGGGGAAGGGACGGAAAACGATGTCAGAAAGGAAGAGAAGCGGGAGGGGGGGAGGATGAATTTTCACTACCACTTATTTAGCAGGTTAAGTGAAGCTGTATTGTAACGAATTTAAATGCGGAACCTTTAATTTAACGCGTCTGAACAATTAAAAGATTCGTATATACGGATGTCGCAAAATTTACTGCTGTATACAAATGCCGCACCACGTCTCGGAATTTTTTTCAAAGAATTGCCAATGAAAAACGATACCATTGAATTTCAAGGCGCCAATAGTTACGAATTAGCTCGAAAGCGGGCAACGATAACCAAACAAGAGAAAGAGGGAGAAAAAGAGAAGCGTCTCCCCTCCGCGCGGACGGGCGCTAACTCGGATCAGCTTATTCGCATCCACCCTCGGAGCAGAATTATATTTGGATTACAAGCATTATCGCCCCGGAATAAAGTTGACTTTTATGGCCGTCGAATTGCCAGGGGCTTAGACCGCTCACTTTCACTCTCTGTCTCCGCCGTGATTCGTTTATCCTTAGAACGTGCATCAAAAAGCGCCGGCATCTCTCTCTCCTCTCTCTCTCTCTCTCCTTCGCCGCGGCGGCGGTTCGCCCTTATCGTCGGCGCGGCTCTGATTTGCGAAGACGCCGCAGACAGTGTCGGATTCTCAGAAGTTCTTTTATCTCGGGAAGGCTTTATTATCGTTTAGGCGGCTGGGCTTTGAGCGGTTTTTCACTAAATGTACAATAAATATGAAATTTGCGCAATTAAGGCCGACGATGATATTTTCGGGTAAAAAAATGAGATATTATTAAATCAAGCGCGGTAATAAAGTTATACTTTATCAGTGTAATAATTCGGCGCTGCTGAATTTAGCGCTCTAAATATGTGTGTTTGATAAATTTTCAAAATAAAGTAATAAAAGCCTCCGGTGCAAAAAACGAATGATCTATCAATTCTTTGTCCAAAAGATTATCAATCATTATGTAAGTGCAATACAACAATTTATAACGTGTTACATACAAATTGTTAGATTCGAACGAACAGTCCGCCTACAGCTTTACTCGCAAATTCGCTTATAAAGATAATTGACAGTTAAAAAATGTTTGTACTTTCTAAAACCTAAGCCTCTTACGGAGAATGGAAAAAGTGAAGGTGTATCTGGACGTGCGGAAACGCCGATGAAATTTTTCATCCAACGGAACGCGATGCAAAACGTTTGAGCCGCTCGCACAAGCTACCACATGATACTTGACAAAATATGCAAATCCGTTATTTTCCGTTAATATAATTTAGCGCTACTCCCCGCGCGGAGCAAGCAGTTAATCGAGAGCAAGGCAAATAAATCCCCCGCGCGGCCGTTTACATCCTCCCGATCAGTCAATATACCAATAATCGGATTAGCCGCTCGGGCTCGCTGCCCGCGTCTCAATCGTCGGCAAACATTCCCTCCGAGGTGTGTAGCGCGCAAATCACGAGAGCAGTCGGCGCGCGCGCTGATTTCGCCGTAATTCCGGCTAGCTTCGCCCCGACAAGACAGACGACGAGTCGCGGCGAATTAGTCTCGGGTCCCCGTCTCTCACGGAGCGGAGAGGCGAGCGCGGGATTAAGATACTTTCTGGATACGCCGAGGGAGGGAGAGAGGGGGGAAGGCGAGCGGCGTCCCACTGACAGCCAAATAAAGAGCAAATAAATTAATACGCTGCCTCTCGCTCAGCGCCGTGAGCGCGTTAACTCGTGCATCCTCCCGGCGAGCGGAGCGTCTATTGTGCGCTGGAATTTGTAATTTAGATTGATACGTTCGCGCGCGCCTCCTTTGCGTCATGTATGCTTGCTCTTTTTGTACTCCCTCTCGCGGCGCGCTTTTGTTGCTTCTCCTTCTCGCTCTCGGCTCGGCGTTCTTCTTCTTTTTCTTCTCCCTCTCTCTGTTTTTTCTTTCGCTTTTTTTCCGCTGCGGTCTCCTGGTGTCTTTGACTTTCGAGCGAGTACTCAATTAAGGTGGCTCTTTGAGAAATGGTCCTTTTTCTTTCTTTCGCCGGGGAAACGATATAATTATCACTTTGGAGCTAGCACCTTTGTTAGTTGTAATGAACCTCTTTTAGTCGGGATTAAGAGTTTTTTTTAATCGAGATCGAGGCAATTAGCCTGTGCGTGAATCTTTACGGCGTCCTCGGTGTTTAATCTGAGCATTTGTTCGATTGCTATACATATATTTACATTAGAAATTCACTCAATTTTTGACAGTTTCGTTAGATGGAAAAGATATACCGATCGAGTTATATTTCTTGATTGGTACCGGATTAAAATCTCTTCGTTAAATTTTTAAATAAGACTGTTCGATATTTACTTCGATCATTTGCAGGACTTCGATAGTGATTCCGTGACAATAATACACTATTCAGGATTTAGAAATCTGCAGAAAGAAAGGATTACGATTTTCCCTGTCTTATATTACGCGCCACCTCGCGGTGAGAACACGCAATATTATTTCTTTTAGTATCGCTGCTTACGGGTAATTAAGTTTTTTCTCCTCTCTTGTTTTCTAACCATTACCGAGTATTTTATGACTTTTTTTACGACAGTACCTACTTAGGAAATTACTCCGGGCGTTTTCTCTATAAAGATCTCTCAAATAAATTTGATTAAAACGGACATCATTACAGCAGTGACCAGCGATGTGCCCCTTCCTTAATAACCACCGTTAAAAAAACTCTCGCTTCTTCTTAAAACCCCTTTAAAACAAATGAACAACTCGCTGCCCAGGACGAGCCGCTGAATAAATTCTTAATGGAAGTGTATCAGAAGCATTTATCTCTATTCAGCGGATACGTCACTTAGCGCGCCTTCGCTGGAAGTGCGCCAAGCTGCGCGCAATACGCAAGCCGTAAGTCACGGCGCGTCTTCGAATTTTCAGAATTTATTTATCGCGCGCGGCTGCCAGTGGAATATCTCCGCGAGATTTACGCCTCTTACGTCGGACTTGTTACCCGAACGCCGAGCTCGCGGAATTTCCTCTCGATACGTCGCTCGCCGGACTCGGAATGGAACCATTAAGCTATTTGCCCCCTTGGCTGCGAGCTCTCGAAATTTTCGCCCGAATCGTTCTCTCCCGACGTTGCGCGAGGAACGTTTTCCTTCTTCCCGGGCTCTTCTGCTTGCGGTTTACGAAGCAAGCTTTTGTTTTGATGCGCACGCTGTAATTACTGCTGATTTACATACTTTTTCGTTTTAAAGTCTTCGCATGATAAAAGTTGTACGACAGAGCTGCTTGTGGGCGATAAAAGAATGCGCGCCTCCAGAGAAAATAAAAGATTTGAAAAATTATACGTTTCTGTGCCTGCGTTTTCTTTTGCGCTTTGTTACTTTAATCAAGCTTGAAAAATAATTTATATCAAATCGAATTTATAACCCCTTGACTGTATCCCAATTGGTAAAGATAAACGTACTGAATTCTTTTTACTGAAGGCAAATACTCAGAAATACGAGCAATATGCCCATAAAATTATGGCCCTAATCAGTTTTAATTGTTTCGTGCATCCGGGCAAGTGTCGTCATCAAACCAGCATTCCCCCGGCATTAATTTAAACTTTTCGCGTCCTGAATCTTCTCTTCAGTCTGCCGTTTAGTAATCTCGTTTCCAGGAAAGCACATAACAACTTCCATCCATAGATCGTCGGACTCGTCTACCTCGTCAATTCGTTATCTCTCTCTCTCCCTCTCCCTCTCTCTCTCTCTCTCTTCGTCGTCGTTCGTTGGCTGCGTGTAATAAGCGTATCGCAAAAGGAGAAGACGCCGCGAAACGAGTCGATGCAAATGTATATCTGTATGCGCGTGCCTCTATATTCGCGACTCGACTAGTCGAACCCAATTCGACGGCGACGTCCTGTAATTTTACTCTTTCGAAACTGAAAATCTCTCCGCGTTCGTTTGGCTAGTGCGTATTTGATGTGCGGCGGCGTCCCTTTGCTGCAAAAGCTGCATCGTTTGCGCTGTTTTATTGCTCAGTTCGCAGTTTGGGGGATTGATCTGTTGATGCCTTTCGTGGAAAATTTTTTACTGTATGAAATTTAAATATTTATATAATCACACAATATTACACGACGTAAATATTTGAATTTTTTACAAGATGTATTACACCCGAAAAAAGTTCTTTTACCAAACAAGACCTGACTTGTGCAAATTTATACTTGTGAAAAGACAATCCTGGTTCGTTTGTTAATAAATAAACAAGTAATTTATTATCCATTACATAATTAATGGTAGAAAACTATTCTACACTGTTTTATCAAAATAGAATAAATAGTTCATGTAAATTTAAGTGAGAATAAAATTTATAGAACAGTAACAGCAACGTAATTAAAGGGGGAAAAATATTACCTGTTAAAGTTCTATATTCTATTAATAAAATAATAAACCACGAAAGTTTACGGTAATTGGAAATGATAAATTACAGAATCTAAAATCAAGTTACGCGACTAATTAAAATCTCAAATTTATTAAAAGAGATTGAAAAAAAGTCGCAAGACGAAGTGGATATAACGCGGGGAAGTGCAGCCGCAACGATTGAAATCGATTTCGCGGGTAATAGAAAGTTCTCGGCTGGTCATGGCGCATTAGAGGACGAGAAACTGGTAAGACATGCGGATCTCGATTGCTCCGAGGCATACAAAAGGGGATTCCGGAGTCGAATGAATCAAATTCAGTAGAAGAGCGCGGGAGAGCCTAGCTAGCAATCGATTTTCTCGTGATATTGCAAGAACAATTGGCGCGGCATTGTTGTCGGAATTTTTTCGTCCTCCGCATTACAATTCTATGATTGTCGAAAAAACAAAGAATATAAAATTGAGTTTGCATAATTTTGCATTGCTTCCACCTTAAGCTCTTTCTTCGGTAAGATAGCAATTTTAACACTGCCTTTGACAACTGTATCATTGTGCGTTTGATTTACTACCTTTATTATTAAGCCATGTAATTCAATCGCGATTGAACGATGGAAGAAAGTGACAATTCTCTTCGAGACCAGCAAGAATATCAATCGGCAATTACGGCTGGTATAAAAGTTTTGCTTTTGTTGATTTGCCCGTAAAAAAAATTGCCAAGAATAACTTGTACAAAAGCTCAAAGAGCAGCAGGAATACGTTCTTGCTTGAGGAAAGTCACTTGTCGTCTTTCGAACGATAAATAACCATTCGAACGTTTATACACAAATCCGTCAGAACACTTGTCCTTACATCCTTCGGACTCGCAAAAAAATCCTTACCATTTAAATGAAGCGAATACTATTGCAATAAAGCCAGGCGCGCAGACGGACCGGCCGCCATTATAATAATGCCGTAAATAGCACATCCCGCGACCGCGAGTAATGAAGATGTAAGAGAAGACTTATTGTCCAAGAAAGCGCTCGGCCAGGACCGAGGGCGGCTCGTTTTGCGGTTTCTTGCGAAATTTATGATGATTAAACGTTGCCGCGCGCGCGCGCGCGCGATGACTTCATTGACGCGTCCGCGCCGTTTGCGGCGGACGCCGACAAATTGGATTAGAATTTTATAACGCCGGACTTTCGGCCCGAGCGAGCCTCGGGCGGACCGTAATAATACCGGTCTCGGGAGCAGCCGAGTTACCGTTCGCCGGCGATCTCGTTTTGAGCGGTTTCTTCGATTGAAATTTATTGCGATGCGATACACGTGCAATTAGTTCTTTTCCCCTTTCAATGCTGGCTTTTTATCGCTGAGTAAATTAGTTAATTATACGTGATGCTTTTGTCTCTGCCTTTAGCAGCTAAACTTTGACTTTTAACGTCTATTGTTTTCAAATATTATTCTTTTCGTTAATGCACTTTTACAAAAACTTTTCCACCGACGAGCAGTGAAAACATGATTTACGTTTATTTCATAGGTCAAAAGGCGCCTTCGAAAAGAATCGCGTAAAAAATTCTGCAGCTTAAACCTAACACTTTATTAATAGCTCACGAGCAAACGTCCTCGAGTCATTGGTTAAAGCTGTCTAAAAAATTCCTCTCCATTACTTTACGAACACTCCTCGCAATACGCAAGCAAAAAAAGGCAAAAAATCTATCGTCATCCCCGCAATTGAAAGCCGTCGGATCAGCCGCGGAAGAAGGCCCGCGGCAGCGAAAGCCGCCGCTTAGCATCGATCCGCAAGCCCGGGCGCGCGGCTCCTTAATTACAATCGGCAAAATTAATTGGAAGCGAGTCTTGCCCGGGCGTACCGCAACCGCTGCTCTCGCGAAATGGCCTGGGCGAGCCGAAAATTAGCCGAGGCCGGGGGGCGGAAGGGGAAGACTTCCAGTTAGCCGCCACGCTATCAGTTACGCTATTATCCGGTACGGAGCGCCGAGGGGAAATCCGAAGGCGACGCCTCGCAGACACACTCCGATGTGCCGCCGCAGTCCACCCACCGGCGGTACGGCCGATTTCTCTTTTCTCCGCCTTTGCGGCGCGCGCGCGACCTCCGGCGAATCCCTCACTTTTCCGAGGCCGCTCTCTGCTGCCTCGGCTTTATTTGGGACTCGGGGGACTTTCTAGCTGCGCCCGCGGCCATTTTATTCGAGCGCGAGAGGAATTGAAATTTCGGCTCTTACCGAGGACAGCTGGGTTTCGTCTCCCGATCGCAAGGAGCGACGTTAGATTGCCAGCCGCATTTTGCGCTGCGCACTCCAGCGTCTGATTTCCATAATCAGAAGCTCCGAAGCTCGGAAGAAAGCTGGCGAAGAACCGGCGCTCGAATTCCCGCTCGACTCCTTCTCCCCCGTCGTCCGAAATTCATCGCGAATCGACTTTATTAAAGGCGCCATTCGAGCGAGAGCGTTCCCGCGGGCGGGCGGGCGTGGGTGCGCGCTGCCGGCGGCAGGAAACGCGCTCTCTCTCTCTCTCTCTCTCTCCCGCGCCTCTGGGAATCTTCGACACACCCGTTATAAGCGTCTCCGCGCCTCTGGGAAGGGACGAAGGTAATTAATTGCCATGGCAACGAGCGGCCGGGCGAGCATCGAACGGCGGCCGCCACCCCCGCGCGGGCTCTAACTGAAATATGGCGCGCGCGGCCGAAATTCCGCCGCTCTCGATGTATAGGCGAGCGAGCTCTCTTTGTTCGTTAAGGCTCGCTCGGGCGCTTTATCTATTTAATTACATGAGGGCTGTGGGTGGCTACTGCCTCTTCCTGTCTGCTTTAAATTTAGAGCCGCGCGACGGATGGAGTCAGGTGGGCTCTTTTAATTGCTTCGGCGCATAAGACGGGCTTGGGAAAGATCGGGGCTCGATCGTGGGTGTCGCCTCGCTTTGAACGTAACGAGCAATGAAGGAGGTATCATTCTTTCTTGATAATTTTTTA
>JAWWEM010000054.1:8255101-8266089 GCA_035582935.1 Ormyrus thymus | reverse complement strand
TCTCTCTCTCTCTCTCTCTCGCCCGGCGCGTTGATTTCTTCGATTCGACACGCCCACGAGAGAGCGCGCGGCGCCCTCGAAAGTACGGCACGCGCGTCGTAATAAAAACGCCGCGGCCGTCGCTCGGTTAATTATGATAAATCTCGGACGTATTAAGCCCGCTAATGCTAACTAATCGCCATTATGACAAATTCAGCCTTTATACGAGAGCGCGGCGGCGCGGCGCTTGAATCATGCTCGCCGGCGAGTTATTGCCTGTTTGGGCGAGGAGGGAAAGACACGTCGCTGGCTTCGCGGCTGTGCTTTTTTAACTTGATTGCGCGGGCTTTAAATTAGGTGTTGTTACTTTTCTTATTAATCGCGGGAATTCGGTTAACGGTTTGAGGCGATCTCTCTTTCCTACTGCGCTTTTATCAACGTGTACGTACGGCTGGAAATTTTTGTCGGGCAGCTTTGATGACGCAGCGAACGTGCAGATGTAATTAATATCGCAGTAATATCCAAAAGCCAAACTATATTTTAAACATTTCCATGTAAAATAATAACGCCCAATTGTAATCTGCATATATACTTATCGAGCATAAACTCCATTTAAAACACGCTCTCGAAAACTCTTATCCCAAACTCGAATCATCAAACAAGCTTATCAAGCATCAAACATCAAAAGACACTTCCGCTTACTCATCCCCGTCCCCCCGGCGGATTAAAAAATAAAAGAAAAAAAAAAATATAAAGCGAGCATCCCGGCTCGTTTTTATCTCGTCGCCCGGGGATAGATTCCAATTCGCGTACATGGAAACGTCGGCGGCGGCGGCGGCTCGCGGGGATGCGAAATTGCCGCGGATAAAAAGGCCTCTCTCTCTCTCTCTGCCGCCGCTTCGAAACGGCGAAGTACAATAACTCAAACCAATTAGCCGTGACGCTGCGCTCCGGCCGTAGTCGTCGGCAATTAGCGACGGAATTAATTAGTCCATTATCTCGCGGTGACGCGGAGCGAGACGCCGCCGCCGGGGCCGGCGCGCTGCACATACATTCGTTTCGCGCGCGCGCGCCCAGCGCCAACAGACGCGAGAAGGAGGCAAGAAGAAGACGGGAGCGAGAGAGAGATAGAGAGAGAGGGAGAGAGGCGGAGAGGCGAGATTAAAGTCTTTCTCTCGAGCCAGGGCTCTTTTATTGCCCTGAATATAATAAAGGGGTCGATGGAGAGATACGCCGGTTAAAAGTCGATAAGTTTTCGTTTGCCGCAAGTTTTGCCTTTTATTATCGATAAAATGTTTGATCAAACAACGGCTTTTAAGCTTGTCGTTTATCACGGGGGCACCAACATTCTTTCGCGAATTGGTAAGTCGCGCATTTAAAATTAAATAAACAGAAAGGAGTTGACGAGTGCAGAGAGAGAGAGAGAGAGAGAGAGAGAGAGAGACGTCGGGGCTTAATGTAGCGGAAGAGAAAGTTCAGACGGGCAAAATGAAAATCCCGTCGCGCGGACGGAAAATAAAGAAGCCTCTCGGCGCGCGGACGGGAAATGATTCCGAGGACTGGTGTGGCGTCGCTTCTTATATTTCGCGACTGCTCGCCTCATAAATAAAAATAAGCTGCGCGCGTTCCTCTTCCCCCCTCCCTCCCCCCGGGGGAAGGGCGAGCCGCGCAGGCGGTCGGGCGGGCGGCAATATCGCCGTCCGGAAAATCAGAAAGAATCGTTTCTTCTCTCGCCACGGCGTCCTCGGTCTTCCTTTCGATTCCGACGAGATTGTTATCGCCGCCGCGACGAATGCAAAGTTTCTGTTGTGCGCGCGGACAAATGAAATTCGAGTCGCCGCGCTTGAGAATCAGTTGAGTAATTTATCCCCGCCGCAAATATAATTTCTTTTTATTACCGTCCCGATTCTCAATTTTGTGCACTTTCTGTATTAACAATTGTATAAGGCATGTTAATTATTCATCGCGAAGCCAAAAATGTTCTCTAACTCTTAAGAACCTCTTCCCGAAAAGGGCTTCGCGCGTAAATCACGACCCACGCGAGATGCTTGCAAGCGCCGGGGAAACCGAGGAGAGCAAGCAGGCCTTTTCTCCGGCAGGTCTGCATATGGCTCAGGCGCGCGATAACGGCCAGGACGGTGCGGCCGGCGACCTGTTATGGCACCCAGGGGACGTCGGGCCGCGGGCCGCACTGCGCAGCCGCCCGAAATTGACTCTGCCCCGCTGCTCTTTTCGACTTCTTCGCCCCGCGCGGCGGACTCTACCGCTCTGCCCACAGCTTCGAGGGCGCACGGACACCTCCGTCCGACATCTGAGATCGATTCGGCTCGTCGTCATCCGGGGTCATCGATTCTTCGGTTGTTGTATACAGCTTTACAATTTCCTCGCAACTGTATTCGCCCTCGAAGAAGGCCGGATCCGCGCGGTAAATTGCGCCAAACGCGCGCAAGCAGAACCGGCCCGCGAAGCCTCTCGCAAAACGAGCCGGCTACAGTAATTTTCAATCTGTCGCTTAACCAGCGCAAAAGCACATGCTTCCCACAGAAACTCGAGGCGCGCGGCCGCTTACGCATCGGCGCGCTCGCTCGCCTTCCGGGGGACGGGAGAGCATTAAAAGAAACAGGGGGCAAGGAAAAAAAAAGAAGAGCGCTCGGGGCGGCGCGTCCAGACTACACAGCAAAGAACTATCCGGCGATAACACTTCCCCGGAGAGTTTAGGCCAGCACAAGTTCGGGAAAGCCCCGCGCGACGCGTACGTGCCTACACACCCACGCGCGCTGCTCGCACGTGCCCGTACGAGAGAGCGAGAGAGCGAGGGGCCCTCGGAAATTCGCTAACTCGGCGAAAATATGTTTGGGATTTACTCCGCCGAGGCCGATCTCGCCCGCCGACGCGCGGGGAGGGTGGAAAATCGGCCGGGAATTTCGCCTTACGAGGGGAGGGACGCGGCCGCCGAGCCCCCGCCCTCGCGGCTCTCGCTCCCGCTTTCTTCTCTCCTGCCTCGGGCTCCTTCCTCGCGCGCTCCCGGCAGCGGAGGACGCGCACGCACCGCGCGCGTACCCTTATCGGCCATCTTAACGAGAATAAATTCTCCTTTGACGCGCGGAGCGCATCCCGGAATCCGGAATTCCGGATAATCATTTTCAGAAATTGAAACGGCGCTCTTCCCTTTGGCGCTGGACTCGGGCGCCGGTGTCGTTTTTTATCGTCGTATCTGACGTTGCGGATCTTTTACGGTTTCGAGAGCACGGGAGACGCTGATGTTTCGACTGTCGCGTGCCTCGCGCCGTTCGACGTTGTACGGAACTAATAATTTTCTGACGACACTTTTGACCAACATCACAGAATCATTCGGAATCGAGCTCAAGTGCGAACTGTTCAATCGAAGCGTAACGTCAAACACGAGTGAGAAAATCCTTCGCCCTAATCGAAAATGTAAAAATGTACGTCCCCGAACTTTTTTAAAACAAGCGATTAAATTAAAGTCCTCCGCGGCGACGACTCCGTTCGAACGAGCGCAATCCGCACAATTCACGCGGTATAGCCCGTTATAAAATTTTCTCGAATCATTCGAAAATAACAGCGCGGCAGTCAGGGCCCGCGGGAATCTTCAACGAATTTGAATATACAGTGCCGCCGACGTTATACATATTTTTCGGCCTTTACATACTCTTCTTAATTGAAGATTCGCACTTTTCCGGCGGCGAGCCCGCCGCGCGGCCCTCTAACGAACTCGTCCCCTCGCCGACATTGGCTTTCAATCTCGCTTTTTCGATTTTTCATGCGACGCCAAGCGAGCGCCGGCCGACGCGCACAAAGGGGAGAGGAGGGGGGGGGATGGGCGAAGTTTAATTGCGAACAGCAGAAATTTCATTGCTATTTGGTCATTTTTTGCGCGCAGCCACACACTCGCAGGCGGCCAGAGCAATCGCGGGAAAAGCAGCCGGGGCGGATGCTATAGGTGAACCAATTTAAAAGGCTAATTCAGCGACCGCCGAGAGTGAAAGAGAGGGGGGAGAGCGAGAGGCGAGGGGA
Organism: Ormyrus thymus; assembly: GCA_035582935.1. NCBI lineage: Eukaryota > Metazoa > Arthropoda > Insecta > Hymenoptera > Ormyridae > Ormyrus > Ormyrus thymus. Next base: position 8,262,075 of record JAWWEM010000054.1, on the reverse strand, counting down.
GATCGGAATTAGGCTCGATGTTTTTTGCCCGCTGCCCTGTCGTTCCCGCCGCTGCCGTAATTCAAACGACTCGCCCTCCCTCGCTTCCTCTTTTTCATTCGTTCAATCTCACTCGTTCTCTCGCCCCCCTCCCCTCTCTCTTCTCGCTACGTGCCTCCTATCGCTCGCTCTTTCGCTTTCGAATTCTTTTTCCCTCTATCGCCGGGCTCGCCTTCCGCGCTTCTCTCGTTAATTCCTTTGCTTTGCCGCTGTGCGCGCGCATTTCAAGATTTACATGTCAAATTACTTTGTTGGCTATTAAAGTATTCAGATTGCGGAGCGGATGGATATTCGAAAATTGCTGCCAGCAAGTTAGTACGCAACTTTGGCAGAAACTGATTTTTGGCGCTTTTTTCAGGGGTTTATCTTTTTCGCTTCGTGTATATATACATATTATGCAGCGCCGTCAAAATAAGCTTCCATGAAATTCGTCTAATGCCCGGCAGTCGCTGACTCTAATTCGTTAGCTTTGACGTTCGTTGGATCGAAATTTTCATCCCCTTTCGCGATATTCTGTCTCGGTGCGCTACGTCTCGGAGGGTGAAAAGGCAGGGTAGCAGAGAAAGAGGTTCGTCTCAAAAGTAAACCAATTTCGTGGCTTGTTTAAAGCCGAAGCAAAGAGAGAGAGAGAGAGAGAGAGAGAGCGCGGCTGCTTCTGCTGCTGCTGCTGCTGCAGGTCCCTCGAGTTATTTCGCGTAGGTAACGCGCCGTGAAATTACGATGATGCGCGAATCAATGGACGCTCGGCTTACGCTTTCCCTCTCTCCGCTCCTCTCTCTCTCTCTCTCTCTCTCTTTCTCTCTTACTCTCTACGGATTCGTTGTTTCGTGAGAAATTTGAGAGAGACGAGCGAAAGAGAGAGAAAGATAGGATTCTCGTTATACATTATACGCAGGACTTGCGATTATGCACAAGTCTTGCTCCTCTTTTCGAGTTGCTTTTTTAATGGAAAATGGAATTTAATGCTTAAATTTGGTAAATTTTCAGAGAGGAAGCATCGTAAGATACGAATTCAAGGCAGATTAATTATTTTCATGGCTATGTACAACCGTAAATAACGAGTATTATTAAAACAGTAAATTAACTTCAAATTTTTATTAAATAATAATGTTTATTATTTTCTGTCTGTAAATTATCATCAGCTTATCCATAAATTTATCAGTATTATTTTCAAAAATGGCATACTTTATCAATCGAACATAAATTTTTTTGTTTAAATCACTTTATTAAAATTAAATTAGACCTCAGCGTCAGCTTTACTGTTATGAAATACCACAACAACTTTTATTTTACATAAACTTTCAACTGTCCAAAGCTAAACGCTACGACACATTAATTCTCGCCACAATCACGAAAAGTGTCAGAATCGCAAATACCAGCCGTCGAAATGAGATCGGATATGACGCTGCCATCTGCACCCCTCCAAAGAGAAGCATTTTCGATCTTCACCTCCAGAGAGCGAGGAAAAAGCGCAAATAAAAGAAGATAAAGAAAAGGCAGAGAGAGAGAGAGAGAGAGGCAAAAGTACTCGAAATTTCAGGCACTCGACTTTCCCATTTCCTCGCCGTGACGACGTAACAATCGACACGCGCCGCTCGACAATGCTCGGCCACTTAGCGGCGGCGCGTCCGCCGGATGTCGAGCCCTAATGTGTTTGAACAGAATCGGGGATATCGGGGTCACTGATGAGTCGCCGCGAAATAAGCTCCCTCCGCGGCAGCGTTTTTCGATTGGATTATTGTCGCGAGGCCGCCGTTCATCATTACGCTCCTGCCTTTTTGCAGCCGTGTCATTCCCTACGAATTTCCTGCGCCCTCGACGGCTCTCGAGCCAGAACGCGCTTCCCGCGGCTTCGGGAATGAGCGTCGCGCGGACGCAAGTAATCGCGCGCCAAATGATATCGAGCAACACCACGCGCACGTCAGAATTCGAATTTACAGGCAATTCGAGAAGTGAAAAATCCCCGCATATAAAATTGAAAAGCCCCCGCGCGCTCCCGTCTAATTTCCGTGCCGTCGCGCGCGTTTTCTCGTCTAAATAATCGGGGCAGCCGCGCGAGCGCGCGCACACACACACACCTACGAATGCACGACCACGAGCAGCCGGTCGCTGCTTTCACACACGTGATTTTTCATTAAAACGTCGCCGCGACTGAGATACGAGCGGCACATTGAATGCGAGCCCGCCGCGCGCCAGTCCCAGAAGTGTGCCCCGAGAAGAATAGTCCTCTCTCTCTCTCTCTCTCTCCCCCCGTGCTTTTCCTATACGTATAACGCCGCGATATTGCGAGCTTGATATATCGCGAGCGCGCCGCCGCCGCCGCCGACGCCGACGCCGCCTCGACTCTCTCCCATGAGCGCGATAAAGACGCCATTATAATGCATGTTGCGCGAGCTCCGCCAGACTTCCGACACATTGTCGAGGCGCTTATTTGCCGAGGATTTGCGCGAGACTTTAACTCGCATTGGCGCGCGAATTAATTGCGCTCTCGCGTTTTGTTCCTTCGTTTTTTATTGCACGGCTTTGTAAAGACATCGTTGATGCTGCTGCGGCTGTGAAGATAATCTTTTAGGCGGAATGCTCGAGCCGTTGAACCTAATATGTATGTAACATTAGATAACGCTCGACCGACTTTTTTTTAATATCCCGGCTTAGACATTCCGTGCAAGTGCCGAAAAACCATCGCTCTCCCGTTCCCCTCCCCGACCGCGGCGCGCAATCGTTCATTAAAATCCCTATCAAATCGCTTTCTAATAAGACGTTAAGCTCGGCGGAAGCGAAACAAACAAGATAAGAAATTCCCACAAAAGGCAGGCCTCCCGCCTCCCGAGAAAAAAGCCCGCCGGCCCGTAACTCAGAGCGCCGTCGCCGCCGCGTGCCGGCTGTTCGCGTCGTTCCTCCTAATCCCGAAATTATAATATTAAAGCGGCGCGAATCGCAGATATCGCCGTCGCCGTCGTCGTCGGCGGCGGCCGAAAAGAGGGTAGTCCGCGCGCGCGCGGAATTAGCTTATCGGCCGGGCGCGATAATCCCGTGGGGTGTGTTCCGCGGGCGGCGCACTCCGTAATCCCCGGACCGGGGCGCGGGGTGGCGCGCCTCCCGGATTATTATTATCGCGCGCGGAAATCCTCATGTATCTCAATGACGCATCGCTTCGCACGGGACTTAGTCCGCTTTAATGGACTCTTGCGTCTCGCCGCTGTCCCTCGGCGGCGCGTCTGCCTTTCGCTGGAGGAGCTGCCGGGAGCGATCCCCCGGACGCGCGCGACGAGCTAATCGATGCGTGTTCCTCGCGCGCTTTCGGGCGGGAAACATTGCGCGAAAGTGTAAGCCGGGCCCTGAGAACGCGAGGGATTAGGATACGGATCGTGTATTTTGATTTTCGCCGCGTCGCCGTAATCCGGCGGGTGAGAGTTGAGCAAACGTGCGGCTTCGAGAGGAATTTCAGCTGCGCGTGGATTAATTCAAATAATGCGAACAGCTTTTATTTAAACTTTCGCTTGAAATAGTTGACGTGGCTTTGTGAATAGTGAACTTGAAGTAAAATTTTTAATGCACCGGGGCTTGCTTCCATCTCGTTTCGCTGGCCCCACACTCATCAGTTTAGCAAAAATTAAAGACCTTTATCCTAGAAAGCTTGTTAATGAAATGTTAACTTTTAACGTATAACTTATTCAGAAATCTCACAAATTACTGCAGTAATATAATTAGAGTTTAATAAAAATTGTTGAACTGAAGCTTGTATTGTTACAATCTAACTTTAGTATGATTTTCGAATCGTAAATATTCTCCTTTAGAAATATGACTATCTTATCTTGGCTTTAACAATACGCGACTGTGCAATCTTTAATAATGAAAAATTATATAAACGCAATCTCATTTCACGCTCAGAAATATTCTTTGATAACCCCTTCTTAGTATTTATATTGTTTTTTTTTTATTACTAGGGAAGAATTTATGAAGAATTTATGAAATTCGTGAAGCAAACAAAAATTACAGGCAAATTAAAAACAAATTTTTCACATTTAATTTTAAACTTTAAATTAGAAAAATTTGGAATTTAGATTGTTATAAATTTTGAAACTTTTTAATATTCTACTTTTGGGTACACGAAAAAGATACGTCTTTAGGACGTAACAGGCATTAGAATTTTGCTTTAACAACTAAAATATACTTATTCTTACTACATTTATTTGTAATATTTGATAAGTTATATCAGAAGTCATAACATCCAATAACTGTCGCTTATCTTGAAATAGTATCGCGTATTACATTAGGTCTACAAATTTTACTTTATCTCAGCATCACAATTTGATCTAAGCAAGTTACCATAAATCCCGTCCAAAAAACCGTAATATACGACATTCTTAAGGATCCATCTTCCCTTCAACGAAAATAAATTCAACTGCTATCCTCGTAAAAGCTACGTAAAATGCCCACTCATCTAAAAAAAAAAAAGAGAGAAAGAAAAAGAAAGAAGACCAAGTTGAATGGAAAAAGTAAGAGGAGCAAACCCTAGCATCAACCCCAAACGCAACAACTATAAAATAAAAGGAACATGCGTACAGCGCTATACCGCCAGGAGAGTTCCAGCTCGCCGTCGAGGAAAAAGAGAAGAGAGCGAGAGAGAGAGAGAGAGAGAGAGAGATAGAGAAAAGGCGAAGCTCAGCGGTGCAGCGCGCGGCTCCGGAGCGCAGACTTTAACTTAATTAATGAGATTTTAAAAATGTGATGGCGATTTCAATCTAACGCGGCTAACTTGAGCTCGGAGGGTAATTCTATTAAGCAGTGGCGTAGCATCGTAAAGGGTTGAAAGAGAGAACAGGAGCGAGAGCGGCAGAGAAAGAGAGAGAGAGAGAGAGAGCACACGTAAGAGAAGCATAGATATAGAGCATAACTACGAGCAGAGAGAGAGAAGGAAGGAGGAAGGCTTGTACAGCCCCCCGGGGCACCCTCACGCTAACTGGCTGCTCGACTCCGCCAGACCCTTTTACGATTCCGCCTTAATTTATGTATCATCCGAGAGTTAAGTAATTTCTCCTGCCGAATTACTTCGGCGAGCGGAGCAACTTTCCCGTCGGCTCCGCCGGAGAGGCTCTTCCGCGCGCGGCCCCGTTAACCCGCCTGGCCATCGATCCCTCGCCGGGCGCCGAAGAAGATTAGTCGGCGCTCTGCGCGCCGCCGACGGATGAATTTTTTCGCCAACGGCGAGGAGAAACTTGGCGAGACTGTATACTTTCGCGATTGATTCGCGGGTTCGGATGCACTCTGGAGGCGGCTGGGTTCTTTTTTTTTTTGGAGAAGGCTCGGTGATTTCTTTTTTTTATCCACGGATGGATTATTAATCAATTTGTTTATGCAGATGATATTTAACAAGCTCGGGGTATTTTTAGAGGACGACCGTGACTAATTAAAAGGCAAGAAAGTTTGTGTAAACTCTAAGGTCGAAACGCGAGTTTAAATCTGTTTCGTTGTAGTTTCCAGAGGCGATGCCTTAGTGACTCCCTCGTCGGCCGTTTTAAGCGCGAATGCAGCCCCAGGCTCACTTTATTACAAGTCTAATCTGTCTCTTTTTCCACCGAATACTTAACCCTCCAATTAGTGTCGACCTTCGGACTCACTAGCTACTATTTACTATTATTTCCGCAAAATAATTTCGTGTCCCCGATTAATAAAGCTCGCGAGATGATTAAAAACCTATCGGTCAAAATTGATTCTGCTTGCGAAGCAAACGGAATTACAACGAAACGCAGGACGCGGCAGCTTCGTTCCGCCGCGGACTCGAAAGCGTTTTAAATTTAGAGCGAATTATCTAATTTAATTCGGCGAAGCGCCATAAATTATTGCCCCTACGAGGCGGATCCTTAATCGTTCATCGCGGACATTAATTGCCGCAACAATCGGGCCTCTCAAAATTACGTCGGCCGGAATTCCGAGCTTTCCGAGAAGCGCGCCCAGGCCCCATTGTGCACCTCGGCGAGCTCTCGATATCGTTCGCGCGCGCGCCGAAGCGAGAAGAAAAAGGCGAAATTTCGCAGACGCGGACATGTGGCCGACGCGGAGCCCGTTTCTCATGCCGCGGCGCGGGACGGTATTAGTGAGCCGAGGGTCAAAGGGCCCGAAAGCCGCTCCTCGTCCATTCATAATTGCGCGTCTTGCACAACGAGAGAGAGAGAGAGCGAGAGAGGGAGAGAGCCGAGTGTGCCCAGCAAATTGCCAGGTAATATATTAGTCGGCGCGCAAATTATGGGCGATATCCGGGCGGGACATCGCGCACTCGATGTATGGGCCTGCAGTGGACCAGATGCCCGGCCGAGGGAGACGCGGGGAAAGGGCGAGACCATCGGTGGGCAGAGGAAAGGGGACGAATTATTATTGGAGAAAAGGAGATAAAAGTGACTGTGGCGGTTTAATATTAATGTCCTTCGCATTTCGCGCGGAGCGGAATCTCGGGGTTTTGGGATGTATCGGGGAATAATTTCGCGGGACGAATGCCAATGTAGAGGCAGATGTAGAAATCACGGGTCTTGATAAATAAAACAATTCGCGAAAGTAGTGCGAAGAATGATTAAGCAAAATGTTTTTCGCCGGTAAAAGTTAAGAAAAGTTTCCCTCCCGCAAATCAGATCCTCGCAAAATGCCGTAGAATTTTAAAAGCGCAACGATAGACGGCAATAAATAAGCCCTCCTCAAGTATTTATTCTCAAAAACGAGGCCGGCCGAGGATAAAAAAAAAAAAAGAAAAAGGAAGGAGCGGAGAGCAGAGCGGCGAGAGAAAGAGAAGGACGATGCTGCGGGGAGCCGGCAGTAGATCGATCAGCGATTCCGGGGCTTTTTCGGTGGCGCCCAACACGCCAGTCACGAGTCCGCATCACGGACGACGGCATATGGGACCTCATAAATATAGACACCTTACTTACGCCGAGCGCCGCGCG
>JAWWEM010000054.1:8237775-8255001 GCA_035582935.1 Ormyrus thymus | reverse complement strand
TCACGAGTCCGCATCACGGACGACGGCATATGGGACCTCATAAATATAGACACCTTACTTACGCCGAGCGCCGCGCGATCTCTTGCCGCTCGCTCGGGCTTCGACGCCTGTGCGCGCGGCGTTTTTCGGAAATTTTATAGAGCGCGAGGCCGTCGGGCGGCTTTTCTCCTTCTCTCTGTCGGGCAGCTGGCCGCTCTCGCGCGGGCACGACGATTTAAAAGAATGCGCGGCCGTCTCTCGGGCCGGGACGAGGGCCAATTATATTTATAAATCACTTTTATCGCGCGCGAATCGCTTTGAAATTTGTCGAAGAGGGAGCGATTATAGTAATGACGGCTCTCTCTCTCTCTCTCTCTCCCACTCGCGAGGCAGTTACGTGCGGAGCGAGAAAATAAGCGTCCGCGCAACGAAGATCCTTATTGGGAAGCAGGTGAATGGATTTTTGTCACTCGAGCCAATTAAGGCTGTCAGCGTTATTGATTAAGGGCTGGACTGACTGATTAATTTTTTTTTTTTAAGCAGCATCTTTTTTTTACGCGGTCTTGTTATGCGGCGATGATGCGGCGTCTTTCGAATGATTAATTTAAACAACTTTCCTCGACTAGATAATTCGGAGGGGGAACATTTTGGAAAATAAAAGAATCTTTTTGGTGATTTTTAAAATCGCTGCTATCGTTGCTTTAATTGTAATGCCCCGTACGAGTGCCCGCTGCCCGTCATAAAAATTGGCCCGCGCGCGCAGCTTTGAAAGAAATCCGAAATTTATTATTTTAAGATAAAAAAATCATGTTAAATGCCAGGGAAGCTCACGCTGGGAGAGAGAGAGAGAGAATTCCCAATTGAGCAGTTTGTCGATGCGATACAGCGAGGCTCCTAGAACACCGGGAGCGGCTCTCGAAAACGCAGCCCGAAATGATTTAAAAGAGGAAAAAGAGAGTCCCGGGCACGCGAGCGAGAGGGAGAAAAAGAGAGCATATCTCGATCTATCGGGGGAGTGATTTATGTGACAATACGGTATTTATCATAATCGAATCAGGGTAGATGTAGGACGTTAGGCCTCGGGGAGCAAACGCGCCGCGCGGCGGCATACGGGTTATACACAGCAAACATCAGTGCGTCCATTTTTCTCCCCCTCTTTCTCTCTCTCTCTCTCTCTCTCTCTTTATACGTCTATTCTCTTTTTACGTCATTTCCGTTTCGCAATTTTTCAGTCCGTCTCTCTCTCTCTCTCACGGGGCCGCTGGGGTGCCGTTACTCTGCCGGGCAGCGTCCGGAAAATTGTTTACCCCGGGATTGTTTAAACCGAAATTTACGAAAGCTTACTGATTTTATATCGCGCACTTAAACTAACCCGTCGGGGATTCGCGCATTATCGCACGTAAACGCATGCGCGCGAACGAGATAACGGAATTTCCGTTTCGGCCGTAATTAACGGCCGGTTTAATGGAAAATATCGTTAATTTTACCCTTCGACTGTTATTGCCTTTTAACTGTATTTGTAATTTTATTAAATACAGATCTCGAACCTTACTGCCGAACTGTATTATTAGTTTTTCGAGTTCATTGTTATATATAAATCTTTCTGTCGAGTTATAGATCTTCTTTAACTGCGTAAATTTTTTCCATTAAATTTCTGGATAAAGTTTGGCAAGAGAGCTACATTATTATTTCACATTAATAAAAATTTCACGCTGAAAGCAAGTTGAATAGTTATACGTTGTTTCGTAATCAAAAATTAGAAAACCCAAGGTAATCCCACGCGGCATATTTCAAATTTGCCGGCACATCTTTCCAATAATAACTTTGACGCAAAATCAAATCGAAGCATATTAATCGGCTTGAAAGGCGCCAATTATCCGCCGCAGTTTGAACTGGCGCGTAATTTTAAATAATCGTCCGGATATTAGACCGAGGGCCGACGTTCGCGTTGATTTCCGGTTAAAAAAAAAGGGCCGCATCCATTTTAAAACAAGTGAACACCTGTCGACTTGCTCAGGTATAAGCATGTATAAAGATGTTCTAAGGTGCATCGATTCAAAATCTGATTTAGAGATGATTAGCAGTTTTAAGATAATCAAACATTATTTTCTGGTAATAAGCATGCCGAGTGCAAATTGCTGTAAAATTTCAATGCTCGAAAAGTCCTCTTTTCATTATAATAAAAAATTAAATTTCAAAACCAATTTTTGATTTATGGGGCTGACATTATTTTTCCAACTTTATAAAAGGATGTAATGATAAATTTCTTGTTACTTAGCCAACTAAGTTACAATAAACAAAAATAACGCTAAATAAATTTCCTTTCTAAATTGTTTGATATATATTCGTGCTTGATTTTGATGCGCCCGCGCATTCTTCATCCTCATTTTCTCAAAGTTAATAAACTGTTTACTTAACTCTTCTTCCTCAGTCGCGCAAATGCGGGGATATCGAAAAATGATGTAATACATTGTACCGCCAGTATAAATCACTGGTTAGCGCAAAGCTTCGATCGGTCCCTACTGCCGGCCATAAATCCAGGAAAATCAAAACTCCGCGACGCGCGTTTTCAAATTAAAAGTGACGGTCTCTCGTCGACATCACGGCGCGAAAATCGAAAGCCTCTCTGGCCGGCCGCGGAGCCAAAGCCGAAAAGCGGTAATTGTGAGTTATATTCGCGGGGGCCGCGAAAGCAAGTTCGATCGGGATTTATGCAACTTCGCGGCCCGGATTTTAACGCGCCGAGCGACTGTCATCGATCTCAAGCGCGATTTTCGACGGGTTAATGAAGAAATGCTGGCCGGTCGCTCGGCTGAAAATGACGATAGTGAATTATTAGAGGGGGAGCTGTTCGACGCGGACGAAAAGTCCGGCCCGGGAGATTTATTGGACTTTAGTCGACAAGCTTTTAATTTCTGATAGGTATTCGTATTTATTATGATTTTGAAATCTTGATGGGGCTTTGCTGCTCCGAAAATTATATGCGCGGAATTTTAAATTATTTTTTAACGACTTTAAATGCCATTGATGCTTATTGGGACAGGAATCGATAAAGTTCTGAATCAAAAGCTTCTTTTCAATAATAACGTATACTTTTTATAATTTCACTCAAGCACTTAGATCTTTATTCATTACTCTTTTCGTTAATATGCAAGTTTTCCCCAATCAGCTCTAATATTAATATGGTTTTTTAATAAATAAATAAAAGTCCTTCCAGATCCTCCTGGGCCATGGATATATATACAATTATTTTTATCATGGTTATTAGTATCAAATTCGCGAAGAACTGTATTATCTACAATCTTTTTTTGTTAACTATTTAATTGTACATATCGTAGTTATGAAAACTAATCAATAGTTATGTTTACTGAATCCAACTTACAAGGGTAGTATCAACCCACCGGATCATGGATCTTGGTAAAATTGCATTAATATCTTTGGACTTAATAAGTTTCATAAGCTAAAAAACTATACAGTTCTAAATGTACAAGAGATCTACTTTTTCCCAAAATTTCAAGTTAATTGAAGCCTTTTTGCTCCCGTAATCGTTGGACATAAAAAACAAATTTTTTTCAGTTTTCAACTTTTTACTTAAAAGCTACACTGAGAAAAATATCTCATTAAAAATTAGTATACTCTATCATAATCGAAGGACAAACTTGCACTATTCTGAAAAATTACTATAATATGTACTAAAATTTAATAGAACTCTGGTAAAAATTAATATAGTTCTATTAAATTTTGGTGCAAATTTATAGTCATTTTTCAGGATAGTGCGAGTTTGTCCTTCGATTACGATAGACTATACTAATTTTTAATCAGGTATTTCTCTCCGTGTAGTTGGCAAACTGACTTGAAATGTTTACAGATTTTATAAATATACAGTCTTAATTGTAAAAATTTTTTTCAGAGCAGTTGATAATTTATTTTAAGAGGTATAAGCTTTTTAAAAAAAACACGATTTTGTTAAGAACAAAAGAACCATGATAGCTAGAGTCATTTTTTCCTCTGAAATCACAGGTGTTTTTATGCTCTCTAAAATGCTTCTTGTTCGATTGAAATATCTCAATCCTACCACTAAAAAGAATTAAAATTAAATTTTTCAAAAATCGAAAATTGACGATAAAACGAAAACAAATAAGCGAGACAAAAAAAGAATTTTTTGTCGCCACCACAAAAAAAAAATACAAAAAAAATGAACCGTGAGCGATGAAAATCCATTCAGTAGAAGCTGACATCCAGGCGTACACACACACACACACACACAGACAGACATTTTTCAAAAACCACTTATACTTGTTCCTGACACCTTAAAATGTAATTATAACAGGTTTTTAGAACAACTCCAAAAATTACTGTCACAAAGCTTTCTCTAGGAGGAATTAAGCAATTTAGATTCGCGGTTCTTAAATCCGATTTATTTATTAAATTCTTCATAACATCCGGCCATCACTTTTTTAACAGAAGATCAAATAACTTTGTTAAAACTAACTTTGATTTAAACTTTTCAAAATTTATAAAAACTACCTATTCTCAGACAAACAATATCCCTGTCCATAAATTTAAACATTAGACTCCGTTGATCGCTGAGATATAATGTTATTCCACAAGAGCGGCAGAACAAGTACATATGCGCACATAATCCACGATTCGAGTCGCGTAGCTAAATGCGCCTCGGGAACGCCCAATCGGGGTCAACCGCACCGGCCCTTTCATCCGGCGATATGTTTAAACGTCGAATTTCAGAAAAGTAGCGTGAAACGAGCCAGAAGTTAATGCTCCCGCACGAGAGAGTTACTGTAAAGCGGCGGCACTCGAAACTTTCAAATTTCACGCTCGATTATACGGCGAAGTGCGGACGACATTTGGCGCATTAAAATCATAATGCCTTATCTCTGCCGTTTCGAATTCGTGTTAAACGGCACGGCTCGTCAAATCGAGTCGCGGTCACCTTATGCCGCCCTTTGACACCGGCAGGAAATAATAATCAGATCTGGCTTGCGAGGGATTTCAATGGTGGGAGATGATTTAGTTACGAAGATAGCAAGTGTTCTTTGTCATCAATTTTTTAGTGTTAGATTAGGGTTGATTGGTGGGTTTTAAAAATCAAAACACATTGAGCTAACGTAGAGATAGACGTGTTTAATAATTTTATTAAGCATTACGATTAAAAATATTCAAACTTAATAGGTTAGATTAAAAAATATTCAAAGAGTTACAAGGGAATTTGAAAATTTTAAAAATCGATTCCATTTTCATATTTAAAACAATACAACATTTCAACAACATTTTTTTAATCTTACTTTAAAACGTGCAAAGTTTTCTATACACTGAGTAATAGTAATTTTTACTCCCTTTTTTTCTCTCAGTGTACGTTTATTTTTTATTACCTTGTAAAAAGTTATCAGAAATATGCTATACTTTTTATCTACGTAAGACCCATCCCCCATAAACATATAATGCGGGTAACTTATATATGAGAATTTTGCACTTCGAATATTGCACTTTATAGATATTACTAAACTAAATAAAAAGTGATCTTGTTTAAATAATCGACTATCGCATCTTCGCCAAACAGTTCCCAGATTCTATTTCAACAGTTCACAGATTGTATGTAGTCAAGACAGCCGCTCTGCGTATCGCACCAAAAGAAAAAGGGTCGACGTTACAATTTCATTAGAATTTCAATATATAATTACGGCGTCCAATCAATATTCAACTCCGCGCAACGAAACGTCGCAAATCGAATCGCTTATCTCGGCCGCTCGATCGGGCAAACAGTCCGGGCTGCGGTAAAATCCGCACCTTATCTCAGCCTGCCCATCAAGGCGAAACGATCTGTCGTTTTGATTCTGAATCATATGAGGGTGTCGCATCATTGGAGACTCGTAAATAGATGAGAACGAGAGTTGGTATGCTGTACATGACCGCAAGAGACGACCAGATGGTCCAGCGTTATTTTTCTCTCTGTTCGTAGGACTCCGATTCTTTCTCCCTTCTGCCTCTGTCTCCCCCTCCTAGCCCCCCCCCCCTCCTCTTTCTGCGCTTACTGCGTTTTCTTGCAGCGATATCAGATGTGATGTCACGTTTTATCACCGTCAGGAAAATATTTTTAAACTTTATTGTCATGTTTCCTTTTTTATTACGTGGTTTAAGACAGCGAGAAATATAATCTGTAATTAATATTTCTCGTAAGAATCTCTTTAACACGCTAAATATTGTTCTAAAGAAAAATTTTATGAAAGCCGATAGTCGACCGACAGACTTTTATTCTTCATCCTGATTTAGATTACAACTCTCGTCACTGCTAGAATAATCATTTTCATCTTCAATAGTTTCGTCATTATCTTCAGAACGTTCGTCATCTCGATTAAAATTATTGTCGACAAGATTTAAAATCGTCGAGAACGTACTTCCCTTAATGTAAACTTGATTTCTGAATGTCTTTTCTGGCCCTTTAAATTTAAGCATTCCTTGAAATGTGGCCACTGTCATTTTTTTTTTATGGTGATAAATCCTAGTATATGATTCATGTTCAATACCCAATAAAAGGGTCTCCTTCACTTTTGGGTCCTTCAATTTTTGTAGAAACTTCTTGGGTACTTTGATTTTTTGCTTGTCGTACCCTCTTTTATCCATAATTACTCTTTCTAATGTAAATGCATCACACCTTCGCGGATTATCATATTCTTGAAAATCTATCAGTATGCTGACAGCCCGATTTAGCGGAAATCGCACTGTAGTTTCCATTATTAAAGTGCGAGTATTATTTACCGTCCGAGGTAAATAAAATCTTCTCGTAATCTGTTTAAAAATTATGTTATTTATGACAAAATCTATCACACACTAAATATTGCGCAGTACGATTCACGTATTCTTTCACAGTTCACAAAAACATTTTAAACGATAAAGCGAATTCTTTGGTTGCAGCTTGACAGATTGTTTCGCTGGTCCGCTGTATACTGCTTAATATTAGGTAGCTGTTGACTTTCACCATTCCACGTATGCTGTGACTCACCGCTTTAAGCCTACTTTGCAAATCTGCAAGGCTGTTGCATTTAGCGCCATCTGGTTAAAACTTCAACTCGGCGCATAATTTGAATTGAAGTTAACAAAATCCTTGAATACCTTCTCTTCTAATAAAATTTAAAAGTTAAATCACGTCTTATTAATTAAAGCAAGATTAAAAACTTTCTTTTCTCGTTAATTAATTGCTTCTAAATTAATTTTTTTTTTTTTTTGTTTTTGCATTAAAAATTAAGATTTTAAAAAATATACTTTTTTGACAATCAAGAAAGCTATTTTAAAGGAGAATGCCCACGGCAATTCATGGTCAAATTTTACAAGAAATGCACATAACCAAGAGTTGACTAGACGGTTTACCATCTCTTCAGCAACTTTTTGTAGTTAAATATGCTGAAGAGTTGGGCAAGCAGAAACTAAAACCGTAACGCTTTTAGCGCTTGCTAAGGTCAACGGATGGTGACGGCAACTTAATAAGTGGTCTTTATTGAAACTTGTCCAGTAAGACCAATTATTCAATTGAAAGGTACATGTACAAAAACTTTGTAACGTTTATCACCATAAAATAGATTTTTAGTAAGCTTAATCAGCAAGGAAGAAGAGAGAGATATTTGTAACAATTATCACAGCCTAATTAAACAAAAATAAAAAGAGCTTTCAATATTTATTTTTTAATATTTCAAAATCTCTTCATATTTAAAAAAAAGTAAAAAATCAAATAAAAATAAAAATAAGAAAGACTCCTTTTCAGTTATTTAATAAGTTCCCTTCACCATCTCTTGACCATATTTCGCGCTAAAAGCGTAACTTTTTTTCGCAGGGTTTTATAATCGGGTAAGCACAACATTTACTTAATATTCTCGTCAGTTTTACTCAAACCGGCTATGATTTGGCCAACTGATGGTGATCGGTAATTTATATATCCAAAATGGAATTGGTAAAGATTTTAACGGTGCTCGAATAAATAATAAGATTTTTAGATATTGATCTGAAGAATAAATGAATCTAATATTTTTTCAAACAAAAGTTTCAGCTCTTAAATCAATGAAACTAAATTAATAAATTCTGCATAAGTGTATACATTAAAAATATGCTAGTTGATTTTCAGTAGACCTCTCAAGTGCAATATTTCTTACTTAATAATTTTCTTACTTTTTTATCTGTTATAGGTTTAAATGAATAATAATTTATACCATTAATATTTTGTAATAAACCTTAAAAATTACAATTGTAAAAAATGATACAATTGGAGATTTTAGAAATATAATAATAATAATAAAAATAAATAAATTCCCTCTTACTACCCCGTATTTCATTATTTTCTTCCATCTCTTTCGCTTTAAGTGTTTAATTCCTCCATTCCCCTTCCCCCCCCCCCATTTTTTCGAAAGCGAGATAGAGAAGAGAGACAAAGACAGAAAAGTGAGCAACGACAGGTTGCAGGTCGCAGGAGCAGTACACTGAGGTGGCACCGGCAGCATTTCGTGGTTCATTTGCGGTACCCAAGGGTGCCATCTATTATCAAGAAGGAGGGGGCTCGCCTCTAGGCCCCCATCTCTCTCTCTCTCCCTCTCTCCCCCATCGCAGCCAGTACGTCGGTGCAGAGTAAAAGCAGTTCAAGATTTAAGCGGGGAGCGCCGGCTTGTTTACACGGAATGCGGCGACTCGATTTAATTCGATGATTATTTTTTAACGACTCGAACTCCGAGGGCTTCCGGATATCGGAGCGTCCAAGTGGAAAATGTAAAACTAAATTAATTGCTCTATAAAAAATCAAGATCTAACTTGTTAATGCAAAAACGTTTTTTCACCTGGAAAACAAGCTTAATGCAATACGAGCGATAGTTTTTCATGTTCTTTAACGTTAATTTATATTAGGAGGCATTTATCCTCACTAAATAAATAACTGTTTTTATACTTCAAGTTAATATCTGCCATTCTACTTTTAATTTCTTTCAGAAATTCATACTTACTTGATCACTTGATTTATACTTGATGTAACCTGATCGAAAAAACGAATGTCTGCATCCTCTTTTCGTTTCGTAAAATGCCGCAATAATCTTTTCAAGAGTTAAGGTGTAGCAAGTAATAACAACCTGTCGCCGTTATTTGATCACATTTAAAGCGACTCGCGCGCTGAGTAAAAATGTAAAAATCGACCGAAATTGAAAGAATAATGATCTTTCTGTCATTGCAACGAAAATTCTGGCCCATCGTTAATTTAACCCCAGTTCCAACCTATACTTTCACAAGCATCATGAAAAAATTGAAAAAAAGACGAGCTAATGAGCCGAAAAATACTTTTCTATCGTCAAATTTCGACTAAATACCAAAACTAAAAAGGTGCAAGTATTTAAATTCAAACAAAGAGCCGATATTAACGCGAGCAAATAGTTCTCGAAGCTTTCTTCCGCAGTCGTACATCTATAAAAGCCCGTGAACGCAACCATGAAAAATTCAGGATCTTTTCATTGAATGAAGCACATACGAGCTACCACACTCTATTAATTCCTCGAAAACTCATCTTTTTTTCATCCCTCTGGTAAACGAGTGACCGCGGCGACTGCAACGGAACAAGCCCCCAGATCCATCAAAAAGCGGCAGCATGTGTGTAAGCGATTGCGCAAACAGAGACAGAGAGAGACAGAGAGAGAGAGAGAGAGAGGGAGAAGTGCTGCGAGCGGCACACAAGGAAAAAAGGAACATGTGGGGGAGGAGAATCTGCGCGGGTGCCGCGCTATCGCAGTCATCAATCTTGGAGCTCGCGAACGAGTAAAACGTCCCAAAGGAGAGATGGGGTTGACGCAGCAGATCGTCGCGGCCGGTATATAATGCGATGCCGAAGGGTTTGTCCTGCTTGAGTAAGTGCGCGGGCGCAGACACTCTTTTTTCCGCATTTGTTTTACGCGACAGGGCTTTTTCCGTTCGAACCCCCGGCGTTTGTTAATGCTCGCAGGATATTATTTTTCTCGGCTCGAGCTGCCGGCTTGTCACTCGGTTTTTTTTCGCCACTTCCAATTTCTCGTAATTAATTAATAACGAATATATTCTTCGGCGATGATTTTAAACGAAATTTTCCACTTTCCAACGTAATCGTTCGAAACCTTTATCGCTTCATTGTCATTAGATAAATTTATCGGACGATCGAACTATTCCCAAAGTGATCGCGATCTGCAACAAAGCAGCCGACGCCGATCAATCCTTTGCTCCTAACTTGCCCCGGGCGAAGAAAGACCAGCACTTGGCGCCGATCGCGTAACACGTAACATTACGCACCACCGAGCAATAGAGCCCATTGTCGACGCGCATCCGCCCCGCGCGGAGGGGCAATAGATCTCTATCTCTCTTTCGCTCGTCAAAGCGAGGCCGCCCGTATGCAGGCTCCTTGCGCCTTTCGTTCTCATTTCACCCCTGGCTGCAGTCTGCTCTCGAGAGGCCGACCCTCGCGGCCCTGCCTGGAGCCGGCGTTTCTAGTTCCGGTGGCTCTTGTGGAAGCGGGCTTGTTTAGCGACGCGATCGAGCCGAACGACACGCGCCTGTTTCGACGGTATTGCTTTATGAATCGGAAACTGCCGCTGCGCTGAGTGGCCTATCGACGTGTATTGTAATATTGTAACCAATTTATTCGAATTAGCCGGGCTGTAATGGAATTCTCTCGCGAGATTCCATGCACCACAAGCTCGAGTTGCTGTTGTTGATAATTTTTTACAATGTTTGCACGTCTTCTGCTTGTTTAAAACTTATTGACCTGTAACCAGAATCTTCTTATAATTTCATCACCCATATTAAACAGCCAGAGACCTACAGACTGTCCAAGCGACAATTAATCCGAAAATTACAGCCCTCGAGGCACTTGACGTCGTTAAATAAAAACAAAAAAATTATAGAACAAATTCTTCCCACGAGCCCTCGGCGCGCCGCGGCGAGAAACACGAGGAAAAAAAGGTGCGCGCGGCGAGAGACCCCTTTTATGAAGACGTTCATTTGGCGCGCAAAGTGTCGCGGCGTAACACGAAAATTATCGTGGCGGTTTTTCGATCGGGAGGGATAACTGCACTGACGCGCGCGTATGTAATTACAGATTCGCCGTACTTTTCTTCTCGAACGCGCGTTAATGGGATCTCGGCGAAAATTCAGAGAGTTCCCGCGGCCAAGTCCCGGTGGAATTTCGAATCTATAAAATGGACAAAGGAGATATCTATTTTTCGCGCATTATAGTGAAACGTTTTTTCGGGTCGTTTTGAGGCATTTGATGGAATGAACATAAACGATAATAATTTTTCCTGTGTGAGAAATTAAGCAAAATGTGAATTTCACCTTGTGGTCATTTTCTCACTCCAATTCTGGAGGTCTTTTCAAGGTAGCTAAACTGGCTAATATTACAAGCTTGGAAATACCGAAAAAGTGGCAATTTCAGAATCCATTCTATTTTTTAAACCATTAAATGCTTCCAATTGACCAGAGAAAACGTTTCACTAATGGGCTAAACATAGAAATTCCTCTTTTATACAATGTTTACATCATTTTCAATGATTCCATTTAAAAATGCCTATTAACTACTTAAAAAATGGATTGAGATTTCCACCAGGGAAGAGCCACGAGTAATGCTATTAATAATCGTTTGGCACTTGTTTAAAAAAGACTATCGAGAAGAGACTAAATTTTTTAAAGTTGGCGAATCAAGATTTGCATGGATTGAGTTGTTTCCGTTTTTCCCTAATCTCGCTCGGGTCTTGAATCGCAGGTATGAGGCTAATTATACGCACATCTTCTTACGTGGAAGCTTTAATTACGCGGGACGCACCGGATAAGCAACGCGGAGAAAGAGTAAAGAAGAAGTGCATTGCGCAGATGTCAGCCCCTGGCAATGCACGTCTTACACCAGTATTCCGCCAGCTGACTGGGCCAACGCATAAATGGCATTAATTGCGCGCAGCTCGACATTTTTATGAAGCTATCGTTGCAAATTATTAATTTTAATTCCTTGCTCGCGAAAGTTAAAGGCACGTATCTGGCCGGAAAATTAATATCTAACTTATTTAAGAAGACGACGTTTAACACTGCAGACGATGTATTTATGATGATCAGACTGCGAGGTGTAACTGCAGGAAATGATGAAGTGCCGAAGCGCTGGGAAGCTCCTTTAAAAATTGGTCTTGGTAAGGAGCTGGCGTAAAAACAATAGCTGAATTTCCATTTTGAAATATTTTAGTTCAGCTTTAAATTTTTACTAAATCGTACGACAAATTCTTGCATTCTGTTGCGTCCAATTTTGCTTGTAAATTAATATTCAGAAACAGGTTTTCTCATCCACCTCTTTAATCCGAAAGCTCCTACCCGACGCAGAATCTTAAAAAGCATTTTTAAAAACATTCTTGAAATTTCTTTCACCCTCCACATTTATACTTCTGAAATAAAAATAATTACCAGCCAATTTAAAACGAATAAATTAAAACCTAAGCTAATAAGGAGTTTTTGCTGAAAAGAAATCTCGCGGGGACACGTCGGGCGCCCAAGAAAGAAGGAGAAACGAGCTTGCGCCGAGGATAGAAAAAAAAAAACGAAGGCGTCAGAGGAAGAGAGCCTCAGCCTTGCTTCCCCTCTCGAAACTGAAAAATCGGGCCCTCGCCGCTCGCTCGGCTCGAGTAATAAGGCGAAATTAGCAGGTAATGTGGATCGATGCCCCCGTCTCTCTCTCTCTCCTCCTTGGCGCGCGAGAAAGAGAGACTTTCAGCCTGCCGCGCGCGCGATAATAAAAATGAAATGATTCGCCTCGCCCCGCGGCGCCCCCCCCCCCCCCGCGCCCGGCCGCCGAGACGGCGAGAGAGAAAAAGCGCATAGGTGGCGGAAGAGGCGTCGCCGGCGCCGGGCCTTTTCTTTCTCCTCTCCCCCGAGGTGGCCACGCCCGCGCGAGGCCCTCCGCCAATGGGCCGATCCCCCGGGCCCCCACCCTCGCGGCCGCCCGCCAATGGCAGCGGGACGCCGTAGCCATGGAAACGTCGCGCCGCCGCAAGATCGCCTTCGGGATTGTTCGAAACAATTATCCCGCGCTCAATTCCATTCGGACGCTCCTCTCTCTCTCTCTCTCTCTCTCACTCCCCTCTCGCTTCTATCGCGCTGTGTCCTCCTCGTCGCCGAGCGCGAGTCGCAAATCGTTTTCGTGAATAAAAATCCCGGCGTGCGAGAATTATTTTTAAATCTCGCGCCGTACCCGTAGCTCTTCTCCCTCTCTCTCTCTCTTTCTCTCGCTCGTTCTTTTTCTATTCCAGTGCGACTTTCTCCTTCCTCTTTCCGCGCGTTTTCCGCATTTCTCTCCGAGCCGAAGGGAGCGGAGATGTACGTTCCTGCGTCTTTGTCGCTCCCGGAAAATCGGCGTCGAGGCGAATGGCTTCCTAATGGCTCGCTGATATGGAAAAAGTTTCCTTTGAGAAATTAAACCACCGCCGAGCAAAACGACCGTGAGAACGAATTTTATTACGTGCTCGTGTACATTACTTTTGTTGCCGGCTGAGCCTTTTTTTTCTCCTTTATCTTTTTCTTAGTCGGCGTGTAGCGCAGTTGAGCTTAGTTTTTGGTGCTTGTCAGTAAAGTTTCGCCCGCAGAATCATTGGCGTTGAAAATGTTTTCGTTTTTTTGTTTTTTTTTTTTGTTTTGACGTGCGCAATCGAGCGTTGGCTGGCAGAAAGCTTTTGATTAAGTTCATTAACTCTGAAAATTGGTTTAACTGAATGCTTTTTCAAGAGTGGAATTTGATGAAAAAGCTCTGAAAGTTTTTTGGCGTTGAAATTAAATAAAGTTGAAAATTAAAATTTTTTCATTTCGCAATTTCGTAAAATAAAATTGATTGCTAAAATATGCAAAATAGGTGCTAAATTAAAATTCAATAAATTTAAAATATAATTTGATTTTCTCCAAAAAACTGTTAGTTATTTTGTGATTAATTTCAAATTTTCCGCCGCATCGTACCAATCTAACAGAATAACACACAAATGTTCACAGATTTTTCTGCAATTAGCAGCAAAAACGACTGGCGCGGGCTCTAATTCAACGGAAGTTCGAAATTTACTCTTTTTTTTATTAAAAAAGGAGCCTACATCGGGAAAGCGAGATAAAAAGTTCATTCAATGCGAGCCCGTTTTGGATAACATCGACATTTTCGAGTGGCGCATCCAAGCGGGAATCGCTCAGCGCGGCGTAATTTTTTTTCCCCTTTTTTCCCCCCTCCCCTCGGAGCCGCGCCGATTCGCCGGGCCGAAAATTAGACTACTGCCGGGGCCATAAAATGAATTTCCTCGGCGCGCGCTCGTGTGAAACTGCATTAAAAGCCGAATTTCGCCCGACAATCCGATTGGCCAAGAGCCATTGCGCTCATACCTGCACGCCGCAGTCGCGAGTGCGCGCGAGAGAGCGGCCGGGGGAGAAGTCGCGCGGATAAATGTGCTTCACGCTCGACTAAGCGACACTTCGATTTCAAATCAGCGTGATGTACGCCGCCGCGCGGCCCGTTCATTGGAATATAAAGCGCGCACTTTATGCCTGATATGCAGTCAATCGGGAAACCTTTGCTCGAGCGCTCCTGCCAAAAGTTTCGGGTGGAAATGAAAAGCCGGAAATTTGCGAGCGAGGGACGACTTCGAGCGCGAGTGTGGACAATTCGTTTGCTGACTTCGTTCGTGCAGCTATAATTATTTCTGGCCGTTGTTAAAATTAAATGAATTTTTGAAAAATACTACTAGACTACAGTTTTTAATGCAATAGAAAAAAGCTCAACAGAAATGTGAGAAATGGGCCTGTGGAATAACAGACGCTCAGTCTTTAAAAAAAACAAAAAATTAAAGCACACTCTCTATTTTATTCTTTGCAGTTTTCAAAATTAAATACAGAATCCCGTACAGTTCCGACCTGAAATCGCGTCCGCGCTCTCGAGCACAGAAATTTTCTGCGCGACTGTATACGGATCTCAGTTATTCCGCGTATATCGAGATATCGTTTCCGCATCACGTCTCCGCTATTCGCTACGATTCACCGCGAAATAAATAAGTACGTACCTTTATCGTAGTCGCGATCCATATATACGTTATATTACACTTACCGCAGACGGAAAATCCAAATGGGGCACTTGAGCTATTTGAAAAATTATACTTCGGGAGACAACACGTTTCGATGATATCGTTCCAATTTTTCGCGTTTTGCCACTTTGAAATTTCAAAAATATCCTCCACGGTACTCCTTTATTATTATTATTTTTTTCTTTTACAAATTCTCCCGTTACCTTTATCGAATTGAAATTATTTAGTTTTTTCATGCACGCGCCCAACTCACATCCACCGCCGATTCAAATTCTCAACAGATGCACTTTCATTTATGCGTCCATAAAATTCGATGTAAAACATTTAATAATATCCTTCGCGAACGAAAGCGCCATGAAAAAACAAAAAAAAAAAAAACAACGAAATAAAAGTTTTCTCTCGGCGCAAGACCCTAATAGTATCAAAATCTAAAACGCTCCGAGCCATTACGCAATTACACCCCTCCGCTCGCGCAAGGAAAACTGTCTCGGCCGCCCTCGTAAAAGATATACGCGTACCCGCGGAACTCGCGGGCGGCGCGCAACAACGGCGGGGATTACGCGCCGCGGGCTCTCGCAGTTGAATTTAACGTCACTCGTGCCGTAATTCAACGAATGAAACGTCAATAACGCCTAATCGCCGGGGCGCGTACGCGCGCGCGCGCGGACTTCGGCGCAATTCCGACCTAAGCGCGCGGTCAGCGCAAATCACGCCCTCCGCGCCCCGCCGCAGCGCGCGCGCATTTAAATTCCGATTATGCTCGCGAGCACTGCATCCGAGTAATCGCCGGATATCTGCGCCGAGCTTAGAGCCGAATTAACGCTTAAATCCTCGACTCGTTAGCGCGCATGAACGGGCCGGGGAACATAAGAACGTCATGCGATTCGCTCGGTTATTTATTGATCTGCAACAGTCGATTCGTCGTTCGTAGAAGCAACGACGCAGCCGCGTATTTTGTAAAATAAACCCGCAACACCCGCCTTCAAAGGGCATCGCAATTTAATAACCCGGATCGCCGGATCGAAGTAACGAGAGAATCCGGCTCTCGTCGATGCGCAGCTTACCCGGCGGAAATTAGCCGAGAGAATTCTCACTCGGCGCGACGCCGCAAGCTCGCGCGACCAGCCGCAGCGTAACGCCTCGCGTCTAGTGATAGTAATAGGTACGTAGGAGCGAGAGCCGAGGGTAGCAGATTAATTGTAACTGCGTCGCGCGGCCAGCGCGATTTGCCTAATTAATTCGGTTACTAATGGGGGCCGCATGCGAGCTCGCCCGCAGATCGAACGCAAGCTCGAAAGCTACCGCGTCCTCTCTCCCTCTCTCTCTCTCTCTCTCTCGCTCTCTCTCTCTCCGGGCGCACGTCTTCCTCTCGCGCGCACGCCCGCTGAAATTGCACAATTCTCTGCCAATTAAGTCCGCGCTCCCGTGCAGTTATCGGCTTTACGGCCGCGCGATATACCGAGGATTGCCGCGCGCGCGGGATAATTACCGCTTGCTTATACGCCGGGATTTTTATTCATTTTTAAATTAAATCATTCGTGATTTAGCGCGGCGGCGATAAATTTTTGTCGCCGCGAACGGACGGAAGCTCTGTTTAGCGGGCGAAATTATTTACAGACTGCGGGGCCCATTTTGTTTTAATGCCAGAGAGATTTATGCCGGGCTGGGAAATAAAGATTTTATTAAGATTTTATTACCGTCATGAATCATTTATAAATTTCTTTTGTACGCGCGCGTCGCGAATCCGGAACAAGAAACGTCGGATTGTATTCCAGACGAATTTCGTACGAATAAACATGCGTTTTATTACACTTTTATGCACTGCAAGTTAAATCTTCAAATATTCTAATTCATTTTCAAACAATTGCGGGGTAGAGCTTCCGACTAACAGAAGCATGCATAAAAGAAAAATCTAAAACGTATGAAACTCGATCGCTGAATTAAAATTATAATACGTAATTTTAATAAAAATACCATGTTTATATTAAAATAAAAAACTCGATTCCACCCGATAAAATTTTAAACGAATCCCTTGCGCGTCTCAATTACTTTATCGAAAATAAAGCGTTTATTCGTTTCCTGGTAGAAAATAAAGCAGTCCTGCTGGTTAAAATATTAAGCACTGCCTAATTTTTTTAAGCTACTCATTAGATTT
>JAWWEM010000054.1:8199170-8233493 GCA_035582935.1 Ormyrus thymus | reverse complement strand
AGGTGACAGTAGATATTGGAAGTTTAGGTTAGGTAGGTCGTATTGTATAGTAAGTCAATACTAAAGTAAAGTATTTTTATTATTAATGACATGTTTAAATTAGTAAAGAAACTTGCGCAGATTATATTTTATTTACGGCTGCTCGGGAGATCGGTAATTTTTACGAGACAGTCAGTGAAATTTTCCGCGCGGTGTCGTATTAATGAAACAAAATCTCACAGGATCCCACGATTACGATTCGTCTCGTAATTTTTCTACGGTTCTTTTTTTTTTCGCAATATTTAACGAAAAATTCTGTCAGTGTGCTTTTGCGTTATTTGACTCTCGAAACGCGATTAGCTTTTCTGCTTGGAAAAAAAAAAAGAAACGAGTTTCTGACCGTTTTTGAGGTCGACGACACACCTGTGACCTACCTATTAAACTATTACTAGGGTTTTTCGGCTAATTGGAGAATGCTGGAATATAAATTAGAAAGTATACGGGCTATCGATGCTCGGCTCTGTGATTAATGATTATAGTGTTATTTTTATGGGATTCTTGAATTTCACACGTAATATTTTAGCTGAAAATAAATTGAATATTAGTTTGATGTTCTATTTAAGCCTTTTTGTGAAAAAATTTTTTCAAAAATCCATGCCGATGAAATGATATTATATTAATATTGTATTTATTAAAAGCCTGATTTTATTCCTCGCGAGAAGGGTCTTATGTAGGTACCATTTATTACTTTTAAGAATTCTTTTATCATAAAATATATTATGCTTTTTGCCGCAAGAAGCGATAAAAAATACAAAGATTATATTTAGTTTTTGCTTAAACATGTTTTGAAATTTGTTTTTGTTTCTTTCAGCCACAAACTTTTACGCTTACAAATCTTAGTGGAGTCAAGCCGAGACAAGACTTAGGTCAAAATGGTGTCGAGGATATGATACAACTTAGGTTTACAATTTTAAAAAAACTTTACCCACGCCCAATTTAACGGTATAAGTATAAAGTCAACAAAATCCTTTTCTTTTGCAGTGACTTGAACGAGGCTTCTCTCCTTTGGAATCTCAAAATTCGCTATGACAAAGAACTTATTTATGTACGTGTAATTAGTCACTCTCAGTTTTTCCCATTACCTAATACATTTTAATAACTCAATGTTCTTCGCGTTGTTGTAGACATACACAGGAAGTATCCTAGTCGCTGTCAATCCTTACAAAATGTTTGATATTTATGGCATAGACCAAGTCAAGCTTTATGAAGGAAGAATACTCGGAACTCTACCGCCGTAAGTAAAAATTATTTATTGTACTGTAGAAAGTTGTTTTATTTAACTTTTTGTTTTTATTTTTATGATTTATTGCTCTTTCCTAATTGACAATAATTTCGAATATAAAAGTACAAAAAAAAAAATATATAATTTATTTTAAGAACTAGTTTTATATGCTGCTTCAGGTGTAAGAATAGATACGGCTACCCAATATAATCGATCTTAGAATCGGGGATGAATCCAATAGCCAATATCTTTTTGTAAAATATCCGCATTCAAGTTAAAATAATCCAGCCTCGTATAATATAACGTAAATAAAAATTCTTCATTATTATGGCTAATGAAAATTTACATTTGAAATATGTTTTTCTTAAATGAAATTCAATCCTTAACGCAGCAAACAGCGTGAAAACAAACAAACACAAAGTAACGGCACATAAAGGAGATTTCAAAAGGCCCATTGTTCAATTTAATAACTAATTCTCCCCTTCTCCTTTGCCAGGCACTTATTCGCGGTGGGTTCATCGGCATACAGCCAAGTGAGTGCAGCAAACAATGCAAGTGCCAATCAGGTGGTCGTGATTTCCGGCGAGTCCGGATCGGGCAAGACCGAATCTACCAAGCTGGTCATGCAGTACTTGGCGGCGGTCAATCGAGCGCCCAGCAATCTCGTCACTGAGCAGATTTTGGAGGCCGCCCCTCTGCTCGAGAGCTTCGGCAACGCCAAGACGCCCAGGAACGACAACAGCAGTCGCTTCGGGAAGTATCTGGAGGTCTTCTTCCGGGAGTAAGTGTTAATTTTAATCGGCAGCTTTGAGGAAAGAGAATCGACTCTAATGTCGACGTAATTTTCGCAGTGGCGTGATCGTCGGTGGAAGAGTGACGCAGTACCTTCTGGAGAAAAGTAGAATTGTGACGCAAGCTACTGATGAACGAAATTATCATGTTTTCTACGAACTTTTGTCCGGTCTCGATCAACAACTTCGAGATAAATACGGGCTGCTGACTCCGGATAAATACTTTTACCTGAATCAAGTAAGAAAATAATGTTAATTTCACCTTAATTATTTGAATAAGTAAGATAAACTGTAATATGCCGGTACAGAGTGAAAAATGGAAGCAGTGGTTGGACAGCGAAGCAAATTATAATTAGAACTAAAAATTTTGGAACTTTTTACTCTCTGATATCTGTTTGATGTAAAATTATTAAGGTAATTTGAAGTAAATTTGCGACTTAAAAATTTAAAAAATCATTGAAATGAAATTGTAAGATTACAGTAAGAACTGCTGATATAGCTCAAGTATTCGTCTGTTACGAATGCAATGTTTGCAGTAGTTGAACTATATAAACTAAACGCAATTTGGATGTCCAACTGTTGCACCGATCCACGACCAAGTACTCTGAATTATTAAAACTCTCTGTCCTAGTATTGCTGTATTTGATCATTTAATTTCGTTTTTATTTCTTACTTTAATTATAGAAAAAGTATTCCTTACGTATTTTTCACTCAAAACAGTCATTGAAAATTTACGCAGTCGAAGCTACACCTCCCTTCTCAGTACTACTTTACCTCAGAAATACTTTTCAAATCGAAAGTTCAAGCATAAACATGAACGATTGCAGGGTGGAAACTGCGACATCGACGGCAAAAACGACACCCAGGACTTCAAAGCGCTCCTGTCGGCGATGCAGGTCCTCGGCTTCACGTCCGAGGAGCAGGACACCATCTTCAAGATACTGAGCAGCGTGCTGCACCTCGGCAACGTTTACTTTCATCGTAAACAGATGAGACACGGCCAGGAGGGCGTGGAAGTCGGCTCCGACGCTGAAATACGATGGGCAGCTCATCTGTTGCAGATCAGCTCGGACGGCATCATACGCGCCCTGACAACCAAGACCACGGTGAGCATACAACTTTTCAATGTTTAGGAGTCGTAAATAAGCCCTCGACTTTGAGCTACCATTCCAGGACTTGCCGAGACGGTTTATGATTTTCGAGCTTAAAGCCGCTTCTCGCTGGACTTTAAACGAACTTGTAAATTTTTCTAGCGACGGATCTTTTCGATTTTTTTCAAAGGAAATATTTAGCGATAGCGACGGAGAGGGTAACGTTTCCGCTGTGAAAGTAACTTTAACGTAACAAGGACAAAAAACCGCGAATCACTTTTAAACTGCATCATTAGACACCTTCCCTACGTTCACTTTTATTATTGTGACTAAATTAGCATTTCGAAAACATTGCGGCGCGCGAAACAATTTCTCCGGGACAGAAATAACTGGATACGTCAGACGCGGACCCACAGCACAAAGCAGTCTCTTACGAGCCCGACTCCATAAAGACGTATTCTTTCGCATAACGGATCCGCGCATTACGAGCCCGAGCAATGGAGCCTCTACCCGCACGCCCGCTCAAACACAAGCCACTAAAGCGCACTCTTTTCCCGTCGGCCGAATTTTCCAGGAGGCGAGAAACGAACGGGTGCTGACGGCTCTGAATATCGATCAGGCGCTCGACGCCCGCGACGCCTTCGCCAAGGCGCTTTACAGCTCGCTGTTCTCCTGGCTGGTCGCCCGGGTCAATCACATCGTGTACAAGGGCACGAAGCAGACCGCCGCCATCTCGATCCTCGACATATTCGGCTTCGAGAACTTCGCGGAGAACAGCTTCGAGCAGCTCTGCATTAATTACGCGAACGAGAATCTGCACTTTTACTTCAACAAGCACATTTTCAAACTGGAGCAGCAGGAGTACGCCAAGGAGAAAATCGACTGGACCACCATCAATTACACGGTGAGCCATTGCGGATCGCTCGCCTCGGCTCTTTCTCTTTTATTTGCAGTATCTTGCCTCGCTTTTTCGAGAGTCAGCTTTTGCTCTGTTTTGTTTTTAACTTTTTCGCTGCATCGCTGAGAATTTATCCTCTGCTATTAGTCATCTGACAATTACGCATTAAATTTTACAGGATAATTTGCCCATAATTCATCTGATCGCCAAGAAACCAGTGGGAATTTTACACCTCCTGGACGACGAGAGTAATTTTCCAAAAGCAACAGATCTTTCTTTCCTCGAGAAGTGCCATTACAATCATGCACTGAGTGAATTGTATTCAAGGCCGAGAATGAGCTCTGCAGAATTTGCCATCAAGCATTACGCCGGACAAGTTTGGTACAATGTCGACGGATTTTTAGACAAAAATCGAGATACTTTACGGCCAGATGTCGTCGAGCTACTGATTAGCAGCAAAATTAATGTAAGCCTTGAAAATAAACATGTGCATTTATAATTAAAGGAGGACTGGCATTAAATGACTATTAATCTTGAGCAGATGGTGAGCAAAATGTTCCAGCACGTAAGAAACGCGCACGAAGCTAACAAAACCATCAACAAACCAAACGGCCGATTTGTTACCATGAAGCCAAGAACTCCCACAGTTTCAGCACGATTCCATGATAGTTTGCAGCAGCTTCTGGAGTCAATGTCACAGTACGTAATTTAATTTTGAAACCGCGTTACGTATTTACATAGTGAAAGGAGTGCGGAAAAAAATTTTAAAACCGAGGTCTTATTCGATGGGAAAGTTAATAAGTGAAAGCTAAGTGAGAGATAGTCTTTTGTTCAGTCACTTAATTAATAGGATTTTATTTTACATTCATACTTGATAAGAATTGCTAACGAATGCAAAGAAGTAAAGACCTAATTCTTAAATTACTCAATTTGAGAGCATTATCTACCAATCTGGCGCAAATCGTTCACATGGTAATTACATGGATGGTTGAATCGAATTGTTATTTAACATGAACAAGATGAAAGTATTATTATCAATTTGATTCCCCGGGGGCTAAAAGTAGCACGCACACTTTCATTGTTGCTCTAATGCATAATTCCGATTCTAGTCCGTACGATCTTTCCATTCTAACAGGTGCAATCCCTGGTTCGTCCGCTGCATCAAGCCAAACACGGAGAAGGCGCCGATGCGGTTCGACATGCCTTGCGTGCTGGAGCAGCTGCGCTACACGGGAATGCTCGAAACGATTCGCATCCGGAAGACTGGCTACCCGGTTCGCCTTCCGTTCGCCCACTTTGTCGATCGGTACCGGTATCTGGTGCCGACGAGTTTACCCCGAGGTGCTCCCAACAAGGAGCTCTGTCGCATCATTCTCGAGAAGGCTGCCCCGAAGGACGCGCAGATGGAGTACCAGCTGGGTCTCACCAGGGTGTTTTTGCGAGAGTCTCTGGAAAGAACTTTGGAGTACAATCGAGCGCTGATTCTCGAGCGCGCCGCCGTCACTGTGCAAAGGTAATTAGACCTTTACTCTTAATTTCGAACTACTTCCTAAAACAAAAATGTCCCTTTCCGCAGGTACACAAGAGGCTTCCTTGCCCGACGAAGATTCCTCAACATTTCACGCAGCACCGTACTGCTCCAGGCTGTCTACCGAGGATATCGGGAGCGCAAGAAGTTCCGAGCAACGAAGCGCGGTGCCGTAATGGCGCAGAAGCTTTACCGAGGTAAGAAGCAGCGAGAAAAGTACCACATACTCAAGGAGGAGATGGCTAAGCGAGCAGAGCTAGAACGGGCTAGCCGGGAACGGGCCAAGGCTAAGCAGCAGCGAGAGGAACAGGAACGAGTGTCGAGGGCCGTCGCTGGAGTGAACCACTTGGAAATACCTGCCGAGCTCGCCTTTATCTACAGCAAATTGGATGGTAATTGTCGCTTGGATAAATGTCGATTGGCGCGTCTTCAGTGAACGTGCTGAAATGAGTTATTGTTACAGATTGGAACCCGACTCATAGCGAAAGAAATCTCATAAAAGTCGTCGGAAATGTCATTCCGCTTACGCAAATGTACGCATTGCCGTCAGATATCGATCAGTACCAATTCTCCAAATTCACCAATATCTACTTCAAGAGTCACATTTTCGGCATGAAACGAGAACCTATAAAAACACCTTTCCTGGCTAAAGCTCGCGATCAGGACTATACGGATTCCCTGATGATTTTCAAGCTGATTCTGCGGTTTATGAATGAAAACAATCTCAACGGCAAGCGCGAGCAAGCTCTTGGAGACTATATCGTTAACAAGGGAATTGTGAACGAAAAATTACGAGACGAAATACTGTGTCAACTAGCTAATCAAACCTGGAAGAACGATAACGATGCGAACAAAGAAAGAGGATGGTTACTTTTATCCAATTGCCTATCAGCTTTTCATCCCAGTCGAACATTATTCAAATACATTCTAAAGTAAGTCTCTAAACTACATTTCCGAAATGAAAGGGGATTTAAAAAATTGGAAACTAAATTTTATAATTTTATAAAGGTTCGTATCTGACCACGCTTACGACGGATACAAAGCCTATTGTCAGCGGAAGCTTCTCCAAGGTGAAAGAGCATTATTAAAAACAATAGGTAGTAATCCAGCAAGTGCTCAGCAAGTTCCAAGAAATTATCCACCTTCTGTTCTGGAATGGCGAGCTAACCGAAATAGAGTAAATATGGCTCTTACTGTTGGCTTCTATGACGGTAAGCTTTAGTTGCAGTATACCCGTTGATTACAATTTTTTATAAAAAATAAAACGGCATGATATTTTTATTAGCAACTTTCTGAAAGGTTTCTTAATTTTCCGTTCGTGCGCGCAATTTGCATTCTTTAAACTTATTTTTGAAACGTTTGTCTGAATTTATATAAAGGGAGTAAATGAATAAACGTCAAAATTCACAAAAATAGAACATTCAAAAAATTGTTTCACATTTCAAAATGATGCAACCATTTTGAGTCATTGCGGCTACCCGATTACAAAACTCATTACTTTCTACATCTCGTACTTTCCCCAAAAGAAGTCTCTCCTCCAAAATTCCGAGCGAGCGTAACTAGCGTCGTTAAAAAAAAACACCTTCCGAAAAAAAAAAAAAAAAACAGGCGAGACCACAGCGTGCGCCGTCGACTCCTGGACGACCTGCGAGGAGCTTGCCAATCTCGCGATCCAGAACTACGACGTCGAGAACAACGGCTGGACGATAACCCTGTGGAACCAGCTGGAGGGCAGCGACGCCATCGTCACCGAGACGAACGGCTTCGACTACGTCCTCGACCTTGTCTCGGAGATGGAGCTCGCGCCGGCTTTCCCCGCCGCCAAGCACATGTTCCTCGAGCAGCGGAAAAACAGCTTTCCGCCCATCAAAAAGAGAGAGGTGAGCGTACTGCGTCCGCGCGCGTTTCGACGAGCTTTCCTGCGTGGGTGTTCGCGGGAGGAGGGGGGAGGAGGACGAGGCAAAAAGTACGCGTCGCGACTGTACAGTGAAATGGGAAAAACCGTAAGAGAAAGATAATACGAGCGTGAGAATCGTAGCAGCGAGCTGCGCCGCCGACGTGAATATGAGTCGTGTGCGCTCGCAGTGCTCGGCGCGTGGGTGAGAGACACACTTTGCTTCGGCGCGCTCTTTTCAAGTGCATCCTCGGGAGTAGTTTCACGGCCGGAGCCTTTTAAGATGACGAGCTTCCGAGTGACTGTGCCGATTAGCTCGGTGTTGGTCGGTAGAGGGAACTTTGACGGGAACAGTTTTGGACGATATTTGTCGGGTTCCTTCGCGGAGAACAATTTGCTGCGATTCGCTCGATTATTCTTGTAAGTAGGATAACGGTGGTTTTCATCCTTTGCATCCTTAACCTTTTTTTTTTAAACGATTAACGTCACGAGACTGTACGATCAACGACTCGTAGACTTTTTCGCATGGTCTTTCACAGAGATTAGTCATTTTAAAAACTAGCCTAACTTCATGTGTCTTGTTCCTAATCAGCGATTGAAATTCGAATTTCGAGGCGATCCTCGCCCGAGCAATCGGCTATTAAAAAAGAAGGAGAAGAAAAAATAAGCGCCGCGCAAAAAGCGAGCAGCGCGAGCGCGCCGTCACAATGCGCTCTCGCAGAAGCGCGGCGAATATTTTCGCACGGCCAGCACGAAATTGCAAATTAATTATCGGCCTCGCGCGGAAAGTCAAAGCGCGCGCGCTCGCAGCCCAACAATGGAAAGAAAGTTCGCTCGCGCTTACGCATTGGCGCGCCGCGTCATAAGAGCGTGTGTAGCACTCGCAGGTCGTACGGGAACTGGAGCAGGAGGCGCTGCAGGTCGAGCCGCCGGTCCTCAAGACCTTCCAGCCGCTCGAGCGTAAGCTCGGGGCCGTGCCGAAGCCCGTCGTGGACAAGCCCGTGGAGCCGGAAATACAGTCGCCCAGGAGGCCCGCCGTACCACCGCCCCAGCCGCCGCTCGCCAAAGTACCGGTAAGCAATCATTACATAGCCAAGCGAGCGCGCAGTACGCGCCCGCCTTTCCAACGGCCGCGACTCGGCGCCGCAGCGCTCGCCGACTCTTTCCTCTGTTTTTTTTTTTTTCTTTTTCTCGTTCGACGGCGCGATATTTCGCTTCCCCGCGAAAGTTAATCAGTGCGACGCTGTTTCGCGAGACGAGTGTTTTTTCGGTGCCGCCGGGAATGCCGCGGACGAGGATTTGAGTGCCGGACGGCAGTGCGGCTTAGCCAGTTTCGACAGTATTAAGTATATTGCTGGTGTTTGCACTGTTTTTCAAAGTACAATATTTCGCGCCGCTGTTCTATCGTATACGGGTGTAAAACAAGTAGGTTTTTTTCTACAAATCTCGATAATGTAAAGGATGGAGTGATTCGCGATGAGAAGTGTTAAAAATTGATTTGCGTTTGCAGAGTGAATAATTATTGAATCTCGCCATGTGATAATTCGCGTTGCACGTGCAAAACGTACGAATTTCTCGCGGATAATTTAGCCAATCACTTCTGAATCGACGTGAAATCTTACATAACGGAAAAGAAAGTATGGCAAAACTTTTTCAAATTCAACTGGTTTTAAACTCATTAAAGTCCGCGTTACGCGCTGCTTGAACACCTTTGCACTCACAATAAAGTTCTGACCGCTAACGAATTGAAAAACAGAGAATAAAGCAGGCGCTCTCTCTACCGTTGCGATAGAAGTAATCCCTAGAACAACTTCTGAATTAAGCCGGAGGATCGAAAAGAAGTAAAAGAGCCGGAAAAGAAAGTGTGACATAAGCGGGGAAAAAAGTGACCGCCTCGCGGCGGAGGAAAGGCGACGGCAGCACTTAGGAGAATAATACAAGCGAGCGATGGAGATCCCTCGTGACGAAAGGCGCGAGTGAAAACGTTCGCGCCGCCGCCGCCGCTCTTCACGCACGGGAAAATGCGGCGGTTCTTAGGTCATATCGATTGGATCGCGAGCGGGGATCTTCGCCGCTGCGTTGCGAGAGCCGGCCGTCGCTTTTCGCGCAGATCTTTCTCGGGAGATTCGGCAGGCGCCGGTCGCTGAACCCCGCCTTTTCCTCCGGCGAGCCTGTTCCCCTTGGAATTTTCGCGGCCTGGCGTGGCTTCTGAAATTCGCCGGACGAAGATGTAATTCGCGCGCTGCATTTTATTCAGCAGTTACGTAAGTGAAACTGGATCGTTTTTGAGAGAGCTCTGAGGCGAATTTCTACCATTTCGTTGACTCGGAAAACGAACGCGGCAGGGAAAACACGTTCTATCGTGTTTTCTGTTTTTTAAATTCGAGAAAAATTTAAGTTACGAAGCAGTAGACTGGCAAAATAGACGGCAGCTAAAGGCTACAATAAGTGTGAAGGCTATAAATATAACTTTATAGAGGATTGGACTGCTTTCACATTTATGTACGGTTTGTCGGAAAGCATTACTTAATTCTTTTTAATTGCCGCTGTATTTATTGCACGCTATAAACGGTCGGAAATAAAATAATTATGTTAAGTTTTCATTTTCAGAAAGCATCTCATTGCAATTAAGAACAGATTTTAAGTTAGTCCCCTTCCGAATACTTGCAAATGTTTTACGCATCGCGAAGATCGCGATCAATGTTTATAAACTGCCCTCTTACCGCAGATGCGCAAACAGTCTCACGAGGCCGTCCTGGAATCAACCACCGAGACAGGACTCTCCCGTAAGTCAGCCCTGAACGACCGCTACTTCGAGAAAGAGAAGCAGCGCAGCCGCAGCCTCGACAACCTCTTACAAGCGGACGATAACGATGAAAGCAGTCCCGCGGCGACGAGCAAGCTGGCGAACCTCGGGCTATCTTCCTCGAAGCTTAACGAGCGATACCACAGCCTCGAGAGAATAGGCGAGCTGCCCATGAACAACTCCGAGTACATGTCCGGCTCGGAGGTTCAGGTGGTGCCGGAAAGGAAGTACAGCAGGATCACGAGGACTTCCGAGCCGAACATCGTCGAGGAGGATCTTGAGTTTGAATATCCGGACATACAGTCGGTCAGCCAGACCGGCAGGTCCGAGGATGACAGGAGCAGCTGCATTAGGTCACAGACGAGATTTATCAAATCTCAGTATCCAGGTGGGAATTCAGTGATGCTGTAGAGATTAAAGAATAAAATACTCACTAAAAAAATAGCAAAAGACGTCACCTTTAGCGTTAACGCGCAATTTCGTATTACAACATTAACAACATTTTTTCAGGCAAACGAGCACTTCCAGGCAGCCAGTCTAGCCGTGCCTACATAGAAAAGAGCGAATATGGGGTGAGATCATCCGCAATGTCCGATACAAGCGAAGCTCCATCTCTGGCGTCGCATGTACGCAGAGTCCGCGTGCCGAGCCAAGCGTCCGACGTCGATCAGTTCTTGGACGAGCTGTTCATGCCCGTGCTTGACGGTAACTTGGACGAGCTTTCGGATGCCCGAAGCCTCGCGGCCAGTATCAAAGGAATGCGCAAAGTCGACCATCTCCAGACTGAGAGCAGTCAAGATTTTGTCGATATGATGATTAATGGTACGAACGAGAATCGTTCTTTTTTATTTTATCAGTAAAAACTCGACAAGTTTACAGTTTTTTAATAGGTGTATTTCAGAGGTAACAAGCTTTCTTTTAAAATTTTTATTCAGGCCCACAAAAGCAAATTACGGCGAAGGAGCTGGCATTAAAAATCAAGGGAGGTGGCAACATGGACATACCGAATCAAAACGGCGGTTTCAACTACAGTCCAATGATCTCATCGCCAATGATGATGCCAATCTTTGGCCCGACGCAGCAAGTGCAGGCACCCCAGAGCCCAACCATTAACGTAGGCCCAGGATTTGTGCCGGTGCCTATCTTTAACATGCAGGGCCCGTCCATACCTCAGTTCCCGAATTCACCGCCTGGTCCGAATAGCGAAATGGCCGCGTATCAGCAGAACCTTCAGAGAGCTTTTCTGCAAAGCGCCATGGCTCAAAACATACAAATTCAACAACAACTGCTTGCGCAGAATCAGGCTCTTCAACAATTGTTAGTCCAGAGCCCGAATTCCAATCAACCGGTAAGTTGGTCTTGCTAGTCGTGCAGTAAAATTGAAGTGTGATCTGCAGTGAACGCTAACGACACTTTCACTGTTCGCAGGCGTCGTTCCAAGAGGAAAACGACGTGTGGTCCTCGGACAAGCGCACTTCGACACCTCAACAGTCCACTTCCATCTCCAATGCGCGACAGGAGACCGTGACCGTCAAAGCTCAGGTTCATCGTTCTCAGAGTCCGCCGAAGAAGGGCTCCGATCCAATGCGCAAATCGAGCGACTTTGGCGTTCGTAAGATCAGCGTCGAGCGCAAAGCGGTGAACGCAACTGAAATTAAGCGGCCCGGTGCGAGCAAGGGCAATGTTCAAAACAATTTCACGAACGTTTTAAGCGAGCTCAAAAACCGCAAGAGTAGCGTTGAAGATCCTGCCATTATGAATAGCAAAGGTGTGCCTCCTCCGCCGCCGATGCCACCACCGCTTGACATGAGCGACCCATCAGAGTCGCGACCCTTCATTGATCCCTACGGGAGGGCCAAAACTGTTCGTATTGGGAAGTGGAGGTAAGTTTTAAAATTCGTTTAAACAAATATTAAAACTATAAATTTGGTAAAAAAAATTAATTTTCGAAAATTCTGCTTCCCGTTCTTTCAGATGGCCACCCCCGAGTGATACGAACGAAAGTCAGGGTCAGGATAGTTTCATTGAGTTTAAAATGCGTCAACATCAGCAGATGCGGAAGATCACGCCGCAATATCAAGAATATCAGCAAGGAGACAACGAGTCAATGACGGAGGGTGGCGTTGAATGGGAAGAATTTGAAATTGAGAATATCGTTAATAACGACGAGAGAACTGTCGTAATGCACGCTGCGGCGACCGTCGTTCGACATGAAAATGGTTACAAGGAAGATGGAGATAAGAAGAAGAAAAAGAAGTCAGTATTTAAATCCAACTTATTTTAAAAACGTACTCTGTTTAAAGAGCGATTTATTTACGTGGAAATAAAACTCGAAATACGAGTTTTGTATTTACTATAGAAATTTATTAAGTAAAGTGATAATCATTTTTTACGTTTTCTAATCACTGCAAATGAATAATTATTTTCGCAAATCAAGGCAGACGCTTTTACGAAAATTATACAACCTCCTTAAACGGTGTAAACTTGTACCAGCTTATTAACTATTACAAAAACTTTACAGGTCCGGATTTGAAATTGGCGCGCAAAGACCATCACCGGGTAGTATTGGAAAATTAAAATTAAGTTCCGAAATGAGGCAGCGCCTGGAGAAGGTGACAGCTAATCACAGTGTTCGATCAACCAAAACAAGCGAAAAACCGGCTTTGATCCGCGATGACGGTAAAGTTAAACGTCTAGAAGACAACAGAAAACTTCTTTTGGAACAACAATTGGGTAATTATTATTTTTGTACGAAATATAAAAAATTCTTTCCAATTCTTTCCAATTGAGAACACCGCTCTACAAATTATCAAAGTAGACGTTAGAAAAACTATATTCATGAATTATTTATATTTTAAATTACATTTTCTAACATTTTTAAATCATAATTTCAAATTACCATCTGCCGTCTGGTAAGAAAACCAGTTTGGCTAAAATAAAATGTATTTGGAATTTCAATCAATAATTATCACCATTTGTCATTCGTCACTTTAATTATAATTTATTCAAAATAAGTCATTTTTAATTTCAATTGCCTCCTTAAATTATGAAACATTTTGATATCGTTACGAATCCTCCTTCTCTCAAAGAACCAATATACACATACTCACGTACACCCGCGAAAGCAGCACACACGTCTATTGTACCCACATCAAGCGGTGTGTTTACGAGCATGCGCGTTCAGAGAAACACAATACCCTTTCCAATCACGTCCTTTCACTCGCAACATGCGTACGCATCTGCAGGCGGAAGGTGGGAAGATTACGCCTCGACTGCCGACGACACGCAGAGTGTGACTTCGAAAGGCACGACCGATATGATGACACAGGCACAAGTCGTCAAGACCCAGATCGAACGGATGGAGAGACCCGTGCCTCCGCCGCCGCCTATTACGCCCCCGCAGCCGCCGAGCCCTCGCGGCGGAAGTGTCTTCACCAATAGGTATGGCGCTGTCTTGCTTTAAGATGCTCGCGCGGCAAGATTTACTGCTTATCTTAAAATTTTACTACCTTTTGTTCTTCTTAATATGGAATAAATGTTATAGCTATATATTTACTAGAACAGAAAGAAGATCGTTTTTCATGATATAAAGTATAAAGAATTTTCTGCGGACGCAAAGTTTTGCGCGTAAACATTAACCAAATGTTCAGCGTAATCTTAAATTCTAGCAACAGCATTGTGCCAATCGAAATTGCCAATGCAATAAGTAACAATTGAAAAACTGCTTCACAGCCAATCCGGAGTAGCTCAACCGCGTTCGCCACCGGCACCAGTGGAGCCGAAAGGCCAACGCGAGGCTTACCGCACATCGCCAGACTCGGATGCATTCGAGCAGTTCGTCAAAAGTCAGAGGGAAGTTTACATGCAGAGTCGCGAAACTTTCTCGTCGCAGCAGCACGACACGTCCATCAAGTCCAAAGATTACTACGGCAAGGACATGACCGACCTGGCGAGCTCCACCATCAAGGACTTTGACTCGCGGGTCAATTCGGACATCTTCTCCGACGCCAAATATGCAAGGGAGGTCTTCGAAGCCTCGAGTTCCAAGAGAGACACGTTCGGCATGACGAGAGACGTGTCGCCCAAATCTAGAGACAGCTTCGGTATGCCTTCGTCGAGGGACATTGGAGTCGTTCCTAATACAAGGGACTCGTTCGCTGTGGCCAGACATGGCTTTAAAAAGCTCGACGGAGATCCCGATCGCAGATCTAGCGTCGCGTCAACAATGGTAAGGACTATTCTTATTTTCAATTTGACAGATATTTGCCGTGCTTATTATTTTCTTTCGTACTTTCAGGGAACACATCGAACGGATAAATTGGAAAGAATCGAGATCGAGGAGTGGCCAGAGTTCTTGAAGCCCGTATTGCCGCCTGCGGAGAAGCCGGAAATTGAAAAAGTGCAGGAGATTGTCGATACGAAATTGTATCCGCAGACGTCGAGTACTCATCTGACTTACAATCGAGTAACCTGGACTTTGCGCGTCAAAAAGGAAGTTTTCGCCCCGAATGAGAGCTTGACCACGCCTTTGGCACTGCATCTAGTTTTCTGCCAGGTCGCTTACGACGTTCTCGCCACCTCGAATATCAGAATCTCAAAGGAAGACCGACAAAATATGCTCAAGCTGCTCGACAACTACGGCGTGACGCTTGATAATTTACAAAGCACGCAGCATAAAATCACTATCAAGAAGAACGTGGTTGACTTGGCCAAACAGTGGCCTCTCTATTTCGCCAGGATATTCCCGGTTTCGGTGAGCATACTTACTTCATTAGTTATTATACAAACTTACCATAATAAACCATTGATAAATCATGTTCGCTGCAATGCGGTGATTCCAGATTGGACCACAACACCCGGAAGTCCAACACGTGGCGGTGTCTCATCACGGAGTAAGACTGATAAAGCGAAGCAACAGCGGAGACCTCATAATCTTGGAAACGTTGCCTCTTGAGGAGATCGTGTCGGTTAGCAGTCAAAGAGCTGGAATCTGCACCTTGCAGGTGGCTTCTGGCGTCAGGCTGCCTTTGCACACCAACAGAGCCTCGCAGCTGGCCGATATGATTGGGAAATACATCCGCCTGGTAAGTGAACGTTTTAAAAGCAATCAAAATCTAGCGCACATGAATTTCAAGAGAGTACTATCCACGCCGTTAAATTATAATTTTACATTCCTTCGATTGTAACAATCTCGTTCAGTAAGCATAAAATCACAAATAAAAATCGCCTTGAAAATGCGCCTGGCGAAATAAAATGCAACCACGGGCGCTCTTTCGTTAAGGAATTAAAAGCCACCTCTTAAGCAGATCAGCGCGCATCTGGGTGCGGTCTCACCGGTCTTGACTTCAAAACGACTCTGCCCGCAGTGCGGCGTCTGTCCTCTTGGCGCGCGACAGCGACCAAATAAAATTCAGCGAGTCCAACGTTCCTCGCGGCGAAGGAGTACCGGCGCGGATTTAAAGTAGCATTTCAGGCGTCTTTTTCTGGCATTTTTATGGAATATAAATTACAATTTACGAACTTTAAATGAGTTTGATTGCTTATAAGGCCAGAAGTGAATTTCTTGCAAAGGAAGCGATAAAATCAATCTCTGGCGTATAAATAATTTTATAGGCTGGATTTCATTCCGCTGTAATGGGCTAATTCTTAATGAATTTTTAAATCGTTCATTTTGTATTTTGAATTGGCAGAAACTGCTTCTATTAAGTTTAAAAGCGGATGCTAAAGCCTTTTCGTATTTATTATGTACTTGCAACCCTTATTCTTTATACAATAAATACGTCTATCTCATTTAAGTTTTAATATGCGAAGTAGAAGCCGAAGTGCCGCATCATCTTTCGGCTGCAACCCTACGAATCCTCTGCTTTGAGAGTCTAAAAAATTCCTAATCATCGACTGCTATTAGATACTTAAATTTGTGAATAGAGTTGGCTCATCTCTTGTTTTGAAAAATGTTTGTAATATAGGTAAATTAATTAGACTATATCTGCATTATTTTTCAAAAAACAAACCGGTAATTATTAATAATGTTATAAAATACATTCATGTTTCAAATGTTATTTAAATCTTCACCATTATATAGTCTAAAATTTCCATTTCATCTCTCTCTCTGACGTAGAAGCACTTTTGCATAATCTTTTAGCCCTAAAGAAATCCTAATCACCCGATACCATCGCAATTAACATACGAATGCACAGCGATGAATCGTGGCTCCATTTGTCCCTCGTCTCCTCCGATCTGCCCGCAATTGAAAATCTTGGACAACTTCCCTCGCGTCTCTCATCGAAGGCGCTTATGACACAAGTTCGTCCAAAGTAGGAAGACGGCGGCGTATTCTAAACAGGTTTCCGCTCGTCCTCCGACAGCCGGTCGGCTGCGCGGCTTATAAAAACTGATCCCCTACCCTGGACCGTAAGATTACCGGTACGCGGCCGCGACGACCGAAGGCGGGATTTCTCGCGAGCAGCCTTCGAGCGCATTATCTCTCCCGGGGTGTTTGCGAGGGGGAAAAAAAGGGCCCCGCGGAAAGGGGGGAAATATACGAATGGCGAAGGAGGATGCCTGGCAAAATTATATAGGATTCCAGAGGCGGAGGAATGCAGAGGTGGCTTTCATTTTGCTCATTTGCTGCCTGAGATACCGATTCAGGAAGTCCAGTAACTGGATGATAAATTCATCTGGTAATGGTCGTCCGTTCGCTCGCGGATATTAATTAATGAAATTTAAAAGTTAACGATGACCAGACTGTCCGCTGAAATCATCGTGCTCGTACGCAATATTGACAAATAAGACTTTTCTAAATTGTACTTGAGACTTATTAAAGAAGAAACGTATTAAAAAATTACTCGTTTACTTCCGCAGTCTAATCTAAACGTTTCAGTAAATTGATTCAATTATTCAGCCATAAAACCCAAACCTAATACGACTCCACAAAGTAATTCAGAGAATTTTCAGATAAACTTAAATCAATTAATATCCGCGCAGCCCGTCGGCCCTCCCTCCCCGACTCCCCGATTAAGTCCCCCCACTCGCGCGAGCAGATCGGCAGGCATCCGAGGCTCGCCGCTAGAATTCCCCGGCCGAAGCCGCCGGCAGCCGCGCGGCTTTAATTTACTTTTAACAACTGCCGAGATTTTAATGAAACGGCGAGGGGGAAGGATGCGCGCGGACGTAAGAAGCGGCCGGCCGGCCGTAGCATATATGAGCACCGGCTCGGAAAGAGAATTCACGCCAGGCGTTACCCTATCCTCGGTTGCGTGGCGCGTCACGCTGCCGCGGGTCCATCGACCAGGGTCGATTGCACTCCTCTGCTCGCTTCGATATCCGCGCTGGCGTGTCCGCGATGCGCGCGGCAGCGGGCTCGGGCTCATTTCTTTCTTGCGTTTTTTTTCTTTTTTTCTTTTTTTTCCTTTCTTTCTGCTTGAGGTAATGGGAAAGGTTGGAGCCTGAGGACGGAGGATGTACACTGATACGTGGTTATAAGGCCTGCTTTTTACTTGTTAAATGTTATATAGACATTTCGATCGCCCGAACGAAGAAGAAGACGAGGGGGAGATTAAGTAGCGCAAAGTCATGATTTCTGATGCAAGCTGCTTAAAAGCTTTAATTCATGAATTATTAGGTATTTTCGTGAAAGCATATCTGATTTTGTTACGCTTTTCTCATTCACGTCGAATAGGCCGGGGCAACAATGCAGTTTTTAACTCATCGGCAACGGATTTAGTCAGCTGCGACGTTGTACAGAAATTTTTAATAACTTACAACCCGTTCTATCGAGGTTGCGAAATCATCGCAGCACTTTGAAAGTTTGATCATTAGAGATTCGCCGATCGACGGCTCGCAGATAAATAAATAACCCTTTCCACCGCGCGAAGTTCGGGAAATCGGCTCCGATTTCGAGCTCCGCAACGAGCAAGACGCCACGAGGATGACAGGTTAATGAATTCGGCTCGCGGCGCGCGCGCGGAGACGAGACACTTCCTTGGGAGTAGCCTCCTTCTCCCCCCCACGGTCCGATAATAGAATCGAGAGGCTTGCGCGGCTTGCGGCTCACGCGCCTGCGCTTCCGGGCGCAGATAATGCGCGCCGAGGCACAATTAAATTCATTACTAGCGGGGCACATCGCGGACGGGGAAGTTAATTGGAGAGAAGCGCCGCACCGCTGCGATTTGCTGCGGGCCGTTGACTCGTTTGGTGGGCTCTCCGGCGCTCTTTTTCTGTTTTTTTTTCTTCTTCCTTTTTTCCTTGTTCCTCTTCTTCGAAGCATTTTGTGTTCCTTCCGTTACATTTGTTTGTTATATTTTATTCGTCTGCAGTGGGGTCTGTTAACGAGTCGGCGATTTATCATCTGGTTGGTGGAGTTAATTACGAGCGAAGGTCTTACTTTGGAAATTTACTTGACTGGCCAGCAGTGATTTTTTTTTTCCTTTGCTGAATTTTTGACGCTGACTGAATTAACCGCCGTGAGATAAATAAAGTTTTTTTTTAATTTTAAAACTAGAGGTACCCATCGATAATTATATAAGGCTTTTATATCATGTTCTATTATTTTGTCTATCAAATATGTATAAGACGCGCTATGGACGGTAAGAGTTTGTAGCCTCAGAAACGCATAAAAAATCTGTGGATCGTTTTTTTTTTATAAATAATTAATGTTTAGTATTATACTCTTCGCCTGCCAGTCGATTATGCGTATTAGTGACTATATTTTATAATATTAATAATTAAGGCAAAAGATTTTCGTAAAAGTATACCGTCAGAAGGTTTTAATTAAAAAATTTTTATGACAGAAAATTCTTTAATATTCTAACCTTCATTTGCATGCGAATGAGAATAGAATAAAAATTTTAATACGAAATTCCCACAGTTTATTGCATTAGGGTGGCATTATTGTACTGTTTTGCAATAACCTCAAGGAAATTGTTCTAATGTTTAAAAATTCACATGCATCATGTATAATCAAATTCACTGCAAGAACAGCAATTTGAAAACTTACTTCTTCAGAGTGAC
This sequence comes from Ormyrus thymus, assembly GCA_035582935.1. Taxonomy (NCBI): domain Eukaryota; kingdom Metazoa; phylum Arthropoda; class Insecta; order Hymenoptera; family Ormyridae; genus Ormyrus; species Ormyrus thymus. The sequence continues at coordinate 8,214,215 of JAWWEM010000054.1, read as the reverse complement.
TTTTCTTACGTAAACCTAATACGGTTTCAAAATTTAGATCTGCATTTTCACAAATGACATAGTTGAATCCGCTTTTAATCTGATTTAAAAAAAATTATACACGCAAAATAACGTTAAATTCGAATGCTTCCCATGAAATACAAACATCTATAAGCAAACTTTAAAGTATTAATTGCAAAAATTTCTTCTAAACCGTTTCCTCATTCCTCCCTTTTCGGCGCCTGAGTCAAATCAACTATTATTAGCAAAAATCATTATGTAGGCCCAAAACGGTACATAAGCTTGTACGGGCATGTTTAATCCATCGATAATAAAGATAACGCGCGGCTTGTAAGCGTCCGCGTGCGTACAGAGCAAGTCGAAAGTTATATGCCGCCGACCTCGTTGGCCTTGATCACCGTTCCGCGCAAACCGAACGATAATTACGGAGCGCTCTGTACCGCTAGGATTTTTTCCCTGCCTGGACGACCCGCAGGAAAACGCGAGTCTGCTCGCGATTTTGCGGAAATGAGAAAACAGAAATTGTCGAATGGGGCTGTAAGTGCGGAGAACCTTCGCGGGAACGTTCGTTTATTTTTTAACTTCGCGTACGATAAAACGTAGAATTTAAAAACTTTCGCAATCCCTTCCAAAAAAAAGTAATAGTCTTTATTTCCCGACGTAATGCAGCATTACTTAGCTTTGCGTAAATCTAAGTATTGCGTAAAACGGAAGAAGAACATTTTAATGCTCGCCCGTAAAAAGAAGTAGCGATATAGCTTACAGTTTCGTTAATTGAAATACTACCCCGATGTATGCAGCGCAAAAGAAAAAAAGAATCATTCCGCCGCGGCAGGAAGAACAGGTTTACAATTGTTTGGACTACATCGCCAGGGTTAGGTGTACACGCCGCTTGGCAAGCCATTTTAATAGCAGTCTGATTGCACATTTAATCAGAGGAAACAAGACGTCCCCCCTCTCGCCGCGGCGTAACGTATATTTAATAGGCCAGTTTAAGGCTCTCGTTCAGCGTGAAGTATCTCGAATAAAATATCTATTCTCGGCCCTGAATTATTGCCCTTATCTCCTTCCAATCTATCGGGATGAGCAGAACAGGCACTTACGCACTCCATTAAACGGGAACGACGATTATTATTCGCTTATCGGCGAAACAAATCGATTCATCGACGCCCGTGTACTCGCGAAATCAAATTACCGAGTCCGCGATTTTTCGCTCCCCCGACGATCGCATCTTCGCGAATAATAAATACGCTCCGCTGCGTCGGTCCGCCGTTGAGAGTAAGACTTTTCTCGCTTATCTTTAATTCCTTTTCAAATTTCAAAGGCGCCTCGCGCGAAATCGACGCAAAAGCGTCGGGGGGAAGAGCGGATCCCGCTCTGAAAAGTATCCCGCAAAAACGAAGGATCACGGGAAACATCTCCCGGTATATCCTTCGCGCGGTGTTAAATTAAACCGCATTAATTTTCGCGGCGTAAAGAAAAAAAAATAACGTCGAACATCGTCCTCGTAATTTCGAGAAAGTCGGCTCGCGTGGAAAAAGAGCCGTAAAAGGGGAGCAGTGTACAAGTGCACATACTCTCGTGCGCACGCGCGAGGGAAAGAGAGAATGAGCCAGAAGACCGTGACGGAAAAGTCTCCTCCTCCTCCGATTGGGATCTGCCTTAAAAGCCGTGTCGAATCATAGGGGAGCGAGAGGCGCGACGCCGATATTATACTTTCGTTTCTCGCCGGGTTTGATTTTTTTTCTTCTTTTTCCCGAAACAATTCCGTTGCGAGCTGTTCGGCGCGTTTAATGGACGGGAAAAGAAGGGAAAAATTCTCGACGGTACGATTTCGAATGATTTCTAAGGAATGAAACGTCATGCGTACATTCGATCGTACCAATAATGAAGTTAAAAGCTCAGTAAATTTCGTTACGGCCTAATTATGTAAATTTACGTTAAAAGCATTTGATATAGATACCTAAGTTTTACAACTACATTATACTAATAACTGCAATAAACTTTTCCTTTCTCGGCGAACTTGTGCAGTTCGTTAGCCTCGTTTCTCATTTGCAGTGAAAACGTAAGACACACCGACAACTCGCTTATTTACTCTGCCGAAAGCTAATTCTTCCCCCAGAAATTAGCGTACGAACTTCCCGTCGATCCCCGCGGACGTTCCTTCAGATTCCGGGTAATCCCCGCATGCCGCAGCCGATAAAACTCGTAACGACTTCCTACGCCCAGCCGTGGCGCGGCGAAGGCCTAATGAAAGCTCGTAAAAAAAAATCGCCTCGCTTGATAATGCTCGCACGCGATGACGAGCCGACTCTTGCGTCGTAGGAAGGGGCGGGGGAGGGGAGAGAGAAAAAAAAAAGCCACGCACTCTCTCGGCAGAAAACTTCCGCCTATACCTTCGGGAAAATCGGTCTCGCTGGCGAATAACGCGGCGCGTCCGACGCGCGGAGGGGGGGGGGGGACAGGCCGGAAGCCGTTAGAATTGCTAATGACTCGGCGCGTACGGCGCCGTGCGCGCCGACAAGTGCCTATCTCCTCGCGGCCTGGCATCTGGCCCAAATCCACCTGCGCCAGAGGCTCTCTCTCCCGCGCGCGCTCCTCCGGCTCGATGGAAAAACGTTTTAACGAGCCGGCCGCCGATGCGCCGGGTTTCGAAACATTTTACTCCGGCTGATTAGCGGGCGCTCTGCGATTAATCTGCAATCTCGAAACTGGAGCGAAATTTGTGTCCGTTTGTTTTTGCCGGTGAAATTGGACTGATTCTCGTTTGCTTCTTTACTGGCTTTTTACGTTCGATGTGCAGAGGAAACCTCGTTATTGATTGAGTTGGGAGGGTCGAGCTTTTATTATTGAATTAACGTTTCTGCTATTTTTTTTAATTTAATGTTTAAATTATATGTTGGGTCATTAGGTTCAAAACGACAAAACTCATTTGAAGAAAATGTCGAAATGAAAGCTTTAACTTTTTTCTGGATTCTGATACTACGGCTTTCAATACTGATATGTAACAAGACTCGATTTCTAATTTTTTATTGAAATTCAAATGACATATTTCCTCGTAGGATGAAATAAAAGAAGAAAATTTCCCTCACATATCTTCAAATCAAGTCCAATTAAAGTTCGACGATTAAACGAAATATCTTAGGTATTCGATATAGTGCAGACGTACTCAATAAAAGCATATCCGAGGCACAAGCGATATAAAACTTTTTCAGGCACATTTTGAAGGACTTTACATTCCCAACCTCTCCATTCGACAGGGAAAAATCCCGTTTCAATAAAAGCGTTTCATCCACAGCGGCGGCGGCGGCAGCAGTAATGTCGCTTTTTCCCGTCTGGTGCAGCTAAAGAAAGTAACTCTCCGGCTGGTCTTCCCGGTGTGGCCAAGTTACGCAGAACCCAACTGTACCGAAGCGATCGAAATAGGTGATCCCGTGCATTCCGTCAAAGTCTCGACGGTTGCCGCGCGCCGCAGAAAAGGGGAAAAAAGAACGGAGAAAAAAGCGGCAACGACTGTCCCGTCTCCCGTTTGGTATACAAGCCGCGCTCGAGCTCAGCGAGAGTTTTCAAGAGAGAAAAATCGTATAAACTTATATTTACAATACTAATCGACGTTCCTTCCAGCGTTTTTTTTTTTTTTTTCTTTTTTTTATAGCCGGGAGTAAAAGTTCAAGGCGCCTTTACGGACGAACGCTTCCGAGCGCATAACGTTCTCGCAAGAAGTGTACGGAGGATTTTTAAGAAGGCACGAAATGAAATTTCGTTTTTGCGGATCGCGGAGCTGACCGCGGCAATGGCTCTCGAGTAGCATTTTGCGCGCAGTTTTTCGCTGGATTCCACGGAGGATAAAATTTGTAAAATACGTAATTGTAAGCTTACTTCACTCTGACATCAGGCAACAATCAGTCCGCCTCGGCAAAAAGGGCTCGTTTTTTCGCGCGACGCATTCTTCTCGCGTAAAATAGAAATATTACCGATGCTTAAGCCGTTCCCTTTTTCTCCCCCCGAGTGCGCGCTTAGAATTGTTTAAATTGTCGGTTATCTCGACGAAAGTATTACTCCATTAACAAAGTCCTCTACCCCGCGACCAACTTACGGGCTCCTTAAATTCTTGTTTTTTTTTTTTCTTCCACGACATAAAATATTGATTGCGAGGCCTATGAGAAACTTGGAAATTTCACTAGTCACGGAACGCGACTCTTCTCGGAAAGCATAAAAACTTCTGCACCTTTTGCACGGTACGCTAGCCTGCATAAAAAAGGTCAAACGGGAATAAAAAAGAAAAAAGCGCGCGCGCGGGGGGGGGGGGGGGGGGAAGAAAAAACCAACGAAGCGTGACTGTACATACGAGTCGAACCGGTGTACGGCGGCACTAGAATACCTCCTGAATCCCCATCTACGGCCTCGCCGATTCGGGAAATTTCTTTACCGATCCAGTCGCGGTAACAAGACGCGCGCGAAAAAAAGAATGGGAAAAACGCAAAGAAAAGTGGAAGAAACGTCGCGCGGAGAAAAGCCGGACCACCGCGAGAAAGTTTATTAAGCGGGAGAGAAACGCTTTGCCACCGCGGGCGCGTGGAATTCGTCCGCCGGTAGCCGCTATTGGCGAGCGATTCCTCGTACCGAGCGCCGGGCAGGACAAGTACGCGCGAGCGCGACTCCTTTTAATGGCGGTTGAAAATTTTCACTCGATTCGTTTTGCTCGACGCCCGTTAGACGATTCGCGACGGTGCTTTCACTTTTCTTCAAATTTCAAGCTGCGCGCTTATAATCTGTCGAAGGTATGGTTTTGGCGTTAATTAACGAGCAATGCGAAAAGAAGACTTTTTAGATGTGATCACTGGAACAATAAAAACTTTGAATTATTAATCGGAGAAAAAAAGCAAAAGTTTTAATGAATTTTTACACGTTCCGTCGGCTATTACGTTTTTCTCAAAGTACTTAGGTTTAATTGACCGACAATAACAATTATCGCTCGATCGGGAATAAATGTTCTTTTCTGAAGGTTTAAATATAGTTTCTTTCACGAAAATAAGTATTGAGTTTTTATACAACAGGTATAATCAGTTAATTGATTTATTAATTCAACGATTTCAATTAGCAATAATTAATAAATCGTAGTTTTTAGATTAATTTTAAGTGGATATCCTATTTGAGAAGCAGATTAATTAAAGATAGAAATTGTACTTAAAAAAATTCTTTAAAAAAATTTTTATTTCTTATAAGCCAACGTGTATCTTTGATAGCAACTCGTTTTGCAATTATTTTAAAACCTGCAGGATCTCCAAGTGGAAACTGGATAGAAATCAGAAACTCGTGCTAAAGCTTGTTTTACAATTTTTCTTTTATTTCAAATGTACTTTAATGGCGATAAAATGCAGACATTTGTCCGATAAGCGTTTTTTAAGTCAAAAAGAGCACTTGAATACTTTTTAGTTGAATACTTTAGTTGAATACTTCAGTTGAATTTGAATACTCTAAAGTAAATATGCATTTTGAAGTTCTTTCTTTTCATTGAGAGTCGAACGGAATATAAATAATGCTCTATCCCGAGTAGAATTTCCAGCATTGAAAATGGTCAGGAAAATAGTATATAATGTTTTTCTTACGCAGTCGGCCAATCGGTAAAATTCTCTATAGTGTGACATTGAGTGCGACGAGGTTGCATAGCTTTACTTTTTAGAACATTTAAATTAGCTACTTAATACCTCAAAAATGGGTTAAAGCTTTTATTCTATTAAATGTTTAGTGCATGCGAAAAAAAAGTTTCATGCTAGGAAATTCTATTCTAAAAAGGTTAACTCGTTTCTACCGAATCTTTTATTTTGCTACCTATTTAAGATAAGAAATGTTTTCCATTTCTATCAGGGATTATTCAAATTTTATTACTAATTTATTGTTCGCGAAGCAGTAAATCAATGATGGCAAAAGAAAACTTTAGTTTTTACACGTCCGTAAGAACTGTCTTGACCCTCTTAGCAGTCACGAAGCGTTCGCACAATGGCAGGAATGTTTTGCCAATTCATAGTCCAAACAAATACAACTAAAGTGCATTGGACTTGTTAATAGCCGGAGAGAAGCATTAAAAGAACACCACCGAGCCAGAAAAGAAAATACACCGACATCCAATTTCGTTTTTAATTAAAAAAAACTGCGCAGGTCTATTGACGTGCTAAAAAGGATAACAAAAAAAAAAAAAATCACCCCTCGAAAACGTTACTAAAACCGCCGAAGAAACCCCGACGTCGACGAGCCTTTCGAAGCCTTACTCCCCATTGCCACTTAACTTGACGCTTCTTTAATTTTCTCGCCGACGCAGCGAGGAGCTATACCCAACCCAGTGGTGTATCGGGCGTCCTCGCCCACGCCTCGAATTCCGCTCGCTGCGCAGGTAAGAACGAGGAGAGGCCCGAAAAGATGCACCTGCGGCAACGGAAGCGGCCGATTACGAATGAGGAGAGCCCGAAAAAGTGCCCGCTGCAGGCACATGTGCTCGACGGCCGGCAGGTTCTTTGACGGACTCCTTCCTTTGCCTTTTCGTGTGTTTGTTTTTCTTTTATTTTTCTGCCTCTTGTTTAAACCTCTCGGCAGGACAATGTTTGTCGTACTTGCGAACGGCCTCTTTTGTATTGTTGCGTGCTTAGGGAATGTGCTTTTTCCCTTCAGCTTGGGCGGATACGGTATGTTTGAGTTTTGAAAAGATATTTTTCAAGGAAAAGAAAGTTGGAGAAGGAGATTGCTCGCGTGTAATTATTGCAGGGAATTAAATCTCATTTCTTTTTTTTTTTTTAAGTAAATATTTAATTTTTTGAAAGAAGAATTAAAATCTTACAAAAACTTGATACCCCTTTCACCGCGGCTTATTAATTGGAAAGTCGCAATTAATCATGATAAATTAATTCCCGTACGAATGGCGCCCAATTCTGTCGCTTAAAATCTTTTTTTACATTTCAATAACTCGTTCGGACCTAAACTCTTTCACCTCGCACGAATCTCGCGCTCACGAACGGGGTCCTCTCTTTTTACTTTCATCGCGCATCTCCATTTCTCAGGCTCATTCTTTTACCAGGTACACGTGTGTCCCTTCCCCGTTCCGACAGGGCTCGAATGAAGAAAGAGAGAATCGCGTGAAGCGATCCCGTGGGTTTCTCCGCTCGACGTCATTACCGCATCTCTCTTTCTCTCTTCGGGCGAGCTGGGAAAAAAAAAGAATCCGGAAAATCTCCCAAGCTCGGAGTCCCGCAGGGCGCAGGTTCCTTTATACTCGTATGACTCGACGAAAGGGGGAAAAAAGAAACAGGATTAGAACGACGCGGTTTCGGAGAAGGTTAGGGCGTCGTTAAGAAATTAGTTCGTCGAGCGATTCGAGAGGATGCGTTTCGTTTATTAGCGACGCGCTCGAATTCGAAGTTTTCCTTTTTCTTTTTTACGCGCGCACTTAAGCTAACACGAAGTAAAAGTAAGAACGCGCGCGGAGATTTCTCTTTCGAAAGAAAAAGTCCGAGGATAGATAGGTGAAGATTGATTAGTGCCAATTAGATGGCGAGAGATACGCCGGGTGACGTACAAAAACAACAAACTCGTTGACAGCTAAATTAGTTGCGTTAGGATGGGGAATTTAGCGAGAAATCTCTATGAGCTTCATTACGATGGAAATATGCGAGAAATGTGGTTTTGAATTCATGTATTGTTTTGAATTCATGTATTGTTTTGAATTCATGGATAATAATAATGATAATATTAAATGAACCGGAGTGCTTTTGAAGAAAATTATCTATACGGATGAATTTGAATAAAAAAACGCTTGAAAAAGATGCAACAAATTTTCGAAAGGATATGTAAATGTGCGCTTAATAGCAAAAACTGATATGTTTTAGAAGATCCGTCTGCTGCTTATTTGTTACATTTTGTAGGTACTTTCACTAAAATGTAAATAATTTTTTTACCTGCTTAGTATTTCGATCTTAATACATTAACCTCAATTTCTGTTTCACAAAAAATTAATTTTTTAACAGCACGTAAATCATTACTTTCTTATTTTTCGAATAAGTTTGCGAATTTTTATTCAAATTTAATGTAAAACGATATTCAAGAATTTAATTAGTTTATTTTATAAAGCTTAAGAAATTAAATTCGTGTAAACTTATTCGAAACTAGCTAGAATTTTTCTCAAATATCACAGAACGCATCAAAGCTGTACGCGAGAAAGCATATTACGGCATAGACTGCAGCAACGAGTACAAAAAAAATTGATGATAATTTTCAACAAATATCTCCAGAATTAATCCAAAGAAAATGAATCCAATGTTATCAGAATTTTTCCTTCATCGCGCGGCCCTTCGTTCCACGATCTAAGTACAGTACTCGAGAGGTCTCGAAACACCCTGTATACAAATCAATTTCAGTCTCGGCTCGTTGCAGACAAACGAAAATGCGAAGGAAAACGAAGAGGCAGCCAGCGACCATAACAGGAGGAGGGAAAAAAAGGAGCGCGTAAAACTCCCGGGGCAGATAAAAGCGGACGGCCGACGCGCGGGCCGCGGGTGCGCGTGCGCGGCCCGCCGGAAACGCAGATATAGATTTCGCGCACCGATGCGGCATGTTCGCTTTCAAGAACGGCCGAGGGCAAAAAAGTAAGCCTGGAGGAGGCGACGGGAGTGTGTACGCGCGCGGCGCGATCGCTTCGGGGCCGGTTCCGCGAGCGGTCGGACGGGCCTCTTCCGGCTCGCCGTCGTTTCCACGTCATTGTCGTGTCAATTTTTATACCCGGCGCGTCTTACTTCTCGCGGGAAAGGTCTAGCGAAGCTTTTTTCTGGCCGCGTTTGGAAGCTGAATTGTGAAAGAAATGCTTTTTTCCCCGCTCGCTTCTACACAGGCTCGCAAGTTTTAAATTTGATTGCGATGGAGTAAAGTGCTGTACTTACGATGAGAAAGTTCCGGAAAATGCTTTCCAGAATGTACGTAGGTCATTTGCAGTACAGACTTTCTTTAGAAACGATTAGAATGGTAAAGAAGTTCGAAAAAAAAAAGAAACAATTAATTTTCTACAAAATAACAATTTCGAAGCATCGATTCGAGGCAGCGTAATTGCGTAACACTTATGAATTAAGTGCAGCGGAATCCGCCATAAGCCGCGGATGACTAATTCCCGCCTTCATTAGAGCGCTGCGCGTCCGCGGCAGGAGTTATTGGAGCATACGCTTCGTGAAAATCGGAACGAAAATAAGTGCAGCCGCCACCTCGTCCGATTTCCCATCCGAGAACTCGCAGCCACCTGTGACGACGACTCCCGAATCGGGAGGTCAGCCGGGGAAGCGCGCGATTTCGCCGCCCCCGCCCGCGCGGTACTCCCTTTTTTTCTTCCGCTCCCGGGCGCGCGCGCGCGCATTGCCGGTATCTAACGGCGCGCGCGATAAGTCGCCCGGACAATCGTGCGCAGCTGCGCGCTCGCATAGGTGGGCACAATGTGATCGCGCGCTCGGGAATCCGGTCGCGACGTCTCCGGCTCCGCTCGAGCCTCGCGAATGAGCAATCGCCGCGCGCGAGTTCGCCGTGATAATGCGACTTTCGGACGGGAGGCTGCACGGCCGGAGGAGGCGGGCAGTTTGAAAATCGGAGCGAGCGCCGTTTTCGGCTGCGCTGCAGAGGCGGAGAGAATTTGCTCTCCCCCGAGCCTGCTCGATTAATGCCGCGCGGGAGAGTACGAAAACATTCTTGTAGTCGACGCTCGGTGGTTCATGCTTTCTACGGTGGAAAAGTTCTTTAGTTGGCCTGTAATTAGACATCGGCGTTTTTTGTAACGCAAGGAACGGTTATTAACCGTCGTGATATTAAAAAAAAAGAAAGCTTCTGTTTTAAATCCTATACCTGTAATCTGCAACTCCAGACTGCCAATCGATATTAGCTCGAAGAAATTTATTTTTAATTACCTGTTGTATATTATTTTTACCTAATACAAGGAAATTTTAAGAGAAATTGCAAAAAATAACGAGTAATTAAAACATAATGATAAGCTTTCAAAATTATGTAAAACAATTCCTGCATTATGCGCAATATTAATATAATAGTTTTGTGGATGTGCGGTAACCGATTTGCACAATATTTAACAGTATGGTTGTTGCGGCATATTATTTTTTATAAAACTGGTAATACCGTTACACTTTTATCGTAAATTTTAATATTGCGTTATAGTTCCGTATAATAATTTCAACGATATAAATAGTTAATATCTTGCGGGACTCTTTCCTACTTGCAATTAATGAAAGAAGGAAATGCACGTAATAAAGATCCGCTGCGATCATAATAAATTACTTTAGATCCATACATATAAAACAATTTTTTCCCCTTAAATTTTAAATATATGTTATTAACGGTCTAGGCAAATGCAATTCATTAAAGTATTAACCCTATTTAATATATTTATAATAGTGTCATTTTTATAATTATAAGTAAAAATACTTCGAATTTAGTATCATTGTATATCTAGATAAATGTTTACTAATAAAATTACATTATTATTTTGTTACATAATATTATCTGTAATTATCAAATAATTTAAAGCCTTCGTTAAAAGTCATCAGACCAAAGAAACCATATTATTTAGATAGTTAATAATAGGAAAACATTAACAAGGAGAGTCTCACACGTTTGTGTCATAAAATTTGCTGTACTTTTTGGATAAGTTTTCTAATGTCAAAATTTTAGGGAAGCACGTCTATTCAAAATAGCGATGTTTATTCAAATAATCGATGTTTATTCAATCATTCACGACTTTCCGACATTTGATTGTGTAAAAGTATTCTAATTGACGGAATATTCGAAAGGTGGAATAAAATTCTATCGGTTAAAAGAAATTATGCAAAAATCAGTATTTATTTAAAAGGCTATAGTCAAATATTCATCTTCCGAGTGCCTTTCATTAAACTACTCTCCAATTAATCAGTAAGATAAAACGGAGCATTAAACTGAATCAAAACTCGCCCCGAAGCTGCAAAAGAATCTGCGAAGCAAACGCGAGACTCTAATATAATAATCGCAAGTACATTACAGCGTTCAATTAAATATTTCTCAATCAACCCTGCTTATGAAATTGAGCCTCCCGCAGCTCCAGCAATTTCCTGAAATTAACCCTCAATCCTCCTTTAGTTCCATCTTTCATTCCCTTCCGATCCTCAGTCGGGCGGGCACCGCAAGGATCGCAGCGAGATTCCGCGCCGTAATGGAGAATGCACCGATCTCCCTGCCTTCGTCCCTTTATCCCATCCAGAAATAGAAGGGACTGTGTACCCACGCAGGGCCCAGAGAGAGAGAGAGAGAGAGAGAGAGAGAGAAATGCCCGGGACGACGTAGCACGTCCGTGAAATGCAAATTCCGCGAGCTGCGCGACCCAGATTAAGAGTGCACATACTCTCGCATATCCACACACAGCCGCGCGCGGACACACTTATAGCTACGTTCTCCAAAAGCCTTTGCCTCCGAGCCGCTCGCCTTCTCTCCGCGTCCCCTCTCTCTGCCGGCGCGCGACGGGGGAACGAACGCGGCGGCGAGCGCGCGCGTTTTCAGTTGTTCGAGCGTCGTCGCCACGGCGAGCTGACGCGCGTGCAGCCTGACGCTCTGTCGCTCGCTCCCTCTGCCGCTGCGCTGCGGTTTCCGTGTAAACCGAGCTCGCGAGCGGTGCGCCGCGCCGATTCTTCCTCGTTCCGTTTTGTTTCCTTGCCTCTCGTTCGCCCTCCCTCGCCCGCGCGATTTTCTTTGTGCGCCGCGAAGAAATTTCGGCGCGACGCTGCGGCCGGTGTCTCGCTTCGTTGGCGGACCGAACGTCTGCTGTCGGTTCTGCGGTAGAAAGAACGTTTGTCTCCGTGCGACGTGCGTTTGTACGTCATTTGCTTTGTGACGATGTGTGGAAATTATTTCTGCTTTAATCCCGAGCTGCATTACGCTTCCCGCTCCGTGATGTGCACGAATTGTTATTGCAAGGGGTGTGATAATTAGTGCGGTTACTTCACGTTTCATAACAATAGTTCAATTATTCGTCAAATGACTTTTCAATTCTGTGAGCGTAAACATGAGCACAGTTTTCACCTGTAATATCTTGCGACCCGCAGTTTGCTACGGCGTCGAGAAATATTTTTTATTCGCCTAATTTGATATTTAAATAAAAAAAAAAAATGTGATACGAGCTAATTGACTGTAGGGAAACTGATACGATCTAGAGTATGAAAGGAGTGAAATGAAATTTCGACATAACAGGAGGTTCGCTTAACGAGCCCATTCTTCTAAAGCATTCCGACTAATTTTGATAAAACCTAAATTCGAGCAAAACTCGTACGCCACCTTGAGAACGTAGCGCGTTTGTGCATCGAATAGTAAACCTAATTCTCTTGCTTTTTGAATAGGACGTGAAATAGCCTTCTTTAAGTACTTACTTAAGTTGACTTTCGAAAGCATCGGATAACGGGCCAAAAATTTTTCAGCTTTCATAATTCGCGAAAAATATATTTGCAGGCGAAACTGTATACACAGAGAGCTATTGGATAACGCCAACGTCTCTGCTCCCAATAATATTTACGCCCCGCGAAAGCTGCCCTCCCGCAGTCGTAAAATAAATCCAAAACGTATTGGTAAACACGAATTAGCTCGCGGCGAAAATCGCGGTCGCAGACCCTAATGACAACCGTAATCCGGGAGAAGGATATCTTATTGACGGTACATTTGAGCGATTACCGCGCTCGAAGGTCAGGCAGGCACTTTCGGTTAATGGCTTCCTTGGGAAAAACGATGACATTATACCCGCGCCCCTCCGCCCGCTCCCTTGCAAAAGAGCAAGAGGGGCCTAATCGAACTTTTTCCGTCCTACGGTCGTGCACTAATGAGCAATGCTCTTGCGCCGAGCGGATTGTCTTGTTAAACCGAGCCCGTTGAGGATTCTCGTGCTGCTCTCGATCGCGGCGAAAAGCGCGTCTGGACAACCTTTCCGATCGCCCGATTATTTTTTACCGCCAATGCCGAAATCGATCTTTAATTGCGCAAGACAGAGGCGCACCGTAAAGTTTGCGGCGAAAGTGACGTTGCGTTATGGGTAACGCGTCAAACTTGTCGTTGCGATTAGTTACTTTTTTCGGACGGAGGGCATGTCCGCGTCTCGACTCTCGTGCGCGTTTATTTCGTAAAAGTGAAAGGTGTGTGCCTATACGCATGTAAAAAGTCAATAATTCGTGACCACGATCGTTTTTAAAAATTTTCCATCTTTCACCACAGTCTTGACCCGCGCAGCGCGGAGTCTAATAAAAATAACGACTCCGCTCTCCGCTCGCTTTCCTCGTTTCGCGCTCCGCGAGAATAATGGAGCCCCGTAGTCCGGCGTCGTATTTAATAACTTCCAGGCCGTCGTTTATAAGAAAGAATTTTCTCGGCCGTATACCGTTGCAAAAAGGACGCCTTCAATGACACGTGAAGAAAGCCGCTCCTGAACATTGAGAAAAACCAAGAGCATTTCATAATTACAGCTCTGCATCGGTACTTTGCGTATCTCAATCAAATTACCAGCACGATTCTTTCAATATCACTTCCAACGAAGCAGCACGACCATTACGAATCACAACTCTGAAAAACTGTTCCAAGCAGCAGCTCCGATACCCGGTAGGATCCGACGAAAAACTTACGTAATCCAATACCGCGCGAGAGTTCGAGACGTAAAAACGATTGCACCGCGCGCCCCTACCCTTCGCCACGAGCCCCCGGGAGCGAGAGCAGAAAGGAAAGGAATCCCGTCGAGTTCCGCATCCTTCGTAAGGCCGTCCTCGGTGATTTCTATTGCCGCTTGATTCAGGCCGCCGCCGGGCAGGCCGAGGCGCTCGGAAAATGCTCCTCCGCCGCCGGCGGCGGATTGCCCGCACTTGCGCAAGTAATATTGCGTGTCTCGCGGGCACTCGCCATCTGGACGCCGGGGTTAAGAGACGAGGAGAAACGGAGTTACGAGATGGGGAATGCCGCGCGGACTGGGATCGTTACGGCTGTATGCTTTGGTTACATTGTCGCACGCGACGCGCGTCGCGGCCTGGAGGGAAATGCTTATTGTCGCTTCCCTCTCTCGTCGCGCTCTCCGAGCAGCGGGCGAAGATTTTCATCGGGCTGTGTGCTTGTGCTCGCTGGATTTGCGCCCAATTCGGGCGCGCGATTTTCGAGGATCGTCGCTGAGCGTCCTTCCGTTCGAGGCAGGTACCTGTTTGCGGTCGCTGCTTTGTCTTCTCGAGTTGCGCAGTGCTCTGCGAGAAAGAACTATTGACGTGAAATTCATATTTGCATTCGAGGCAGAGTTTACTTTATTGTTTAACCGTCTCGTTTTCATCATTTGTCGTTGCGTCAGAGTGATTAGCACTATTCAGCATTTAAAGCGAGAGGCGAGAAAAAAAAGTTCATCTCTTAATATTTTTTTGCTCCAATTTTGTTCCCGCTGCCAGTGATTCTTGGAAATTTTACGCAGTGAATACGACAATCGTCAAAAATCAGGTAGCTTAGATAATTACTTCATGTACGATTCTTCTGCCGATGCGTCATAGCACTATGATTTCTTGCGTTTCTACGCAAGGATTTTATCAAACTTGCTATTCAAGCAACAATAGATCGCATATTCATCGATATGAAAGTAATTTTCCATCACTTTTTATACAATACCGCATCTTCAACATTCTGCAGATTGTAATTCAATATAAAAAAAAAAGGAAAAAAAAACGATTCAAAAGTCATTGAAATTAGTGCGACTGTAAACCTGTTTAAAATACACCCAGTCGAGCAGCCACTTCCGCCGATGCACAACGGCGCGCGCTCAAAAGCGCCCGAAAGCGCCCTATGAATCACGCCGACGTTTTGTTCGAGGCGCACTTTCTTGACTCGTGAAAAGAAGCCCCCCGACGTACCCAGAAGTTTCCGTGCTCCCCGATATAAACAAAGGACACGAAATTTTGAAATCGAGCCACGTTCTCGCGACGCTCTCGAGGGGGGGGGGGGGCACAGGGAGGCGCGGGGAATAGGCTCGCGTTATGGACG
>JAWWEM010000054.1:8180090-8192179 GCA_035582935.1 Ormyrus thymus | reverse complement strand
AATCTTTTTTTTTCTTCTCATATCTCAAGTTACGATACAGAATAGTAATTTTTACTCCTTTTTTTCTCTCAGTGTATCAAGAACCTCAGAAAATGCACAACTATTTAAAACGCTAATGCCAGAGATAATCTCCTCGTACCAATATCCACCTAATCCCTCTCGGCTTCGCCTCGCGCCCGAGTCGCAAAACTCCTTCGCCCTTCGCCCAGCGGGAGGCAAACAAGCCAACGGATTTCCACAATTACTTGTGAAATGTAACGCGAGCCGCGGAAATTCCCGCACCTGTAGGGCGTGTGCACGTACACGTACGTACGTACGTAGCCGCCCGGAGGTCGTCGACCGCGGGCCTCGAGATAAAGTTTCGTTTTGCTCTTATTGCATTCGCTAACGCGCGCCTGCGCCGTTACGCCGCAAGGTGGAGGCTGAGTAACCCAACTTTTTTCTCTCCCTCTCTCTCTTTCTCTCGCTCTCTCTCTCTCTCTCTCTCTCTCTCTCTCTCTCTCTTTGCCTCCGCATGCTAATACTGATCCGTTGCTTGACACGAGCCCTACACCGGCGCTGCTGGGCAATCGAGAGAAAGGGAGAGATTGCGAATTATACACCTTTCGTTCAAGCTCGCTGATACGCAGCGTTAGAGGACGTTCCTGCTTTTTCTTTTAATTTGCCATTTAACTAGAAATTAAACTAGTTCGCCGCGGTAGCGCTTACTTCGATTTGATTCGGAATTCATTTTTTCAGTGTAAATGAAAAATATGGAGGAATTTTTCATTGAGTATTTATAAAGACTCCTGTCAAATAAGAAATTTCACTCATTTAGTCGCTTAGTTTCAAAATTTATTTGAATATTTTACTTAAAGCTGTATCAGTATAGTTTATAATAGATACATCACTTTTAGAAGCAAGTAATAAGAGAAGCAGTTCATATTTGCTATTTGCAATTAGCATAAATCACAACCAGCATAAGCTCAATCAATCTTCCAAAGCCTAAAAACCGCACGCGGACAATAAATAATCACAAACCTAAAGAGACTCCAGCCGCGAGAGGAGCCAGAAACTGCAAGCGTACTTTCTAGTCGCGCCTCATCCTACATTCGCGTTTTCTAATAAGGAATTTCATTAATGCCGTTAATAATAAGCAAAAGAAGCCCGCCGCGCGGCGCGAAAGGAGCCGCGTCCCGCGCGCTCGCCGGTCCGCGCTTATTAAATGCATCCGCGGAGGAAAAAGCCGCCCGGCGCCTCTCTCCGCGGCGAAGGAAAAAAAGCTCTCTCTCCCGAAGCCGCGTCGAGAGGCTTAACTGTACACGCGCAGCTGCGGATTATCTGGGTCAGGGTCGACGGCGTCTCCGCGAATTCGTCTCGCTCGCGTGTATCGTGTGTGCGCGCGCGGATCCCTCGGCTATCTGGCACGCGGCGAGATGACTTTTCCGACTAGTTCGCGTCTCTGGCGAGGGGGGAAAAAAAGGCGGAACTTTAATGTATAGGCAATTTCGCGAACGCCGCGAGGTAGGAAAATCGCCGGGGACGTTGGAGCGCAGGCGGACGGGTAGTTGTGCGCGGGACGAGAAGCTTCGATGTAATTATGTCTTGTTCGAGCGGATAAACTGATCGGCATTTCGCGGAATGGAGCAGATTTCAGTTTGTAATGAAGCGGTAATAAAACGCTTTGCGCGGCTTCGATTCAGGTGGCGTCGTTTCGAGTGCAATGAAACGCTGCAGTTAATTATAGTTACGCTTTATTTGAACTTGGGCAAAAAGAAAAAAATTATTGTGAAAGCCCGGGGAAAGAGAAGAATGACAAGATTCTTCTTTTATATAAGCGCATAAATTGAACTTTAATTACTCTTGGCCAAAGAATGTGAAAGTCACCTGTCACTCAAAAATTTACAATTTAATTCATTAATACTGCATCGTCCATTTGAATAACCAAAGTTAAAGAAAGGAAATGATTAAGTGCAGTCCTGCGATTGCCATTAAATTTTGCACTTATTTCACTAATACGAGAAAGTTTCAAAGTACATTTTTTGAACTCTTCTCAATTACTATTTGTTGCGTCAAAAATCGTCGTGGAAATACGGATAATTATAAAAAAATATTACCCCGTGCGATAATTTATGCAATGCTCGAGGCCCTCGGAGGCATTATTACTGAACTTCAATAAAAAGCTTATTTTAAATATCTTCAAACACTACTATTAAATCGGCGATCTTAAAAGAGCCTTATTCTTCCTGCTCGACCTTCCCTCCTATTTCTATCCTCCGATCCTTACTTAATTAAATACATAGTGTACTTCGCCCCGAAGCGCTCGAGGCTTGAAGATTTAAAGTGAAGAGGAAGAGCAGATTTAAGGGGAGGAAGCAGAAGGAGAGAAAGAGAGCCCCGAGAGAGCGATAAGTACACTTCGATAAGGCGGAGTTTATATCGACACTTATAAAGGTTTAATCGAGGTCGCGGTCTCGGTCGCGTGCATTCGATTCGAATCAGATTTATTTAGCGTTTAGGGCTATTCTCCGATCCGTGTGATTGTTTAATTGTTTTTCTAAGCTTGGCACTGAGTGCAGATCTACATGTTTGGGTTGCACGACTGCGGACTTATTTATGCAAAAAAAATTTTGTTCGTGAAATTTTATCGTTGCAAAAATTATACGGAAATAAAATTTATTGCTTTATAGAGATGTGAAAGTATTGATAATATTATTTTTAAAGAAAACTTAAAATTAAAAAATTCAGTAGGAAAGTATCTTACTCACGTAAGATTTTAAAAGCCATTTAAGAATTTCATCTGTGGAAGCATACACATTTTTTTGTACAAAATGAATTTTATAAATATCTATCTATTCACGATGGGAACAGAATTTGATATTTTCGTGAAATAATTTTTTCACATAAAATATATAATCTACGTAGATGTAAAGGACTATAAATACTTAGAATAAGATATCAAATATTCAAATCTCATTCGTATCGCTTACTAATTAATTTGAACAAAAATAATAGAGTAAAAAACGTCGCGCACACTTTGTCTTTTCGCTCCATTTTTCATCCATCATAGCATTAAAGAGCATAATAGCAAGTATAACACTTGTGAAAATTTATAGCAGTCGCATGATTACTTTGACGAACAGGTGCTGCAGACATATGGTTAGCCGCGAGTGTAGCATCTCTTTGTCAAAGACACGGTGCGCTTTGCTTTTGCGAAACCGTTAAATGTGCATACGGTACACGAACATCAGCATAATTGCTTTTGACTAGCGTTGTTTTTTTTTTTATATTTATTATTCTGACAGGAGAAGATTTCATCTTATTTAGTACTTTTTGTTCATGATTGAATAAAACTGTAGTGTAATTAATAACAGAAAAAAAACCAATCTATGTTTCAGCAAACACTTCCCTTTAAAAAATTAAAACATTCGTTAATATTTTCAATAATCAATACAATATAAAAAATAATTAAGTGCCTCTTGAAATTCAACGCAAAGCCCATCCCCTCTCTCAGCCGATTAACCCGTAAAATGAAAAATTCCAGATCGAGCACAAGCCGGTGCACAAAAGCCACCACCAAGACAACCACGTCTCCCAAATCGGCAAGTCCATCGTGTCGCAGGCCAACCACGCGGCTGCCCACGGCAATCACCACTACGGCAGCAACACCTCGCCGTCCGCCAGTCCGCAGCACGGCGCCCCGTCGGAGCTCGCGAACGGCGTCAGGAACGGCCACGGGCCCCCGAACCACGTCGGCCACATGAACGGGACTCACTACCAGAAGAACGGGAAGGCCGCGTCGGGCATGAACCACCAGCAGCAGCAGATGATCGGCCAGAGTCAGGAGTGGCGGCAGCAGGACGAGACCCCCGGAAGAAACGAGGATGGGATCTACGAAGGCTCCGGGCAGCCCGTCGTTAACGACGGCAAGCACTCGCTTCTGCAGTACGCCATGCTTAACTTCCGGCAGAGCACCGACAAGTTAGTATGAACGCTCCCGACGTTAATCGCTTCTTTTTTTCTTCCAGCGATTTTCAATATCGCGTCACGGTGCGGCGATTGAGGCATTTACGCTTCGTGTTGTAGGTCAGCGCAGAAAAAAGAACGTCGATAAAAGTTTATGATCGAGCGAACGATAGATTCGATTCACTCGACAAATTTTAGCGGCGATAAACGCGCCCATCGATACAACGGCGATTAACAGCGCGTCGCCAATATTAATTAGGTGCACCGCTGTGCTTGACTCGCGCGACAATGCGCCGATGGTTTTATAATCCAACGGTTACCAAATTACATTGCAAATTACGATTGATACGATTGCGCTTAACGAGCGCATTTCGCGCGCATCCAAAGAAACGCTTTTAATAAGCTGCGCGCGCCACGATTTCCACTTCACGCAACGTGAAAAGCTATTCCAGCTTTGTATTCATAGAGAGCAGATGAATGTAATTGCGCTAAACACTTTATCCGTTTAACGAAGAGCAGGAAAAGAAAGTCGCGTATTACTTCACCATATACGTCCAAGTTCAACATCCTCATTTTCTGCACAATGGTCATAATATCTTCGTTCGGCGGCTCCGGCAAAACCCCCAGCTAATTATCGAGCACATTTACTTTAGAGCCCGAGCAAAAACAACGCGACCGAGCCGCGAATCGCAAGGCGCGGGAGTCCCTTGATTCCGGGCTCAGCCGCGCTCCGCAGCCGCGAGAAAGTCGAGAAAGCACGATGCACGCATCGCGCGGAAGATTATTAGCTTGCCGGCGGCAGCTTCGGATGTCTCTCATTTGCTCCCGGCGCGCGGCGGCGTTTACTTCCTCGAAGCTGCTGTTTATTCTGCGCCAAGTCCGTCTCTATTATTTGTCAACGTTTTACCGTTCGCTGCCGCTGCCTCTTCCCCTCCCCCCGACGATTGCAGTGCCCGTGAAAAGGAACGCTCGGCGTTCCCCGGACGCGTGACAATTCGACCGAACGCCCGCCTATTACTTGAACGCGAAGCTAATCCGTCCTGGATCTTGGCAGGTTCGAGATGCTGAAAACGGCGGACGGCTCGATAAGCGGCTCGCTGAAGGTGATCGAGTCGCTGAAGGGCAAGAAGAAGGGCAAGAAGAGCAAGAACCAGGACGGCGCCGAGTGGACCTGGAAGGAGCAGGTCGACCTGGTCAAGTACTCGCCGGTGCCGATCGACCAGAGCCTGCTGAGACTGGACGGCGAGCTGAGCGCCCTGGCGGTCGAGTGCTTCCTCTGCCTGATGCGCTACATGGGCGACCAGCCGTTGCCGCCCGACATGAGCGAGGTCAAATGCGTCTACAAGATCCTAATGGTGAGCGAGTGACTCGGGGGATGAAAAACTGGCCGCGAGATCGTTAGGCTGTCTGAAAAGTGGCTTAAAAAACGTTCGCTGCCGCGATTGCAATCAGACTGAGAGCTCTAAGGCGCAATCTCCCGTTTCGTTGCAGCACTGCCACAAATACGAGCTGCTGCGCGACGAAGTCTACTGCCAGCTGATGAAGCAGACGACGAACAACAAGAGCCCGAACCCGGACAGCTGCCAGCGGGGCTGGCGCTTATTCAGCATCGTCGCGGCCTACTTCACCTGCAGCGAGGGCCTCAAGCCCTACCTCAACAAGTACCTCGAGACCGCGGCCTACGACAAGCGGCGGGCCTACCACGGCACCGCCACCGTCTGCCTGCAGAACCTGAGGAAGACGGTCAAGTACGGCGGCAGGAAGAACGTGCCGAGCGTCGAGGAGATCATGGCTATCAGCGCCGGCAGGAACGCCAAGAGGCAGATCTACCGACTGCCCGGCGGCACCGAGCGCGTTATCAACACCAAGTGCACCACCGTTGTGCAGGTGCGTGTTTTTTTTTTATCTGCAGGGGGACTGAGTAATTATTCAGCTTTGAATGATGTTCGCGGAAGAGTTTTTCATCGGGTCCGATTGACTTGAACGTTTACGTGAGAAAGTATTAACGGAAGTATTAAAGTATTTAACGGAAGGAAAAGATTTGCGGATATTTTTCAATGTTTGCTTTTAAATAATCGCGCACGTGGACGTTACGGGAGAAAATTTAAAAACTTTCAGACAAATCTTAGAATCGAGAGAGAAATTTATTTCAAGAGGTAAAGTAAGCAATTAAATTTTACTTCGAAAGCAGTTGGGCTATTGAAATTATGTTTACGTAATGTATAATTGTTGGCAAAACTTTTTATAAAATCTACTTAGAATGCTTGTATTTAATTTTCTCCGCTTCGGTGAATAAATAGAATTGTAGAAAATAGTTAATATTCGAAGGAATTATTTTTGACGAGTTAATAAATTTTCGATTTTATCTTTCATATTATCTAAAGTTAATTCTAAAACTATTAAATATTATATAAATATAAAGATTTGTATATCCTGCGGTTACGGAGCTAATTACTTAATAAAAATGATATTGTTTCAGGATGTTATCGAAGAAATGTGCAATATTATATCAGTAAGGAATCCCCACGAAATGGACGAGTTTTCATTATATTGCATCGTCGACGGGGACGCTTTCACAATGCCGTTGGCAAGAGACGAGTACGTGCTGGACGTGACGACCGAATTGCATAAAAATCATCAGCTGTTTTACTTAATTTTCTGCAGGTGCAAATACAATCCAGTCATTTGGAATTTCTTGTGAATTAAGTTTCTACTTTAATTTTATCGCCAATTAATACCTGTGTCTTCCTTTTAGATCTGTATGGTACTATCCATTACGTTTAGACGCACCACTCTACGTTGAAGTAGTTTTCAATCAAATAGCACCGGATTACCTCGAGGGTCTTCTTTTAGTTTTGCCTGGAGAGCACTTACCTCAAGAAGTAATTGTAAGTTATTATTAAAAGTTTGCTCGCTTAACAATTAACTGATACTGTTTATAAATGAACGAAAAATTTTGCATTGCAGTACGATATGGCCCAAATCGCTGCTTTACTTCATAGAGCAGCAGACGTCAAAAATGAAAGAGAGGAACCAACGACGAAACGAATCAAATATCTTCTGCCTAAACCAGCATTAAGTTTGAGGGAACCAAGGCCACAGCAATGGGCCAGTATGGTGCAGCAAGCTTGGATGAACGTGCAGCACAATTCAATAGTAAACTGCAAAGCTCAAGTTCTCGGTGAGAAAATATTTGGCACATATAATGGATTGGTATTTAATTTGGGATTCCTACGATCTGAATAACTCGTTTTGTTGCAGAAATTCTTTCAAAGTGGCCACTATTTGGTTCAAGCTTCTTCGCTGTTAAGAAAGTATTGCCGGAAGTCAAGGAGAAAAACGGTGACCACATTTTAGCTTTAAATAGACATGGCGTTCATTTCATTGACCTCAGAACACACGTAAGTCTCTTGTTATTAAATCTGTACTTCTAAATAATTCATTTAACAAGCAAGCTATTGTATTAAAAATAAATATCAATTTCTTAGGAAACCTTGTACCATTACCCATACTCGGAAGTAATATCGACACGAAAAGTTAAGTCTGAGGATGGCATGCTCTTTTTGGACATGAAGCTTGGCAACCTCATGCAGCAGCGCATCACGAGACTGCAAACCGAGCAGGCCCACGAGATTTCTCGTCTCATACGTCAGTACATCACGATGGAGCAGAGGTCGACCAATAATCAGAACGCGCCACCTCCCATAAATTTCGTTCTTAGATAAATCGAATGAACAGCGTGCGATATTTCAAAGAATCATACCGGAAGTGTCTGCTCTCCAGCGGCGAAGCAGAATAAAGTCAAATAGAAGGAGAGAGAATTCATATATTTTTGAAGATAATGCTCAGATTGATCGAATTTTATCGGTTATATCTTATTAAAAGTGTAAATACGCGTAGTAACGATTAGTTAATGAAGCGCAAATCTTCCCCTTTATTTTGTACTTGTAATTAGCTAAAAGCTAAGTGTCGTAGCACACGCGTCTGGCGAATCAACGAAAATCGGCAAAAGAGACTGAACTCTCATTCACGGAACGCTTTCTTCAAAATGCGTGCGGTTCCTTGTTGATTCGACGGATGTTGATGAGAGATTTTGTAACTTGTTGTCGCGAATGTCTTCCAATTAACGACGAGAGAGAGCCAAGATTGATTGCGCGGTGTTATATTAGAAAGAATTTTCTTTTTTTTTTAACGAGAACTACAAATAAATGCATTTATTGTAAAGGATTTACGTGCAGTTGCGCGTGAAACTAATGAATACTTGAAAAGTAAATTAAATATGTAATGAGATTTTATTGTTTATACTATATATATATATATTTTTACGTATAAAAAGTGCAACGATCAAAGTGATTGTATACTATTGTTTCACTTTATTATACGGTACAATTTATGGAGACGTGAAAACTTACACTAATAATTATACAAATTAAAATGTCTTATTAATGAACAAAACTAACCGTTTTGCGATTGTTATTTCTGATTATTAACACTGTATGCACATGCGCATTTAAATGTAGAGATGAGAGGAGGAGGCGAAACGACGTTACGAGTTTGTATTAAAAAATTGATATTTTAAAAATGCGGTTGTTTTTTTATTTGTATTATACATTCTTTATTTTTAATCAAAGTTTAGCGCTATCGGGATATCAACAATCAAATAAAGATTAAAAAAATACCAATATACATTTTTCGTACTTATAAATACAAAGATTCAATTAAAACATTAACATCTTGCATTAATATATTAACACATATATTCTCAAACTGTTATATTATAAAACTCAATACTTATTTATTTAAATTTAATTTCAACAATGAATTGTATTTGCACATATTAACTATAATAAAATTTTTTACAACTTTTGCTTGTTAAAACGTAAATAATTTTCTTAACTATCAGTTCTTACAACATAACATCATTTTAATAACAGCATTGCTTGGCTTTAGCAAATAAAAATTATTATACAATTATGAAAATTTTCGTTAAATTCTATTAAATTGAATTTTTTTTTTCCAATTTGCTAAATTTTTTTAAAAGTCGTATTTTTAGATGCAAGAAAGATATAGGCAATTAATTCAATTTTGGCAACTTAAGGCAAAACTTTTATAATTCTATAAGAATTAAACCTTTTACTGTATGACTTGTAAAGATTCGAATTTATATAAATTTATTACCGTGATCTTTTGTAGGCATAACGCCTAAACATTAAAGCAAAATTCTGGTATCGTCACTCATTTCGTTAACAAATTGTTTTCCCTCTAAATCATTTAAGTATGATATAATCGAAAAATTAAATTTGACCTTAAAAATTACTTTGCACTAAAAAAAAAAATGGCTAATTTTTTCAAAACGTTTTGAAAAGATTTATTTAAATATTCATGAGAAAGTAAAATTAATTTACTTCCAGAAATTTTTCAGTTGCAACCAATAATCTTCAAGACATAATTATCTCTTGCCGACCTATAAAAATAAACGCTTTAAATTCAGCTCTAAGCTACAAGTGTATAACTCGTATTAAACATTAATAAATAATACATCAGTACAAAAGTTAAACCAATGAATCGATAAAAAGAAGTTGAAAATGCCACAAAGAAAGTCATAATCGCATAACGATCGCTAAAAACCCACTGCCTCAGATGTCCCGCTCAAGAGCGGCTCCCGCCGTCTTGGCCTTGAATCCTTGAGGCCAATTACTGGCGGTGTGCCTGACGTATCCCGGATCGTTCGGCGAGGCCGGGGTGACTCTGACCGTGGTGGCCTCGCTAGTAGCGGCGGCGCTGGTTTGGGTGCCCGTATTCGTCATCGACGTTCTCAGCGCGTCGAAAGACTCCACCAACATCTCGATCTCGTCCCGTGTGCCTGGACGCCGTGGTGGATCCTGATCGGCCGTCGGCCGATACTCGCGCGAGCGACGCGGATCGGCGAAGGAGACGTCGCGCTGCTTCTTTAAGATTCCTGGAGAAGAGCCGCGCATTCGCGTCGGCACGTTGTCATACTGACTTGAATCGGAATACCTGCAAGCAATCTTTGCCCCTGCATGTCGGCGATGTACCGGCCGGAAAAAGTCGGGTAGACATTGGCGCAACCTTATCTTTCGTCGACGAGCTTGTCTTTTTCGTGAACGTCGCGCGTGCAAGAGGAGATAACGGCTTCCCGCCGTTACAAAGTTTCTTGTTCATTCTTGTGCAATTAGGTGCAAAAACAAGAGGTGTGCGAAGAAATTGAAGGAAAGTCCAGATTCGTACAAAATATCCATAAAAACAGGAAAATATCATTTTTTGGCTGTTCGCGTAATAGTACATTATGCAACGAGGGGCACAAGTAGAAGATTTTTCTCGCGGGTGAGTTTACTGCCCGAACGAGAATATTTTTCCCTCTCGTGTTTATGACCCTCGCTTCGCTCGGGCAGTAAACGCACCCTCGGGAAAAATATTCTCGTAAGGGCAGTATAATCGCCCGAGGTAAAAATCTACTTTTGCCTCGTGTTGCATATAGTATTTTATTCCACTCTCAACTGTAAGACCGCTTATTGGTCCTAAAAAGCGGGGTCGAAACCACTTTGCATTTTTTTTTTAAATTTTTCAAAAACTTTTGACAATTTTCGGAAAAAGTTTACTTTTGCCCCGCAAAACTAGTTTTCGGAAAAAATATGCCGCCTTCGCCACGCTTATCAGGGGCGAAAAGTGGGCTTTCTCTGTCGGGTGTGGAATAAAATCAATTTTATTTTCTACGGGCCATCCCGTTTTAACTGCCACTCTGCAATATCTGAAAAACATAGCGGATGGGATTTCGGGAGCTAAAGTTGATTTCGTTTTAAACTGTTTTAGACCAAAATTGAGCTAAATAAAATTCAATAGAAGTTAAGACACGTCTCGAAATAATGTTTAAATTTCAAAATGATAGATTCCTCGTACAAAGTTCTGTCAATATCATACTTGATTCTTTTGTGATTGTGAAATTTAAATCTGCTGTGAAAAAGTCGACTTTCTTTTTCCTACAACAGATTGTTCCTTTTCCCATAAATCGCTCTGTTTTTAAAATATTCGTCCTCCAGTGCAAAAAATTAAAACAAAACGTACTTCAGAGATTCCTTCAATATATTTTTCATGGTGACTTGCACATCCAGATAAATAATGTCAAACTGTAGCGAAACACGTGCTTTTATTAAAGTGCTTCTACCAGACTTTTTTTTTCCTTTTTTTTTTGTAAAGCGTGAGCGAAAGCATTACCACAAAACTACGAAAAGAATCGTTAAGAACCAGCAACCTTAAACACTCCCCGATAGATTATACTTGCCTGTAATTATCGTATCCGCGTTCGTCGTCGCGCTCGACTCGCATTATCTTGACGCCTGGATTAACGACCCTCGCAAAAATCGGCTGATCGTTACTCGTGGGAAAGGGCGGCACGTCGTCGACTTCGTCGACGGGTCTCTGGTACACGTCGTCTCTGTAATATCCGTTCGCCTTTCTGGGTGTATCGTCCCTCTGCGATGCGACGTAATAATGAATTGAATTGAAAATCTTCTTAAAGATACGCAAAAGAAAAAAAGAAAATAAAGAGAATTCCACACCGTCTGCTTGACCCGGGCAGCTCTTCCGTTCTCAATGTTCTGCGCGTACTCCCTCATCTGGCGTTCGACTCTCTGGAGCCTCTGCTCCCGGTCGTCGTCCTCGTTCGTCGAGTCGTTCATGCTGTTGCGCTTCTCCGTCATCTCCGGCGTCGGCGGTCGCCAGCTGGCGGCCAGGACTTTCGGCTGCTCCTTCTCGTTGTTGATCGTCATCGTCGTCGTCGTCACGTACGACTTGGCTGCGAACAGAAAGCAACCCCCGGCGATATGTGCAACACGGCGCTTTTCTTCGCGGCGCTCTCTCGGCCAGGACACCGATCCTTGTTAATGACATTAATGGCAGAGTGCTGAGTGCTCGCTGAGAAGGCTCGACGTGCAAACATTCATTTTTAGTCGGACGATTGCTCGGGGAAATGGGAGTTTAGTCGCACGAGGACTGTTTGTACAATTGTTTGATACACTGAGAAAAATATCTCATTAAAAATTAGTATATTCTATCGTAATCGAAGGACAAACTTGCACTATCCTGAAAAATTACTATAATATGTACTAAAATTTGGTAGAACTCTG
>JAWWEM010000054.1:8139099-8174795 GCA_035582935.1 Ormyrus thymus | reverse complement strand
TCAGGATAGTGCGAGTTTGTCCTTCGATTACGATAGACTATACTAATTTTTAATCAGGTATTTCTCTCCGTGTAGTTTTTGTATACTAATTTTGTTGCACTGATTTTAAAGTGGATGGCGATAAAATGACGTAAAAAGCGGCGTTGCATAAGTAAGTAAATAAAGGCATTACTTGTTTAATTGAATCGTAAAAGTTTGAATACTGTGCTAAAAATTAAAATGCCATTCGTTCATTCGTCAGATTTATGCGCAATGAAAATGTTTTCGATTCAAAGTAAATAAATGAATTCTCTCGTGAGTCAGTAGCAGTGATGAATAACGCCAAGTGAATTTTTTAATAATATATTATATCCTGCCGCCGTGATTCCGCAATAAATCTAATTTTTCCGCAGTTTCGCGTTTTCACTTTTAAAAGGAACTTGAGCAATTTGTTTAAAATTGATTAGTCATACGCAGACATGTAAAGTAGTGTCTCATTATTCCGCGAGCCATGCCTGCATGTAATCATGCGTCAATTTGAATTATTTTGTTTTCCTCCGGTGTAACTGCATCGGGGTTCAATTGCGGTATGAAAACTTCGAGTCGCAAGAGAAAAATAAATAAATTAATATCCAAACGTTGAAAATAATTTGTTACGTAATACAGACATTTTTAGGCCGAGGTACTTACGAAATAAAGTGTTACACCATGTAAACGCAAATTAAAAACTAATATTACACGCGCGTCTTAATGAAAAGCTGGGCTGCAGCAAGACTGACAAAAAAACACGGAGCGGCGCATAATTAAGAGCTCATAGACAACTGAATAGCTTTTTTAGTAAGCATTTTCTTAGGACTGCAAAGCGTTTCTTTGAACTTCCCATGGAATTAAATTAAGGTTAATTAACAGAGGATGAGCTGATTTCCATAACAGTGCTTTTCACACTGATAAAAAGAAATACGCAATTAATAAATTTCTATTGCAAATATTGCGGCAGATACTTTATATAGTCACGATTACGAAGAACTGAGCAGCTGCCACAACCTGCAAAATTGCTGAGGGTGACGCATAAATATATCGAAATGCCAATTGTAAATTTTGAAGCGTAAATATACTCTTTAATGATAATTCACAATAAACTTGTACACATTTTCCCTTAGAAGTAAAAACCGCGAGCAGGCCAATTGAATAATTTTGAGTACGCACACAGAGATTACAATAACATGAAACACATAGACTTTCCGATCTACACCTTGTAAGACAGACCTTGCTCTTTGGTGGGGACCGTCTGGGTGCCGTCGTGCTTCTTCTTGCCGAGCCTCGGGCCCATCAGCATGTCGGCGATGAAGACGAGGCCCGTGATCACGCAGAGCGTGCCCAGGACCGCGGCGTTGTCGATCAGGTCTCCCGGGACGCTGTCGATCGAGGCGAGCGACAGGGAGCCGACGATGCCGAACAGGATGACTCCCAGGCCGAGGAGGAATATTTCCTTGAAGATTCAAAGCGGGTTAGAGGTTTATTGCGGCTGGTTTGCGCACGTGAAAAGCGGTCGATCGTTAAATTTTAAACGAAGACAATTATTCTTAGCTTCGGGAGTAAATTTTTATTTTTTAACTTAAACAAGATTAAATAAGCTATTTTCAGCAGCTGGTGAATAAAACATGTTTTTGATACGTTTTTGCATTGCTTTTTAATAAACAAATAGAGCTCGATTATGCGCGTTAAACTATGAGATTAGTAAAATGAAGAAAATGATTTATTAAAGCCATGAAATGATTCACTGCCATCGCTTTTCATTGCATTAGCTCAAATGTCGTAAATGTATTTCTTAGAAATAGATAACTTTTCTTGAAATAGTTATTTTATCACGAATCAGAAATTAATTGACGATTGTATGCAAAAAAATACTTTTAATCTTTTTTACAGCGACAAGATTTACGTATTAGAAAACTTGTGTATCAGTATTACCGGTAAAAAAAATTTGAAAAAGAAAAAAGAAATCGCACTCGCGCGGCCTGAACAAAACTATAATCAACCGTTTCCCAAGAAGTTAGTCACGCCAGTTATTTCCCCGCGCCCGAAAAAGGCCTCGCCTTCTCAAAAAATGTCCCATTGTTCCCAAAAGGAAGTCTTTCTCCTACGAAACATTTAATTCCCCCCCCCCCCCCCGAGTCCTTCGAATTCCAAACAAAAACAAGGACACGCGCGCTTAGGCGCAGCCGCGAGCGGAGCGATCGAGCTCCAGTTTATGAGTTATTAGCAGCGGAACCCCGGGGAGCCGCTAAAGACGCGTAAGCGCAAGGCGGCCCGGCCCAACGAGCGCATTGCTCGGCATGAATAACGCCAAGCGTCGGTACACACCTTAGTCGCGTTCCGGCCAAGAAGCCGGGTGGAGAGAGACGGAGAGGGAGGGAGAGCGAAGGAAAAAAAAAAGGGAAAAGCGACGCCGCGCGAGCAAAAAGATACAAGGATTCGCGACCTTGCGCCTCTCAATGTCAGCTCGGCGCGGGCAGGCTCGTGCAGGAGTTACGTCGCGCGAGTTCTCACGCTTAGGATGCTGCGGGCGAGAGCGACCCATTTTACGCCTGGTTATGCTCATGGTCTGCTCGCATAAGCGAGAGCCGTTTTTTTCTCCCCGCGCGCCGCGACGGGCTCGTTGCTCGCCGAGGTTTATTTGTATCGTAAGTGACGTTTTACGGGCAGGCTTTTGCATAAGCGCGACGATCTTTGATTTATTTAGGCGAGCTAGCCTTTTCTTTTAGAGAATTTCCTCGTTGAAAATGCTCGTTTATTTTTCGACGTATCTGGGGTGCTCCGAATGGTTCAAAATAATTTATCTTAAAATTAGTTTGTAGTTTAATTTGAATATTTGAGAGAAAACGTTTTGGTGGAATAAGATTATATGAATTCCGTTAAAATGACTGCACTGTGTATATTTTCCGCAAATAATCTTTGTTATTGATCATCATAATGTTTTACGTATTCAAAATAATTGTGTGAAAATATTATGTTCAGCAACAGTAGAATATTAATAATAAATTTAAGTACATGTCGATTAAAAATCAGAAGATACTGTTAAAGAAATATCGTGTTGGGTTGGGGTTTAATATCCCTTTAACTCCACCCTCTGCGACGCTCCAACTATAGATGAAAAATTTTCAAGCGCAAATACAGGCTTAATGTTTTATTTTCAGAAATACAAATTATTATACAATCATAGATCTTTTTCTAACCAAAGCGTTTGCAATTCAAAATTAAAATACCCAACATAGAATCGAATACTCTCGGTAGTTTAGTAATGCGGTCGTTTTCTTTCCATAATTTTTTCAATTCTACGCGAGAAGCGATTAGGCACTCGTGAAACGCGACGCTGGGAAAGAAACGCGGAAAGCACTTGCGCAGACGCGCCAAATGAAGCGCAAGCCGAGCCGAGCCGCAGCAATGCGGCGTGCTATCCAGTAGGCGAGGCTGATCTGGCGGCCGCCGAGGCGGGGCAGGAAAGCATGAATCAAGCCGGGCGCACGATCCTCGCCCATAGGCATTTAATTGCCTTGCGCGGGAAAGAGGCGCCTTTCTGCCTTATTACCTACCGTCTTTCGGCCTCTCAACTCGCCGCTGGCCGCCGCGATGAGCAGGCCCGCCGTTATGATGATGTAGCCTCCGCAGGTCGCTGTCGCAAGAGCGGCACCTGTCAACATGCGCGTACGTGCTTTCAGTCCTTTATTTTTTTTACACTTTCTTTGCCTCTCAACGAGATGGGCGGGAGAGTGAAACCGGGGCTTTTGGGGCTTTGAAATTCCGTTTTCTTCACGGACCGCCTTCGTAATACACGGGACTTTTTCCTCGGTTGCATGTGAGCAGAGTTTGAAAGAAACTTTTCTATCTATTGAGTACTCCGAAGTGATAACATTATATAGAGTAACGTATATGTAAAATAATTAGCCATGTTTTACAACTTGCAAATAGGTCGTAAATATAATCGTTATACGGTTGAAATAGAACGTTTTTAGGAATTAGCATCTTTTTTTTAAAAAAATTGCTCACTGATTACTCATTACACCATGACTTAGAAAATGTTTAATGCTGCTGTTATTTTAGCAATATATAGCCAATAAATTCGTTCAAAGAAAAATAAAACATAACAATATCCTTTGAATGGGAGCTTATTATGAAAAGTGATTTGGAATACATACAACGCATTCACTTACAGTTTACTAATTTAAAACAATACATTATTTCACGCTGCAGATCAACTGCAGAATACTAAAAATTCATTTGATAATAAAGCGCTCGAGCATTTGTCGGCATAAATTTAAATATATATTTCTGAATAGCAAATGGAGGCATTCAGCCCCGTTAGCCAATCTCGCGAATAGTTGAAGCAGCAGCCGGGCAGTAACGATAAGCCCGATCCGTTTCTATGAAATAAAGCACTCGCTCGCAAGATCGAGATAAAGACGTTTCATTCTTACCAATGGTACCCCAGGTGACGTTGTTCAGGAGCGACCACTCGAGGCTCCTATTGCGCAGATAATGGAACACTCGTCTGCTTTCATCGTCCGTCACCCTCAGAGCGACGACGCACGCGATGCAAAGGAGCTGATTGCGAGAGTAAAACGTTGCCGTTAACGAATTTTAACTAGTTTTTCGAGGCTCGCTCTCTCTCTCGCCGCGTTGCGCTACCGAGTTTCTACTTTTTTCTTTTTTTCTCTACGATTCAAGGCTTTTTTGCGCGCGCAAGACAAGCGAGTTACTTGGATGAAATGCAAATGAGCGTGGGATAAAGAAATTTTCAAACGCGAATCGGCGACGTTT
This sequence comes from Ormyrus thymus, assembly GCA_035582935.1. Lineage (NCBI taxonomy): Eukaryota > Metazoa > Arthropoda > Insecta > Hymenoptera > Ormyridae > Ormyrus > Ormyrus thymus. The sequence continues at coordinate 8,170,001 of JAWWEM010000054.1, read as the reverse complement.
CGCTGGAAATTTAGTTTTTGACTGTGCCGCGGACGCGCGACAATGTTTATGCTCTGCACTTTATAGCAACATGTAAAATCGCACTTTCCGTCACCGAGCGCGATTCAAAGGTGATTACATCTACTAATTACTCGCGCACATGACTGTGCCATCGCGTCGCAAGTAACACGGGAAAATCGTAAAATAAAAAGCAAGGGCCTCTCTTGTTTAAAAAGTTTTTCAGCCCAAGAGAGCGCCGTTGCCTTTCAGAGCGTGACGCCTCTCTCGGGCGCGCGGGACGTAAATATTAACACTTACCACCTCGATTATCCTAACAAACACTTTTCGGTTCCACATGATTTCACAGCGAGAGCAGCAGCGGCGGCGCGTGCGCGCGTGCACTTATGGACTCTAATCGAAGGAAGGCCGAGCTCGATTTCGAACGGACTCTCGGCTACTCCGCTTTTTTGCTCCCATCGGGCCGCGCGCCAACGGTCATTCCTCATCCGAACATTTTCCTTCGAACGCACTCTGGTTTGAGAAAAAAAAGAAGCGGAGAAAAAGTGGAGATTAAATTAGAGCGCGGCAGCACTTTTCAATTCACTTTTACAAGGGGAGATGTGTGTATTTGCGGTAAACTAGACAGTAATTGAATCACTAAGCTTTCAGCTTGATTTAGAAAGAAGTTTACGTTTAAAGGTGAAATGCAGAATTTAGAAAGCGGATGCGTTTGTTAAAATGTGTAAAACACCGAGAAAAATGAAAAAATAATATTGTTAATGTCAATTTTATGCGAAAATCTAATGGTGTAATCATTACAGAAGTATAGTACTACTTTTAAAAAATAAAATTGTTATACTTATTTGAATAAAAAAAGTTTTGTGAAATCCAAATATAAATGTAAAGATAAAATGATAAATCTTAATATAACGTTTGCATAGTCCCTAAATTTATATGAATTATTTTGAGGTATTCAATATATCTAAATTGTAAAATGAATAATGTAAAAATACTCTACTTTTATACTTCTATTTAATAAAAATATCACACATGAAACACAAAGTTCGATAGCCAATAAAGATATCAAGAACGAGCTCAAACTTCCAACAATAAAGTTGTTCTCGCTTAAAAAAAAAACACAATAAAACAATTTATAAAACTGCGCGCCGACAGATCCGTAATTCCCCCCGATAAAACGCCCGCGCAATTGGTTTCACAAATCGGCTTACCCTGCCGGGCACTCGCAATGAAAATCGATCGTCGGAGAGGAGAAGCGCGCGAGAAGGGAAGGACTCGGCCGCTCGTGGCGCGGACTGAGGAGCGACTGAACTCGCCGAGTTTGCAGGAGGGAGATAAAGGCCCCGTCGCGGCGCTCGATGGCCGGCTCGGCGCGGATTGTGTCACGTAATGAGAACCATGCGTATATCCCCGCGGAGAGTCGAGACAATGCCATTATCGTGCGCGCGATGCGTGGGACACACGCGCGCTTCGACTTTATGGAAAAACGCGCTGGCGCATCGCTAAGACATTTGCCGCGCGTTGCTACAGAGCTGGGCTTTCCTGCCGCTTCTGTATAGAGGTTCTTGGAAATTTTTTTTTCATTTCGTATCGTTCGAGTGGAGTACAGCCCGCGAGTAATGCGTGCGAATCTCCGAGCCTTGCAAGTTCATGCGCGTACAGATCAACTGTCTTTTTAAATTTTAGATTCATGAAATAAACGGTCGCTTCTTGCTACTCGTGGCTGATTCAGAGCCGATAACTGGATAGAATTTTAAACTTTTAATCACGCGTGTACGACCGTATTTAAAGACAGCTAGTGACTTCAATTTTAATTATTCTTAATTTTTTACGGTTTTATCCTATGCGGTAATATGCACAATCATCTTGCAATAATGCATCGCGTATCTGTATACACTACACTTAATAGAGATTTTAAGTTTATCTTTAGTTAGTCACCTACGCAAGAAACTGAATCTGAATTCATAAAAATATTGTTCTTTAGTATTTTATTACAGGAAATCATCAAACTAAGCAGCAATTTTGTATATGTATAAGTTTAAGCCCGTCCCTTGTTTGTTTTCGACGAATCGTAGGTTCTTTCAAAGCAGATCTTTATCGGTCGACCAACAGTCTGTTTTTGACAATCCCCACCACCGTTCTTTTCATCGCACCCAACGCCAATAGAAAAGTAGTATTTACGTATACACGTGTCGCACAAGGGATCGGTGTATCGTCTTGTAGTTCCAGGTTTCGGCGAAAAGTTGGCGGTCACCGAAAAACAAACTCGGACTGTCATTCGTGATCGCGCAGTTCGCAGCGACACGTCAGTCTTGAATTTGAGCTCACGTTTTCTAGTCGTTCGTTATTCAATTGTTCACAATTATTACGAGTAAGTGATGAAATTAGTATAAGAAACATGCAGGATTTGTACATGCATTATTCGTTTAAGGACGAATTCAGTGAATTAGGCAACGAAGTGGACAAAAATTTAGAGAGAATGAAATTTGGCAGATCCGCCGACACAGAACGAAGAATACCAAAGATTGTTAAGAAACCACTGTTTCAAGCGACTAAAAAATATGCAGGTAATTCAATTGTAGTAGTTGAAGTGATTAAAACGTTTACAATGACGATGCATTTTAAATTTGAACTCGATTTATAATACGTATTATTTCTTGTATTTTAAATTTGTACGCGATTTGTCTTGAAATAATTTACGATCAAACGAACTAATAACTTTCTTAGTTTAGTAAATCTTAATATATAATACGTATTATTTCGTGTATTCTAAATATTTAGTTTTACAATTGACAAAAACTAATAAAAAAAATTTTCTATAGTTCTGCATTTCAAGATATGTTTTTTAAAAATTAAGCAATACACAAAACACAAATAATATTTAAAAATATTGAATATTGAAAGTATCATTATTATTCTTTTCAGATTTATGCAATAAAAAGATAAAAAAACCAATTTCGAAAAAAATTTCACTACAAGACTCATTTTTAAATATTGACGAACAAATTAAAACTAACCAAAATATTTTAGAACTACAAGATAAACTAGGTGTTATAATAGTCCAAAAAAATGGTCAAAGAAAGCTTGGTGGTCCACCTCCTGAATGGACTGGACCGCCACCTGGACCTGGTTGTGAAGTTTTTGTAGGACGAATTCCAAGGAACGTTTATGAAGATGTAATCTATCCAATTTTTAGGCAAATGGGGAAAATTTATGAAATAAGATTAATGATGAATTTTTCTGGTACAAATAGAGGTTATTGCTTTATCATGTATGAAAAACCTGAATTTGCCCAGAAAGCTATAAAGGAATTAAATAATTATCAAATTCTACCTGGCTGGTCCATTGGAGTTGTAAAAAGTGTAAATAATTGTCGACTACATGTAACGGATCTTCCTTCTAAAATTGACATCAAAAGTTTAATTCAGGTAAAATTATTTAAATTAATTGTATAAACCTAATGATGTTTTTGTAAATTTTTAATTTGCATTTTTGTAGAAAATTTGGCCTGTTTGTGAAGATATTGAAAAAGTTTCAGTTTTTACAAGTCTGAGAGCTGCACACCTTAAGCATGCTTTAATCTCTTTTAAAACTCATCGAAGTGCTGCAATGGCTCGTAGAAAATTATTGCCAGAAAGAAACAAGTTTTTTGATAAATCTGAAGTAAGAATTGAATGGGCTCACCCTAAAATCTCAATTACAAATGTGGTAAGTTATCGTTTTCTTTTTTAAAACAGTTTTTATGCAAACTAATGATATTATTTTAAAAACTTTTAACAAATACCTATGTATTGACAAATTAAATTTTAATTTTTATTCTATTCATTCTTCATTAAACTTAAAAATGTTAATTTGTGATTTTTATAAACTTAAATGTAACATTATTTTGCATTATGAAAGACTCAAAAAAAAAAAAAAAGAACACAATTTGCATTATCTATAAAAGAAAAACAGCTACAAAGAGTCGCGTCATAAGAAAGCCATAACGTGTGCGTTTTCTACGGAGGAACATAATAATGAAACGCATCGTCTCGCGTGAAAATAGAACGTGGGTACTTTCGCTGGGCACCGGCTTTTCACTCCGTTCGTGTACGTACGACGAACCGCTCATGTATACTCATTAAGGACTTTCGGTTTAGGTTTACAACAGTCTTTAGCGAGCGGTACAGAGACGAGTGTCCGACGACCTTGCAATTACCTTTTCGCGTATTTTTCTTGCTTATCGGTAACGGAAATCTAGCACGCCAGATTACGATTTGAAAAAGAAAATATTGTGCTCTCGCACTTGTAACTTCGTGCTTGCGTAAATGCTTGTCTCTAACAAAGAATACTACCGCGTAAGGAAGTATGTATGCGGAATACTGGACTTTATAGCTAGTTTGTTAATAAATCGTTTCTGCTACAAGTACTTTACCATTTCTTTCGTAATTTATGTAAATAATTTAAGAAAAATACTTTTCTTTAATAATAATAGCAGTTGTAATAGTTGTCCAAATCTGAAATAATGAGTAAAAATACGCAAATAAATATACTTATAATTATTTATTACTCATAACCGGTAAATTTTAACAATTATTTTTTAACTTCATTTTAATTTAACTTTAACATATTATTCATTAAAAATTAGAAAATAGTAACAAGAATCGTCCGGTTAATTATGCTTAATTAGCATCATATAAAATAAAAAATTGTCCTTAATTTTAATATTTAAAGATAAAAAATTTAAAAAGAAATGTACGACGGCATAAAGTTTTTTCAAAATAAATTTCTCTCAATCTGAAAACTAGTTTGGCGCCTGAAACGTGGCAAATTGCAGACAGACGCTTCGCCGACGCCGCTATTGTCATATGTATTTGCTTACTCGGTCGATAACGTGAACTAGCGGAATGAACCCGGTATGGAACAGAACTGAGTGGGGGTCGATGGCAGAGGCGGAGTAGGCGAAGCGTCTGGACTAACCTTTCGAAAGCCGCAGTTCGCAAAATCAGCCTGTAGTTGTCGTGTGCGGTCGGTGTGTGTATTTTGTTTGTAAGCCGGTTTAAAAGTTGAAAGTCGCAAAAATGAGTGGAAACAACGAGTATTCTGATTATAGAAGTCCATTGGCTACTCGTTATGCCTCGAAGGAAATGCGTTTTAATTTTAGTGATCAAAATAAATTCAGCACGTGGCGCAAACTCTGGATTTACTTAGCCAAAGCAGAAATGGTTCGTTTATTAAACAAATTTATTTGTTTGTTTTATATATAATATTCATTGTCGACAATTTTCTGTTTTATAGACTTGCGTAATTGTTGTTTTCTCGTTTTCTCGTACAGTTGAGGATTAATATTTATGCCAAGTTTTTTACGAATTAATTTCTTTAAGTGTATTAAAAAAGCAAGAATTAATTATTATGTTAAACAACTTTGCTGTAGAAAAGCGAGTGATGCAATATTTTCAAATTTATAATAATTCTTAGAAGACCCCCTAGGAAAGTTTTACGAAACAGTAGGCTATCAAGGTCGTCTAATCAGCTGTTTGTACGTGTGTGGTCTTCGCAATACGGTATTTGTCGTATGTATTTTATGCTAAGATCAACAAAATTAACGATGCAATTACATAAATTCTGTTCTTTTTTTGGAATATAAAATTTAAGATATATTTTTGAATAATATTACATATTTTTAAAATTTTTTTTATTTAAAAATAAAATAAATTCCATGTTATTTGACACTATTGAATGATTTTTATCATTGAACATGTTAAGCAGTTACAATTCTTTTTTCAACCAACTTCTTTTATTTAAACTTTTAATTTATAATTTTTATTATTGCTTTATTTTATAAAAATATTGCGTTTATTTGTTGCAAAGATTGAAGAAAGTGGATTTTGTGAAGATGATAATGGAGAAGTTATTATATCAAAGAAAATTATTGGCAGTGAAAAGAAAACATTTGATGAGGATTCAAACAATGATAAAAAAGGGATGAAAATGATTCGTAAAAAGCAAACAATGCAAAATTTCTCTAAAATACGAAATTCAGAAACAGTAAAAAGTATTCACAATAAACTTCATCAATTCTCAAAAGATATATCGAGAAAAAGTGTTTCTGATAGTAATGATGATAATTACATACAACTATACAATAGAGATAATTCAATAAATCATAGTGATTACGAACAAGAATTTTATTGCAATGAAAATTTCAATGATAACTCTTTGCATTCGTTTGATAAATGCAAGTATTCTTCAAGATCTGATGAATCTTTATCGGAATTCTCTAAAAATTCTGATAGCGATGATTGCAAAAGTGGATTTTTTTGTGAAAACAGTAATAATTATCATTACAATTATGTACTATCAATTTTAAATCCGACAAATTGTTCAGTTGTTCATTACCCATGGAATACTCAATATCAGCTACCTAAACAACCTTTCAACATCAATTATCAGAATAACAATTTTCATACAATTCCATTTCCTTGGAAAATAAATAAGTACAAGAATATTGGGCCCCTCCAAATTTCTACTAAGCCAAATCTTAATTATCAATATTTTAATTGTGAAGTTCCTCAATTTATTCATAATTATAAATTTAATAATTCTGGAGATGTAAGGTTATATCCTGAAAGTAAAAGTGCTCGACCAATTCTTAATCGAAATCTATCGTATTGATATAGTTTTAAAATTAAAATTATGTGCTGCAATTTTATTCTAGCTATTTATTGCACAGCTTTATATCATTAATTTTTTTCTTTTTTTTTTAAACTCAAGTACAAGTTTTCTATATTAAAACAAGTTTTAGTAGAAAACATTATCAATTATGTTTATTTCAAATTTTAAAAAAAAAAATCATGACTTAGATAAGTTAAAAACTTTTATATATTAGATTTAAGTTTAGTATAAATGCATGAATCTTACATAAGATAAGATTTTGTTAAAAGCTTTTGTTATTTAAAATTAATGTAAAGAGATTTTATAAGTGTTGAATCAAAGCATGTACATTGCTGTATATAAACAGTAATGTATAAATTTCTACAGATATCATGATATAATTAATCATTTTCTTGATATACTTTACAGCTATAAGATTTATAATCATTATTTACTTATACATTTATATCAATCAATATACATTAAAAATGTACCAAACTTGCATGATCAATACATTTAGAATGTTCTTGTATTATTTACCGTACCTTTGTATCACGTGGATATGTATTGTTTCTCTTTTCAGTATTTTTAAAAAGCTATATTGTGCGTTTGCCTTGCTCACTATTAATAAATATTGTCACTCTACAGCTTGTATTTTTCGTGTTTATTGTAATAACTGCATATGTTCAAGCGTTTTGTAATTTATTAAAATATTTATTATTAAATTTTATAAATCACATTTCTTATTCTAATCACAAACAATTATTTTTCTTCTCCTTTTAATATAAATGATATTCTTTTATCGTAATTTATAAAGCAATTATAAATCCATTACTTAAAATAAAACGAATCTACTAAAAGTACTAGTCAAACCTTTCCCATGAAAACTGTGCACAGTTTTTTAATAAAAAAAAAAAAAAATCATTGTATCAAAAGTAGCCTATACAAACATAAAAAAGCGCCTCCACAAATCCCATGAGATAATCGCGTGAGAAGCAGCAGATTGGGCAACTGACTTCTCGGACAAAAAGCAGAGGCTTATAATCGACTTGAAACGAGATCGACAATAGACAATGTCTCTAGGACGCAGAGAAATCCCGACAAAGAGGCGAAGATGGGGGTTCGCCGCGATTATAGAGCCGCGGATGCAAAAAGAGGGCACGGTCGTTTCGGTGTCACGCAGCTTCCGGTGGTAGGTAGGGCCCCGGGGACCTTCGGCGAAACGAGTGCACGTCTATTATATTTTTCGTTTCAGCTGGACGTCACGTTGTTTATCTGAAAGAAATTCATTGTCCTTGTTGATTTTTAGCTCGAGTTCTTAAATATTCCGAGTGCAGGGAAATGGAATATTTTTTTGCGGACGAAAATGTTTATAAGAAGATTTTAAATAATTACCTTAGTAATTTAACTAATTTGCCGCTGCTTATTACCGTTTAATATATCGTTTTTCATAGTACTATTGTTCTATTGGAATGTATTTTACGGGTCATTGTTCTTAGTGAAAAGAACTATAAAGGAGCAATTAAGTTTTTATCGAACTTATGAAATCCATTAATATACGGTTAGAGATCTTGGCTGAACAATAATTTAATTATTTAGTTTAATTAAAAAATGGAATAAATAAATTGAGGTAGTAATGCAAATGAGTTATTACGTACGACCATCTTCGACTGACAGATCTAATTTAATATCCGTAAAGGAAAATGAATAATAAGTCCAAGCAATAAAGCAGTACGACTGCGATAAATAAAATCACGATTAAAATTAGAACTATGGAGTTTATAATTTTGTCAGTTGATAGAGCCCCGAGAACTTCGCTAGTTGCCATTATGAAACAGACAATAGCAATCACTTCAAATATAAACATCTAATAAAAATACTGAAGGTTATTTTTACTTAAAAAAAATACGGGTTAAATTTTCACGTAAAGTGCCACTTGTATTTATTAAATGATTTTTCAATTGTTAAATGCAAGTGAGAGCGTAAGTAATGCAAAAGCTTGTCGACTAACCGGTGTGTCGGTAATAGGATCACCTCCACATTGGCTTATTACATCCACTAAAGCTAGAGTAAAAAAACTCTTAATCAAAAATTTAATCCGAGCACCTTGCTCCGGTTTAAGTCCATCTTTATCTCCTCCATCTTTATCGTCCGCGTCGGAAATCATGATGATTGTCAAAACTAGCAATGCAGCTAAAGATATCTTTTTAAAAATAAATACATAACATTATTTTAAATTAAATAAATAAATTGTTGTTTTTTTTAATAGTTGACGAGTAGTACTAGTTGTAAAATTCTGATGGGCTTGACCACTGGAACATTTTTTATAGAACGACAATTTTGAACTGGAACTGCATAGATTGGTCCAATCATTTTTTGTAGTATAATTATATTAATTTACAAGTAGAATCTAATCTTTTAGGTTATCGCTCACAAAAAACTGTAAAAGATGTTGCTTGAAGTTTGTTTATTTACTATAAAATATGAAGTTAGGTAACAACAAACTACTACAATGCAATAACACAAACATAATTTTCACAACTATATAATTTATTAAATTTCTTATTGCAAAACAAATATAATATGCATATTTAAACTTTGTATAAATATATATTTATCGTAAAACTGCAACTCTCGTTTTCATGATTACATGTGAATTATTTTTGAGATTTCTTTCACTCGGCTTTTTAAGCCGCATTAATTAACTACATGTATCGATAACATATACATGCGCTCAGAAAGCAAATGTAACAATAATAAAAGATACAGTGAATATATAAAGATCTTTTGCAATAAAAACTGTTTTTACAATCTTCACAAAATTGTACCTTTACAAACATATAATATATATTATGTATATATATATAATTTATCTTGAACAACACAAAAAGTTTTATAACTTAAAAAGAAATAAAAATACTTTTATAAAGGTGTCTTAATTAATACGACGAACACGAACAGGCGATTAATTATGCTTTGACTTAAGGTACGTGTCGATTGATCAATTATGGACGGAATAGAGCTAATTAACAAAGGCTCATACTAACGCGCGAAGACTTCGTATTATAAATATGTAGGACGGATTGTACTGACGCTCAGCCTCAGCCGCTCATTTCGTTTATGTCGTATAAACTGAGAAAAAAGTGTTTTTTTTTCACGCCTCCACTATTTTTGTACTTCACGGTGGGATTAAAGCGATGCTTCAAATACAATACTTTGATTAATCTAATTTCTCCGGATTTACCAATTATACGTACGCATTATTTGTACTGAAACTAATAGAATTATTATGCAGCTGTAAATTTTTGCCATTAAAACTACTTATAAAAATACAAAAAATCGTGGAGTGATACAGTAATACTTTTCTCTGTTTAAGTAAAAAAAGAAACGTAAAATATTGCTTTTGGTATCAGACTTGTCACTTCCGACGTCTTAAATGATTATACAAAGTTGAAAAATTTTACTTTGGGACTGCAGAATCGCGTTTACAAGTTGTAGAATCCTGCTACTTGGACAGTTCAGAAGTAAATTTTCGAACAATTTAAAATTAAAATCAATACCCAAACTGCAAAAGCATAAATTTTCAACTGAATTTAAGCATTATCCAAGTAATATCTTGCATTTGAAATCGTTAAAATAGAAATAACTATTGCTGCATTGTTAATTGCGCAATATTATGCCACAGTATCGCCTAATTATCTAGTTCAATGCTTAAAAATCTTGTACACAAATACAATAAGAAGAAAAAAAAAATGATTTTCATAAAACCCTCACGTCACGCGATAATTCTGAAATGAAAACTTTGCAAACTATAAGCAAATGCCATTTCCTTCCCAAAGTGGTCCGATTACTCGCAAGATCTCTCTTGCAATAATTGACAGCTCGAATAAAATCTTCGAAATTAATCCTAGGTAAACTTTTGAAAAGAATAAACTACATGTGCGTGCCTATGTGCGTGTCTGTGCGCGTGCGTGCATAGCGTCGAGGCCTGAATGGCACTCTCGAATCGAATCAAAAGAGGCGCCTCGGGTTATCTTCCGTTTAAAAATACTTAATCGTGAAGAAGACGTCGGCGGCGAAGACGAAGGCGTCGACGAAGGTGAAGAAGGCCGCGGATATCAGCATGTCGGCGTACTGCTTGCTTACGTAGGTGTTGTTGTTGTAGACGTAGGCGTAGTTGCCGTGGAGTCGCCGCCATATGTGGATCATTACGCTGCCGGCGACGATGTGGAGGACGGTGCCCACCGCCGAAAATAACAACGACTGCAAGAAGGACCCGGTGATTTATTACGTCGGCGCGATTCGCTTTTAAATTGGACAGGTGTTTTGGGGATCTTTTTGCCGAAAAGGCGATCTTGAAATCGGTTTCGACGTGTCAAGTGTAAACTGTTTGCTTTAAATATTAATTTGCAGAGCAGCTTAATAAAACATTACGTGTAAAGCACAAGTCTCGTGTAATATTAATTGTTTAAATGCAAATTTAATAAAATGCGCACGTTCAACTTTCGTGTAACGTTGTAAATTAGCCTACCGTAACCGACATTTTCCGATGTGCATGCACGCGACGGGAAACGATGATTTCTGAACAATTTAATGAAAAGTAGAAATTCGTCCTTGCGTCATTGCGCAATGACGCGTCGTCGTGCCCATGCCATTGAAATCGTCGGACGACGATGAGTGCTCAAGCTCTCATTGAAATCGCAAAATCTACATCTACTTTTTTCCCGCGAGAAATTTCACTTTACCCCGCTGAGAAGTTAAAAATATATTTTACCGTTCTTTTTGGCATCCTGTCGCCGAGTAAATGGCTAATTATGAAGATGGTATTGATAACCAGGTAGCCTGCAATGGTCACGTAGATTACAGCCATATCGTCGAGCTTTGGTTTCTGTTCGCGACCCCATAGTTGATGGAATGAATTGAACGGGTCCACTAATAATCCAATGGCAAATACGGACACGATCTGAAAATTTAAGTTATCATTTATTTTTTTATAAAACTGTAAATCGAGTTATGATTAATATAATCGAATATTATTAATAATAATTATAATCGATTATTATTATTAATATATTGTTTTTTGTGAAGGTTTTTGAGCAGTTAATGATCGTTAAAGTTGTTTTAATAATTATTTTAAAAGAATATTAATGATCATCTTGCCGCGTACAAATCTTTTATTGATAATCGCGAATTCTTTTATAATTTTACTTATTTAATTTATAAACTTGTAAAACCATCAACTTCTCTAAGTGTAGCTTATGATTCACATGATTTTTTCATCGCAAGAAATGGAGCATTGACTCTACGCTTTATTCCAACTCCACCTGCTAAATCGACAACGTCTATAGACCAACGACTGAGTAACCGGTAGATTAATGAACATTAACCCTGTGCTTATTTTATAAATGTCGGTCTCTTATGGTCTCTGCTAATATCTCAATCGTAGACGGCTGCATTTAGACGACTTTGTTTGTTCAAATTTGTGATTGTACGCGTATAAAATTAGAATTTTATTCTGCACGCCGAAGTGAAAAAGGAGTTGTGCTTTTTAAGCGTAATACATTTACGGAAGAAGGAAGCAAATATTTGTGGAATTAAAAGGCTCAATTATTCTATTTTTCAAATTTAAAGCGACTGCTTTTAGGTAGATTCCGTTATAATTGAATGAGCCGTAGTGCTCTTCCGGTAGTAAATTCATTGGATGAGTAATCACTTAAAATTTGATCAAATCTTATGAGCAAGAGCTCGACTATTTTTCAACTTACACCCGTACGAATTTCGAGAGGAAACGTTTGTTTAAAAAAAAAAAAAAAAATAAACCCAACCCAATTGCCGATCGCAACGTCAAACGAAGTTACTAAACCTTCCGCCGCGAAGATAACCCAGGCAGGCCTCTCCGCGCGAGAGCCTTATAGTTATAGGTTGGAAAGGCCCGATCTAGGGTAGGCCAGAGCGATGAATAATGAAGGCGCATCGATGAGCGAACGCTTGCGAGGGTACTCACGACTTCAACGACTTTGAGGAGTATCGACTTGGAGCTGACCGTCTCGACGTCCACCTCCTTGTCCCCGTGGGAGTTCTGCGCGCCGCTCTCGTCGGCCATCCTGACGCGTTTGTGCTTCCCTCGCCGGTCGCCCAGCTTGACTGACTGCCCGGACCCTTCGATGGTGTACGTCTTTGCGCTCGTGGTCTCGCCGACTGGAGGAGGTACCCCTTCCACCGCGGCGCCTCAATGGATCCAAGGGCGACTCGCGCGCTTTCGGCCCGCCGCTACGACGACTGGAAAAGGAAAAATTTAACGGTCCCGGGACGGGAAAAATGCGGAGGAGAGTTTTCCGCGCCGCCGGCGCCGAGTCTCACTTCCATTGTGAGCGCGGGGACTCGGGGGATCGCAGGAATGCGATAAGAACGTTAAATTCCTAACTTGGTTTTTGCTTTCGTTCGAGCTTAATTAAGGCGAGCGGTCGCGTATAACGAAGGTGCCCGTTTTAGTGCGGTATGGGGATTTCTCTTATTTCGTTTTAATGCGCGTCACGGAACATTGGGAGTCGAAAATAATATCGTTTTATGCAAACGGTCTTATGTAGCACGTTTAGCTTGTACTCGAAAATTTTTAAAAAATAATAATGTTAGGCTAAAATAGAACGATAAACTATTTGACCTTAGCACGAATTACGCACTTTTTAGTATTCTTCTAGTAGTCAGGTATTTAATGTCTATTTAAAGTTCATTGGGATTAATTAGCTTCTTAAAAGTGTAAAAATTTCAATGTATATAATTATATAATTTTATAGAACATTTAAAACTGCGTTGCGCAATAAAGGGATCGCTTAAGGCGGCTTCGGCGACTTTTCGTAAAAACATAAATATATATCTGAAACTCAACAGGAATGTTCTATAAATATTAGGCTTCAAAGTATATTAAGAAAATCTTAGATCAACGACCAAATTATCGAAAAAGCTGAATTTATAAATAGCTAGATAATTTAAAGGAATAAGAAGTTTATCATCTTTTTTTATTAAATTATAAAAGATTAACTTTTAATAAATCGTTTAGATTCAAAATCAGTTTACAATAAATTTATTATGTAATGTATTCAATTAACGAAAAAAAGAAAGGAGCTACGCTAATAATTAATAATTAAATAATATTTACGGATCATGTCTATCCAATGTGTGGTTAAGATAAAAAATTTATAAAGTTCGTTAGTTTCTGCAACTGTTCCTTCTTCGTCAAACTTTTATGAATTAAATAATGAAATTTTCTTTTCTACGAACAAAGCGTATTCGTTACTTAACTAGCCTTGTTCGATTGATCATAAAACAAAATTATAAAGAAATTATTAAGAAAATCTTTAATGATTTCAATAAAGTTGAATTGAATCGTGCAAGAATGTTAAATTTCATAACAAATAGTATTTTTTTAATAATTCAATTTTGAAATGGAAAGCCGAATGTTGCTGTTATTTCTAATGATTGAAATTCGGTTACTAAATATGACAGTATAATTTTAACGAATGAAGATAATATTGATTCTCAAATTAATCTTAGCAAAACAGTTTGAATTTTAATTTCATACTGTCTCAAAAGAGCGCAAATTCGTACGAAAAAGAACATTTACAGCTTCTGTTCAAAAAACCGCCGTCCTTCGCCGAGGCGTCAAAACTCTTAGCAAAAGCAAAAACCGAGATTTACTTCCACGCGACCGACTCTCGCAAAACCGTCGTATCAAGTTCAAGAACGCCTCGCAGTCCTTCCCGCGCACAATGCGAAGCTGGAAACGCGAGTCGTCGTCGTCGTCGTCGTCGTCGTCGTCGCGCGCGCGCGCCCGTCAGGGATTCTCGCCCGAAAGCCGGAGAGGCGCGCGAGACCGCGCGGGAGAGCGGCGCCTCGCCGGGGATGGGAACCGCTGCTCCGAGCGAGAGATTGTGAGCAGTGCGCCCGCGGAATAACTGTTCAATAATTATTACTATCCCCGCGGAACTCGCCGCTGCGCCGATGCCCGCGAGGTATCCGGACTGTTTTTCTTCTTCTCTTTGCTCCTGCTTCGTTACGTTAGCCGCGGTTGCGTAGAAGGTAAGTGGTCTTGTGCGAGCTTGGCGATTGACGGGTAGACCGTCGCCGCTTGAACTTTGTTAATAATGAACTTTGTTTATCGCGGAAGGACAAAGCTGGGGCTTTAGCTTGGCGATCTGCTCGTTTCGGTGAATTGTTACTGCCTTCGGTTAAAATAGTTTTCGTTTTAATAAATAATGCGATAACTTTCAAGCAAATAAACGCGCGTGAAACTTGTTATTTGTAAATATATATGCTGTCTTTTTGTATGGAGGTACTAAATGCTGTTAAAAGAAGTGTTTTTTTGAAAATTTAAGCGTTACATTACATTTAATAATAAAGTATATAATAAATACTTGTCATTAGATCTCGTTACTTATAAATTATTACTTTACAATTGTTAACAACTAAGAATTAGTTTCCCAAAATTTTTGACGAACTGAGCTAAAATGACTGTTAGACTCGAGTTAATATTAAACCAAGCTCAAATAAACCACGTTCACTGATTTTATCGCATTAGCATTATGAAGTATGCACTGAGAAAAAAATGAATCAATGACATCGTTAATCATAGAGTGACAATTAAATATGTAATCATTTGAAGTACATTTTTAGTTGAATCAAATATGATTTTATTAGGTCAAAGATGACGTGCTCGAATCAAAGAATGAAACAATTGATGAAATGACAAATATGTTGAAAGAATTAAATATTTAATTGTCACTATATGATTAACGAATTCATTGACTCAATGAAATTTTTTTCTCAGTGTATAATGTACCTCACAATACTCACAAATTTCTAAAATTCACCTCTTTTCGGGACGGCAATCAAGGAGAGAAGCAAAGACTATCGTCGCGTTAACAGGCGTATTCAAGTGTAGTGACTTCTGCATTCAAGCGATGACTGCGCAAGTGAGAATTTCAATGAGATGAGCTCGCAGAGAAAAGGCTACGATTTCTGTTGAAGCGCGTAATCTGAATTCGGTGAAAACTGCACGATAAACTTTAACAAAGTACCTGGAACAAGTTCCACTATGTAAATGGGATGTATTTATAACTCGCTGAGTAATCTGTCATAGGTGAAAAGGCGCGGTCAATATTCGTTTGGGTTCAGAAGGGGCTTAACGTAACTCGTAAAAACTCATAAAAACCCATAAATTTTATCGGTCTTTAGGTGTGTATCTGCGCCATTGTTCAATAAATCTATAGGTTTTTGTCGTTTCTTTTCCGTACAGGGATGGTATATAGGTTCGTCAATTACGTCCAATTGCTCGAGGTAATCCAGCTCTACGTTGTTTTTCTTATGACTTATGCATATCGTAAATTTTTTATTGCTAGTTTACTGTGATAAAATATAAAATAAACAATAAACTCTTTAAAATAAAATTTGTTATTTGATTAAAGTGCTCATTTGTCGAAATCTTAATGTGCCTTTAGAAGAGTAACCCAAGTGGCATTAATATTTTTGAAATTATTGCAATTTACACCCGCAATAACGTAGCAGCGGTGATTCGATTTGAGAAAAAAAGTTGTAGCGAGATTTCGCGTGATTCCTTTTATTTTCGTTTACCCCATCAATTTCAATTTCACACGAACAAAATATGCACCCTCAAGTAATATAACAATCCTGGCTTATTCTCTCTCTCTCTCTCTCTCTCGCTGCACGCTGCCTGCACGCAGTGAATCATTCAATCCATTACGCCGGAATCAGGCTTGCAGGCCAACGGCGCACTCACACATTGGCAACGTAAACACATGCACGAGCTCGCGATCGCACGTAACATTGAAAATCAACAGCAGCGTCGGCGGCGGCGGTAACGGTAGCAGCGCGGGATCAACGTGCAGCAATGCAGCGGGCACGCCAGCATAGCGCAAGACGCAGCAGCGGCACCGTACAGCAAACAATACTCCCGAGCTCTCGTATTACCCAGCTTCGGCAGCTCTCTCTCTCTCTCTCTCTCTCTCTCTCCCTCCTGGCACTTGCGCTCGGTTCTCCAGGTGAACAGCGAGGACGGCGTGCGGCAGCGTCGCGGGCCCGAGATTCGCGCTCGACCGTACCTACGAGTGCACGGCGTGACTTCGCTGCCCGACACTACGCTACTCTCTGTGTACGCCGAGCCGCGAGCGCTATAGGCGGCCACACGAGTATACACCTCGGCGCGCAGGTTCGCTGCGCGGCGACGACGACGACTCCCACTCGAGCTCCCCCTCCGCGCGAGCCCCTACTACGCTTTTGCCGAGGAGGCGGGCGCGCGCTCCGTGGCGCGCCGGGCGATCTGCGTCTGTGAAATTTACATTCCTCGCGAGCGCGGGCTTCATTGACCGGGCAATTGCCGACGGGAGCTTGTTTTTTTTTTCGGCTTTTCTTTCAGACGGCGCGGGCTGAATGGAAGACGCGGCCTGTAATTGACGGAGTAATTGCTATTTTGAGTGACACACATCCAGCTGGGAATTTAGAGAAACGGCGGGTAATTAGCTGCTCCACTGTCATTGTCGCGCTTTTTCAAACGCACGCTCGCGGTTGATGAGTAATTTTCGAGTTTATGCGGGAACGACGTTTACGGCCAAATATCTATTTTCTTATTCTACTTCAGACTCACTCATCCGTTTACGTTTTCACAAACAAACTGCACCTTCTTAAAGTACGCAAATAATTATTATCAAGCGCGCAACGTCCTTTATTAAGCACTAAGCAGAGCTAATCGAATGCAAGCTTCGAGGCCAAAAATCGCTTGCCGCGCAAAAAGGCTGCGATAAATCTTGAAAGTCGTCAGCGTGTAAAGGTCGACGCGGCAGACTGGGGCGCGCGTACATTCATGCGCGCGGCAAAAAGGAGCGAGAAAAAAGGAGTCCCGCCAGGAGAGCTGACACCAGCGCGTCCTCGGCGTGCCTCGGTTGAAGAACGAAGCGGCACGTAACGTTGCGTGCGCGCGGGGCGCCGGGAAAATATGCCTGAAAATCTACGTCGGATCGCCCGGCGGCGAGCCCCCCGAAGCCGCGCTACAGGAAATGCGCGCTGAGCAGCCGCCGCCTCGGCTCGATAGGGAAAAAGTGCGGTAAATCTGTCTTTCGAAAGAGGAACGGGGCGAGATCGATGCGTTGACACGAATCCAGCGAGCGCGGAGAGAAAATTGGTCACTGCGGGAGAGGTGCTCGGCTTGGAGAGTCGAGTGTACGCGACGGCAGCTCCTCGCTTCGTTTAATTCGTTCTGCTCGCGGTCAATGAAAGGGAGAACGAGGAAGAGAGTGAATGGAGGCGCGAGCGAGAAAAATGATACGCGCCCAAGGTGCGTAGCTGTGCGTCGGCATTGACAAAACTGAAAATCTGCCTTCCGCGACTGCGCCGCGCTCGTTTATTTCCGCGACCAGCCGTAAAGAGGAAAGCGCGATCGGGCGACGGGGGGTGCAAAAGAATGATTGATCGTTCGAGCTGCTGAACTCGGTGCGCGCGGAAAAAGCCAGCAAGTAAGGTGGTCAAAGAGCGACGCGGGAGAGACGGCGAAGAAAATTCACTCTATACTATACGAGGCGCCGAGCGCGTTCTCCCGCGGGGCAGCGAGCAGTAAGGCGCGAGGAGAACGGTACATAAAACGTAAACACAGCGTCGCGCAGTCGGCTCGCGGAGCGGGGGGAACTGGCACGGTATGTGGGTATGTAGGTATAAAGCTCGATCCACAGCGGCGCCGAGTCTTGCCCGGACAAGGTCGCTTTCTAGCGGTGCCTCGAGCCGAGGCGACGGGGCCCCCCTCCGCTCGCTGGGCTCGCCGTTGCGCGGGGGGCTGAAGCTCGGCGCGCCGAAGAAAAGTCGCGCTGTACACATGGGCGCGGCTCGCTGTTTATCATCCTGATTCGGTCGGCACTGTACCTGCGACGTAGGCAAATGCACTCGGGGCCTCGGCCTGGCAGCGGGGACTTTACGAATGGGCAGAGCGACTCGGGGCACGCACTTTTGGAGGCTTAGGCGGTCTTTTCTAAAGCTAGATTTTATTTTGGTGAACGGATTTAGATTTTAAATATTTGAAATGATGCTTGACGTTTCCAGCTGCGTGTTTGATCGCCACAATTTTTTTCTTCAATTCTTCAATGCATCAATTTTTTGTAATGGGGGAGTATTATTGACGTGAAAACGCTTCATATATTATTATTCATCGAGCCTTTAATTTGACTGTATTTATTTTAAATTGATGAAAGATTTACATTCAAATTTAGAAGAATTTATCATCATTTATATAACTTTCTTTATTACGAAAAGCATATCCACGGCAAGCAGAATTACTGTGAAATAAACAATTTGTTATAAAATATTTTATACTAAAAATCGAATTTTTTAAAGGTAAAAATAAAAATACACAAACCAAGTAGAGTAGGTATTATTGTTTGACTGCCAGTATACTTAAATGTGTGAACGTTGATAATAAAATACGTAATCGTAAACACAAATTCCTGAAAAAAAAAATTAAAGAATTAAAATGCATTATATATGTAGAACTTATATTATATTAATTTATTAGACGATGAATTTTTACTTGCAGATAAAACATATATAATAAACGCTACTTACCATCAAAGGGTCTGTTTTCTGTCCCATTAAAGTAGCTACTATGTAGGATAAAGAAATAAAAAACCATCCGTCGACTCCCCAAATTCTATATATATACGGTTCATTGTAATAAATTATAGCCCCCGCCAGTGCAATGATCTAGTAAAGATAAGTCATTTTAGTATCAGACTTTTTACAATTAAGAATTATAAAAAATAAATTTCAATTTAATTTAAGAAATGTTTTACTTTGTTTCGCACTTACGCATTCGGCTACTCTTAATGCAAAATTCACATCTTTTAGCGCATCCTTAAAATTTGACATTGTAAATTTAATTTAAAATTTTATAAATACGTTCGGTTTCTGAATATCCTTCAATAAATTTTATGAAGTCGGATAAAAGGGTTATCTTTATTGCTCCAGCAAAACGGATTAGTCACTAATACTTAATAACAATCACCTCGTTTAATCTGTAAAACAAATGAACAAGAAAACAAATTTTTTTAAATTAAAAATGGTTAACTTCAAATATTTAAAAATGAGATTCTTTTGAGATTTTTTTAATTTTTTGCAAGTAATTTTGTCCACAAATATTTATAGGTAAAAGACTGCATTGATATCGGAGTAAAAATTGACTGACACAATACAATGAATTTTAATCCATGAATACTTTTTAAAATATTTACAACGAGGAAATGCAAAAGGCATTTATATTAAGGACGAAATTTTAGGTCGTTGATCTAGAAAGCTGACGTGATTATTTTTCCCTACCAAAAAATTTAAATAAGTCTTAATTTCTTGCTTATTTATCTATTACTATTACGTGAAATGCGTTAATGTATAATGTTTATAATTTTAATTACTTTCCGATTCATTTACTTGATATTTTATATCACATTTATATTATTTTCGTTTTTCGCCAAAAAAAGTGAAAAAAATTGCATACAGATTTCAAATCGAATTTGGTCCATATAGTTAGTTATATTAGACAGATTGCAGAGATGCTTGCATGCATATATACGACTATCCGAGTATGAGTGACTTTCTTTATCTTTTATTATGACATCCATTACTGCGTACATCAATTAGTCCTAATTGACCTCGGTAATGTGTCGCAAGTGACCGTACTACTTTGCTCACTATTCCGGCTTTTTTCTATTTTTTCTTTTATTTATCCTGCAATTTAACAGTTGGCTTAATTACCGGTACAAACAAAATTTGCATTAGAAAACGTGGAATGCCATTATCTTGTTAATCATATCAATCACGATTGTAATCACAAGCACTTTCAATCTTCAATCGACCATTAGTGTCCTAATTTTAATGACGTAGAAGCGTTCGTTAATAATAAAAGCGCAAAGAAAGCTTACTTTTTGAGAAATATTCCTATATTTATAAACATTTTACAGACTGAAGAATAATAATTATATGTAACTATAGTTTTTATTTTCTTTATTATTTTCACCTCAGTAAATAATTTTACACGTAATTTCGAATTTTCAAGGTAGTTTACAGAAATACTAGAGACTTAATTCTGTCTTATTCTTAGCTGTTAAACTTATATCAATTACCAAGAGGACGATGGACACTAAAACAAAATAATAATTGTTATAAAACTAATAAAATTTATATCGTTTTTATTTACAACATACCTATATTTAGTACCAAAAAATATATGTAACCCGAATTCTCTGTATTATAACCACTTCTTATGAAAATGAAGAGTATCAAACAAACTTTCACCAAAACGGATACAAGTAGTGCTGCTTCCTGAAAAAGCATAAATAGTTATTGTATCAATTTATTCTACCAATTTTAAAAATGAATATTTTCAAAATATTGGTAAGCTCACTAAAATATTTTGACTCTCGAAAAATAGAATTCCAATCATAAGTATTACAAGAACAGTCATATAAGAGTAATGATATCCTCTGGCCCTAATATTGTAATACACATCGCCTCCATATAGGCCGGTATCAGTGATCCAACCTAAAATCTAATTTTTAAGGTTAGTTATTTTATAAGTTCTACAAGAAAAAACTATTTATTTACTCACGATAACTATAAATTTCAAAATGAATTTAGGAGACGCAATGTCTTGAATAGACATTTTCCTGATTTATTTTTTAATAAAAAGCAGAATAGAAAAAACTTTTTAAAATCTTATAAAATAAAATTACAACAGCTTGAAGTTGTCAATTAGTTAAAAATAAAATTTAAAAAAATATACAACAGTTCACTTTCGAAATAATTTTTGCTTCCTCCTAGAGGAAGTTTTGTGATGGTAATTTTTGGAGTTTTTCGAAAAACCTGTTATAATTGTATTTTAAGGTCTTAGGAACAAGATAAATGATTTTTGAAAAATATATATTTTTATTATTATTATTTTATTATGATTTTTTACATTACTTTTAGCAATATAGTTCAAATAAAAGAAAAAAATTTACTTTCATTTGGCTAACAATTGTTAGAGAAAATTCAATTTACTTGAAATTTTTATTTAATGTTTTTCAAAAGAAGATAGTGTGAAAACCTAACACCATGTTAAAAGCACCTTTACGCTCTTGTACACTGGGAAAAATTGTTTTGAAAAATTACTATTTTAATAGCACTCGTGGGACACGCGCATCTTTTAATAATTTTTACTATATATTTCGTAAATTTTACTATTTTATTTGTAAATTTTACTATATTGTTTGTAAAATTTAGAAATTATTTTTAAAATGTACAAATAAAATAGTAAAATTTACGAAATATATAGTAAAAATTATTAAAATATAAGTGTGTCCCACAAGTACCATTAAAATAGTAATTTTTAAAAAAAATCTTAATTTTAAAAAAAAAATCTTTCTCAATGCATTGAACATTATTTTTTGATACGACTTGTACACAGCGTAATTTAACGCATGATTTTTATTCAAGCTTGCGGAGCCAGCGCATTCGGAGATATTATTAATCATATTTATGAAAATTACATCTTTTACTCTTCAAATTGAATTCACGCTACGACTAACCACCTTAAATGGATTTTGATGAGATATAACAAGATTCAGTCATGAAAAAAATATGATTTATATTATTTTTTATTTACTTTATTTTTGTTTCATTACAATAAAAATATTACACGTGTTTATTTTCGTAGTACAAAACCGTAAAAAATTATGTATAAAATATCATCTAGTCTTCTAATATAATTATTCTTTCTACAATTACGTAGTTATATTTAACTTATTATTAAATAAATTTAACACTTTTGCCAAGCAATCAGGGCGTTAACAAACGTTCAAGAAATATTTTTCTAATTTTTATAAGTATTATCAGTAATATAACGTAATTAGAAACTATATAAGAACATAGCTTTCTTGCGTGAAATGAATATTGCAGAATATTTTTAAAAAATTTCACCAAGACAAAACTGAAACTGAAAACGTAATCCGGAAATAAACTTTTATGAATATAGTCTCTGGTGGAAAACGCCCATTTCTCTCCCATTTATGAAACGCTTTTTTCCACGTGTTTTAACCATTTACTAGCGATTTCGGTCAATTAGCCATAAAATGGTTAAAACATGTGGAAAAAAGCGTTTCATAAATGGGAAAAAATGCGTGATTTCCACTAAATTTGAGGGTACAGTAAATGTAACTTATACTTTTCTTTACTGATTGTAACTTTCAATTTTTGCTTTTGAAACCTTTTTTTAAATAATCTTTACTCTTGAAGGTATACGGAAAAGTTTTGTTAGTCATTTAGAGTCAGTAAATAATTTCAAATTGAATAATTCATAAATAAGTTTTTCAAAGATGTAGGAGGCGCCACAGTCAATTGGAGCTTGGGTCATTCGGTAAAGTGTAAAATTAAGAAAGAAACCTACTTATTTTAATAAATAACCCTATAAAATATTTTGTATATTTATCTATTTTGTCACGAGAACAAGATCGACTAAATTTGAAGTCATAAAAAATGTGAACCATTAGATATAATACTATTTTTAATGAACAATAATTGTAAAGTAACTATAATTAATTACATCTATAAAGTAAGAAATAATTGTACAAAAATGAGTGTATAAAATAATTTTACGTACAATGAAAATACAGTTTGTTCTACGAAATCGCCATGACTTATCCTAAAAAGTATTCGCAATGCTTTATGACGGACTTCAGGCTGCATTTAATTTTCTGTAAAATTAATTGAATTCCTCTTTTGCAAAATGTAAAAATGTCAGTATGAGGTCAATAAGGTACGCTGTGCCTTCTAAAACGCATAGGGATCCAAGGGCCAGTCCAACCTACAAAAAATAGATTTTTTACACAATTTTGAATTAAATTAACAAAACCAATTGAAAAAAAAGTTTTATTCGCGTCTGGAATTTATTTGAAATATGTTTAATAATAAAAATATTTGAAAGATGTTTAATAACTATTTGTATTTGAAAATTTTACGCACCTGTCTTTCACTCGCAACATAAACGTATTTGTGCTCTGCCATGTATCCGTGCCAATAGTGAAGAGCCGTTCCTCCAACCGCAATAAACATGAGCATTCCCACGAAGTTCATGATGATTTCCTGATTTTTTAAATAGTCGTTTAGCGCACAGAAATTTTTCCTTTCAAAATCAAAATGATATCTGCAAAACTTACCACAATGGATTTCTTGTGATCGGCGTCGCCAAAGCAGTAGCTAATGAGTACAACGCTCGTGTAAATAAAGAATCCAACGAACACTCCAGACGCAACGATCTCGGCATCGGCACTCTTGATATCGTTCATGTTCCATGTTCCGCCGACACCCAAAAAGTCTCCACCATAACCGGTTCGGTAAAGAATTAGGATGATAAGATTTAATACCTGGAAATTGCATGCAAGTGTCATAAATTTATAAATTTTGATTTATAGCTTGAAATACGTGGTTTCATATTGGATTAAAATTCCATTCAAACTATTCCTAAATTATCATTTATCTGATAAAGAAACTCGGTTAATTAATGACATTAAATTTTGGAAGTTCTACAATTTCATTAGCGGCATTTTTCCTTTGAATTTCGAAACATTCAACAGACGCACCATAAAATAACTTTCATTAGCGTACACGATGCGCAAGAAAAGCGTACGCTCCTCGCCACGATGTCAGACATAGTATCATTCTACAAACAATACCTCTCTTATCGGATAACCGATACACTTAATGAATCACGAATGTGCCTAAAAAATACCTTTTCAATGAATTTACATCGTCATATACGAAGAAATAATAACAGTCGTTCAAGCTGACTTTGTAAAGTAACAGTCATAGTTTCTAAAATATTTTATGAACGAACCGTCGAGCTTTGCTCTTAAGTTTCTGGCAAGCACGCTTATACAGAACACGTTAGTTGAAAATGAAATGATATGATAACTGTATAAGAACTAAATTCTAATAACAATTTTAACGTATAAAGCGGCAAGCTTAATGATTGCTAAACGTAAAGCGAACTGTTGGTGGAAATGTTGCGTTGTTGTGAAATAAAAAATTCAGCACATTAATTTTAGAGAATGAAAAACAACAGCTTCGTTTTTGAAAACTAGGCCACGAAGTCGCCGAGCGCCTCCGAACTCATCGAGCGTCGAGTATAATAATTGAAAATTCATCCACTTACCAACTTAAGAATTTTCACGACAATCGAGCCGATGGTCTGCACAGACACCATTTTCGCTCCTTTCCGACAGTAAACTTGAAAAATCGAAATTTCCAACGAGGCGCGACAGTGGAGTCAAGCCGAACAGATCAAGGGACGACGCGCACTGACTCCTAGGCGCGAAGAAGTGACTAAGGGAGCCAAGTCCGACTTATCTAATCAGATAACGCGCTTGTCGCGCCGGCGATAAACGGGCGAATGGCACACCTGCGCTTCTGCCCGGCGTGTCTTATCTCTCCCCGTTCCGACAGTATTCGTGGTCCCATCCGGCTGCGCAACTTGGCATTTTCAACTCCGTGCGCCCAGCGACCTATTTTCATTTGAATATTTCTTTCCGTTCTCAACTGGGTGAAACTGTGCGCCATGCCGACGCTCTTCTCTTCCGTTTTTTTCCTCGGAAGATCTTCCAGCGTTTCGTTTGTCGCTTTTGCATTGCCGCGATGTGTCACTGCAATGTAGTAATGAATCACGTTGAGTCGAGGATCGATTTTAACTGTCTAATAGCGACCGAAGACCTATACGCACTATTTCAAATTAATGTCAGATTAAATAATTCAAATTAGTCGAACTTTAAAAGAAAATTTACACATCTTTCGAGCTTTGTTTTTTTAGTTTATTCTTTAAATTTCTTACGCCAAGTGCTTTCTCGTCAACTACGAGCCCTTCAGTGAAATGAAGAAAACAAATTTTTTAATTATCCATCTTTATATCTCTAAGCTAAGTCTGGCAGCACGATCAGCTTTGTTTAGTAAGAAAAAAATCTTTTTTTTATCCTTTTAAAAACATTCTGAAATAATATTATTCCTTAAGTGATTTGCGCCTTGTGTATTTATATCTTAACAGACTGGTTTATTAAGACTATTTTCTTTACAATTTATATATATTGTTATTATGATTTTTTGTACATTATTGAATTAGAAAAACGACTATTTCTGATGCAATAAATTCATCTTTTGACGAGGGAAAATTATTTCCCACGCTCCCGAGAGGGTTATTGAGTATTTGGGTTATTTTTTTATATGGGTCCGCGCATTGGTGCGGAAAACGTTACGTTTTTGTTATATCTAGTATTGAAGGATTCGGTGGCCGAATGCATACAAACATCCGGTTTCATATAATTATATATGTATATACCCCGGTAGAACTGATAGAAGTTTCTCACAATCAGGACTTTAATTAGTCAGTAAACTTCCGTTAAATATATAAATTAAATGA
This sequence comes from Ormyrus thymus, assembly GCA_035582935.1. NCBI lineage: Eukaryota > Metazoa > Arthropoda > Insecta > Hymenoptera > Ormyridae > Ormyrus > Ormyrus thymus. The sequence continues at coordinate 8,143,885 of JAWWEM010000054.1, read as the reverse complement.
CAATCCAAATTTATACATCTGATATGTTATTCATCTAATTTGGATCTTTGGCAATTTGCATTACCATTCGGTCTATATATTACATGTATATATTGACTAAAAATATTTATCTACTCCATTGTTAAATTATTAAATTGCATTAAAAATGTATTAAACAAATTAAATTCTTCAAGGTACGAATATAATAAGTAATTGTAATTTAATTTTTATTTATCATGGACCTGTGTAAGGTATTTTTGCAAATATCTACTTAGAATCTGCATTAAATCTGTATTTAATTTAAACTCATCAAGACTCATCTGAATTAAAAATATTTGTAATTCAAACAAACCAAAGTTTAACATTGTTAAATAAATATAATTCTAATTCTGTTACAGACATTAGGACTCTCAATTGCGCCCGACCAGATTGCCGAAATGGAAGCAAATATTAACAATATTGATTTTGACGCTGCCGCCAGGGAAGAAAAGGCTGTGAGACACGACGTTATGGCTCACATTCATGTCTTTGGAAATCAATGCCCGAAAGCCGCCCCAATCATTCATCTCGGAGCAACCAGTTGTTACGTTGGATGTAACACGGTAATACAAGTCGTCACTATAATTTTTACAAGCTTTATTCAAACGTTAATTCTTCGCCAAAAAAAGTCATTAGAAATTTAACTTGACCAAATAGAAACAGAATGCATAAAAAGAGTGCAAACCATATCCTTTCTCCTTCAGGACTTGATAATCTTACGAGACGGATTCGACCTTCTTCTGCCGAAACTCGCCACTGTCATCAGTCGTCTGGCGAAGTTCGCGATGGACAATCGCTCCATCCCCACCCTCGGCTTCACCCACCTGCAGCCGGCCCAGCTGACCACCGTTGGTAAAAGAGCGACTCTGTGGATTCATGACCTACTCATGGACGAGAGGGCAATCCGCCGAGCGAGGAACGATCTGCGCTTCCGGGGTGTCAAGGGAACTACCGGCACCCAAGCCTCGTTCTTGCAGCTTTTTAACGGTAAACTGTTCTCTGGTTTTTCTTAATCTTCACTTATTAGCGAAGAAACTATTTACGTGAATTATTTCTTTCCAGGGGACGGAGAAAAAGTTAAACAGCTCGACGAAATGGTTACCAAGATGGCAGGCTTTGAAAAGAAGTACGCCGTGACCGGCCAAACCTACAGTAGAAAAGTCGACATCGAGTGCTTAAACGTTCTGGGCTCCCTCGGAGCTACAGTGCACAAGGTATAGCCAGCAAAAATCGAAAGCGCCCCGGCTTCGAAAATGACGCGCGCGCGACGACTTTCAGATCTGCAGCGACATCAGGATCCTGGCGAACATGAAGGAGATCGAGGAGCCGTTCGAGTCGACGCAGATCGGCTCCTCGGCGATGCCCTACAAGCGCAACCCGATGCGGAGCGAGCGCTGCTGCAGCATCGCCCGCCACCTCATGACCCTGGTGAACAACGTCCTGCAGACGGCGGCCAACCAGTGGATGGAGCGCACGCTCGACGACTCGGCCAATCGCCGGATCACCCTGGCGGAGGCCTACCTCTCGGCCGACGTCGTGCTCATGACTCTGCAGAATATCACCGAGGGCTTGGTCGTCTACCCGAAGGTCATAGCCAGGCACGTCGCTCAGGAGCTGCCGTTCATGTCCGCCGAGAATGTGATAATGGCGATGGTCAAAGCCGGCGGCGACAGACAGGTTACTTGAATTTTGAATTTTGAATTTTTTTAATATTCTTCTTATAAACCAGCAATGGCTTGTCAATGATAAAAGTTGTAAAGGCGAAGTTGACGAACTTGGACGTCATTTTACTTTTTATTGCTTTAAAAGACAGACTCGATATAAAAAAACATTATCGTTCAAAGTAAATTTCGTTATTTTATTCAGCGATTTATTTACGATTGCAGGTCTGTCACGAAAAAATACGGGTCCTGTCGCACGAAGCTGGAGCTCAAGTGAAACAGCAGGGCTTAGACAATGATCTGGTGGAGCGAATTAAGAAGGACAAATATTTCGCACCTATTTTGAATCAACTGGACGCTTTGTTAGATCCTTCTACCTTCGTGGGCAGAGCGCCGGAGCAGGTGGTGGAATTCCTCAATGAGGAGGTTTACCCGATTTTAAAAGATTACGAAGGCAAAGAAATTAAATCAGTTGAACTGAGCATTTAATAATTCGGAGAAATTTTTCATGTTTTGTACTTTTTCTATACTGATTTTCTATTGATTTATATAAAAATAGGCGGATTTTAGCGTGGCTGAAAGTTGTAACAAAACTGTATATTATTATTAATGCTTTTTATTGATCATTTTTCCCTTGTATAATATGTAGATAAACAAATTTTATCTCTTTATAAAACTGTAAATCTGCAACAAAGAACTTGCCTGATGCGTGCAAACGAACAAATGTACATATATATAATGTAAAAATAAAATTCTATATTCATACGAATTAAATAATGGATTTATTTCGATTATAAAAACTTGTGCAATTTTGGACAGTTTTTTTACAGTAATTATCTGCTGTGATAGCGTACATAAAGAGTTAAAAGTTTCGAATTTAGAAAAGAAGAGAATAAGAAAAGTAAAAGGTAATTTAAAGACACGGAAACAATAGTTTAAAGATCATAGCAATAGAGGAAATTACAGTAGAATAAAAGATATTTTCAGCGCAGTTTTTTCTAAATCAAGATAGAAACATTAAGATTGACAGGAAATAACACAGCTTAAGAATAGTTTAAAAATGCAGACTAGACAAGCATATAACAAGGCAGTAAATTTATACAGAAACAAATAAAAGTAAATTTATAAGAAGATAAAAATATTTTTTACGTAAAATTACGTTTTGTTCAGAATAACAGGAAAAGAGAAGACAAAGATTTTTAAATTTTATATTTTGCGGATATTGGAACTTTTAAATGAGAGTGAAAATGGAAAATAAAATAATAAGAAAAGGTAGAAATATAGATGAAATATTAAAACAGGTAGGTAGAAAGGTAGAATGTAAATTTAGAAAGAGGAAATATGTTTTAAAACAGAAACAAGAAAGTAAATTTTTAAGTACCAAAAGAAAAGTTTTAAACGGAAAAGACATAAAAAGAAAATTCAAGAAAAAAAGAAGGCATTATGTACAAAAGGTTTACAAAAGATTGCCGAAAAGAAGTAGAAAAAAATAAAGAATTGTATGTACAAATCAAAGGAAAAAGAAATTCAAGAACAAACAGATTAAAGAGATGTATATACAGATACGTAAGAACGAAAAATTAAAGCATAGACATACAAGTAAAAAAGAAGGAAGATTCGGTTTAAAACAAGTAGAAACAGATTTAACGTAGAGAAATATTTTCAATAAGTTCAGCAATTAATCTAAAAGGAGAAGAAAAAGAAAAAGATAAAGACTAAAAAAATGAGAAAGATTTCTAGCAAAGACGATAGTATAAGATAAAATAAATGTAGAAAGTAGTAAACAGATTCGAAAAAGTAGGCTGTCAACGCAAGAAAGAAGCTGAAAGTAAAAAGACTAGGCACAAGAATGACAGTAAGAAAGTATAAGTTGAAGTGGCAAGACTTAGCTTCCATTGAAAAATAGAAATGGTAATACTGGTAGGTAGAATCACGAAAAAAAAAATCAATAGACGAAAAATTGAGATCAGATGAGTCGAATTCAAGAGGAAAGAATAAAGGACAGCACAGGCAGGAGAGTAGAATTAAAAAGACACAAAATAAAGACAATAAACAGAAGACGGAGAAAAAAAAGAAATTTTATGTACAAAAGTAAAAGTGAAGTAAAAGTGAGCGAGAGTCGAGTCTCTAAAAGAAAGGCGAGAGAGAAGAATTTCAGCCACTATCGCCTCGTCGACAGGATCAAAGCCAAAAAAACTCGCGGTACAAATTCTAATCTCCGTAATTCAAAGCTACTCGACGACAGTGGCGTCGGAAAGAGGCGTGTAGGAGCTATCACAGTAAAGGATTTTCTCGGCTGAATTCGACGCGCTTGCGCACTTAGCAGTTGTTAAAAGAACAAACAAACAAAAAAAAAAAAAAACAGGAATATATCTTGGCGAAAGGAAGCGAGCGGTCACTCCTTGGCGACGCGGTAGCCGCTGAAGGTGGTGCTGTCGGCGGGTTTGCCGGAGTCGACGAAGACGGCTATCTGATCGCCGACCGCCATGCGCAGCAGGACGATGTTCGAGCCGCCGGAGGGTCCCGTGCCGACCACCGGCTGCCAGCTGTCGGTCTTGCTTAGCTTGCGCTTGAGGGTCAGGCGGAGGTCGGTGCTCCCGTAGCCGGCGAAGCTGAACTGGTACAGACCCGGGCAGTAGGTCGTGAAGATGCCCGTCGACGCGGTGTAGCCGACGCCCTTGTCCAGCAGCGTCTCCGTCAGGATGAGTCGGGCATCCTGTGCAAGAGGGTTAATTTTCGTTTTTATTGTCGGCGGTGTCGTCGCGATGCGGAACCAGCGAGGCTTGGTATTCGTCGACGGTTTGAATGATTTTTTTAGACGTTAATGCAGTTTTTGATATTTTGAAAGTCGGAGAAAGATTATCTAAAATCAGTTTTCAAAGAGGTAAATGATACCCTTCAGTGCAACAGTGTCAATTGCCATCGCACCACCATCCAATGTTTTTTGAAATGCACCTTCAGTTTTTTACCGATGCGATAAAATAATTTTTGATTCAAATTACGGTAATAAAAACATTCAAACTCTCGAAAGTACACTGAGAGAAAAAAAGGAGTAAAAATTACTATTCTGTATCGTAACTTGAGATATGAGAAGAAAAAAAACGATT
>JAWWEM010000054.1:8124838-8138999 GCA_035582935.1 Ormyrus thymus | reverse complement strand
AGTATAAACTATTATTAATTTAAATTTCTATTTTAGAGGTCATTTAAAACCATGGCAACGATGGGTATAGAATCCCCTTAAGAGCTTGGAATTTTTTCTCAAATGATTACAGTTAAAGAACGTTCGCGCTAATTTGAGGCCCGCTTTTACTTTGTTTATATAATTCTTTATGCTTTACTTTAGTTGAAAAAAACTGCGGGCTAAACTTTGCTAGGCGCGACAACTTTTTCTGTTCTTTCGTAAAAGAAATCTCATTTATGATCGTTAATAATTCCTTTCTACGTTCAATTATTCTTTCATCTTTCTGTGATGCAATTTTTTGTTGGAGCTTTACTGTTGATGCTAATTTGAAAGTATAACACGTTTTTAGTGAAAAAGAAAATATGCTGGCTAAATAAGCTTCTTTTAATAATAAACGTGCACAATTGCTTCGTAACAACTGAATGTTTTGCCTTTGAAGGAAAAATATTTTCAATTTAGAAAAGACTTTTTTAAGTAGTGATACAAATTTTACTTTAATTTGATGCATTAAACTCGTTTTTCTCCCAAATAATAAAAATTTTTTTTAAACGATAATACCTTTAAACGTTAATCTTCAACCTTGAAGCCAAATCACTTCGGATAATCTGCTAAAGCTAACATAAAAAGCTATTTGTCGATTCTCCAAAAATACTCTTCTCTCTGTCTCTTAGCGCATAATTCACAGCTCTGGGCTCTGTGCACGTAAGAACTTCCTGCTCCTCCGCTGTTGAATTAGCTGCGTGCAGCCGGCAATAACTTCCACGAAGCGCGACCACGCATCAGAGATAAGCTAGAAAGCGAGAAAGACACTGCTTTTTGGTAGATTAACAGCTGCGCCGTACAATAGAAAAAGTCAGAAAATGCGTCTTTAGAGATCGCTGTCAGTCGATTAGCTAATGAACGCGCTAAACTTTTTGTTAAACATCATCGAGAGCAGGGGAGGCAAGAGCAAAGGAGAGAAAAATGAAGAGGGCCGTAATAAGGAAGGACGTTAATTGCAGGGCCGCAGTTGCTGCTTTCAATTTACGGATTGGACACGTTCGGGCACGACGTGATCAGGGGCTACGGCGCCTGTCGGTTGCCATTAATTACCGGCAGGCACGAGAAACGGTAAGTCTAGGCGCGGAAAGCCCCCGACCCCCCCCCCCCCACCCCCCGACGCCGCGCCATCCGCGAGCGACGAGCAATGCACGAGCATTTTAGCGCCAGATCCCTCGCACGCGGAAACTTTGGTTAAGCGAATGCAGCAAGTTGAGAATGCTTTCAGCGTATAGTTAGACGATGATATCCAAGAGCAATTTACAGATTTGCGATATTGCCAGCGGGCTCGAATACTCCTCGAAGCTTTTGAGGTGCTTGTCTCGCTGCGTGTCAAAGGATACCTAATACACCGGCAAAGCAGATATTTATTATTTTAATAAGCGCCTTCTGTCTCATTAGTAATTTATTTCATTAAAAGTTGGGAGCTATGAATTTTTAAGATGGCGTCCTTTGCGCACAAATAAAATGAAAAACTTTGAATGCTTCTTAACTATTTAAATTATACTTTAAAATTCTTTATTACTTTCATATACAAATTTCCTAGAATTATCATAAGTTTCAAAGTTAAGTATCTTATACGTCTTAAGTTCGGGAAGCTGACTCAAAGCATATCGTTTTTCGATACTCGTTCAACGGAATGAATAGCATTTTTTAATAAAACTTTTTTGTACAAGTTACTTCTAAGTTTTTAATTAGATCACTTTTTATATAATATTAAAATTTAAATAAAAATTTACTCTACATATTAAAAACATTGATAAATCTATAAAACAACTTCTAAAGATGATTCACATTTAGTTGCTTAAAAAAAGGTCTAACTAATTTTTTGTAGATATGCGCATATTATGTATATAAATTGATAAATGGTATTCTTACTTACTTCAACATATTTACCTAAACAGTATTTTATAAATCATTCACAATGTAATACTAATTAATATTGCTAATATTCGCGTTAGAACAAAACAATTAAAAATTGGTCTAAAATAATATTTTGGTATCGATTTATTATGAATAACGTCAATCCAATATCACATTGTCACGTTAATTGCCAGAAAATACTAAGGGTGAAATGACGCGAAATCTGACGGAAAAAGAAGGGAAATAGCTAGAATTTTTTGTCCAAGTGATGGGGCAATAAATTTTCCTTTCGTAGAATAAACATTATTTATGGATATATTTATCTATATTCCATACGCTTTATTAAATGCTATTGTAACCCGACAATAAAACGATTTTTATTTCATGTCTTTTCCAAGATATTGAAAACTAGGAATTTTTATTCAATTTTTTTATAATTCAGGTATTTACATGTTTACTATTATTTGAAAAAAAATTACACGCATAAAAGCAGACGAGTTTAAAAAACTCCGTTAATTTACGTTAATAAATACACGGTTTATACAACGTTAATATAAAGGGAAATACGATATTTTTCATAACATAAAAGCCGCTATTTCAGTTTCTCAGAATTAATAAAAATTAAATAATATAATTGTACATCGGCTCCGCAACTTTTTTCACTAATCCACCCGCGTTCTGCCAAATAATTTTCAGTTTACACCTAAAACTTTTTCCGCAAAAACGCCAAATTTCAGACGAACGTGGAAACCGTACGTCGCCGACAATCAATCGACACTTGTTCGCTGCCTCTTGTTTCCTTCTCGCGCGACGCATATAAAACATACGGCTGACAGAAGGCGGCGGCGCGATCTCACCGCCTGATTTATGTCCGAACAGGGTGGCTGTTTATGTACCCGAGTCCTCTTCGATAATCCAGCAGTTCGCCGCTTGGATCAGCGGGCGAAGACCCGAGCTCGTCGACATTGGGATACTCGCCACGGGAGATGGAAGAGAGCGTGAGTTAATTTTTTTTCATTTTTTATTGACCAAGGAAAAATATAACGGCGGAGTTGGTTGCTTTTGAACTATTGTTTAGAAACTTTTTTAATAATAGCTACGCTAAAAGAATTGATTTTATGAAGGGTAACATTTTTATTTCGTTATTTGGCAATATTCGTGAAAATGTATTTAATTCAAAATTGTATGAATTGAGAGCGAGGGATATATTTTATTTATAAAACTGAATCATTCAAGTGCTTCAATACTTATTTTATTTTACAATTCTGTGATTTTTAACACTAAAATTATATTGTATATTACAGTAACACGAATGAAAGTTCAAGGATTTGTTAACGTGACATTCAATGTTGTGCTGAAAGATTTCTTTCCACTGGGATACGACAATGGCGAACGCAAGATATAAACGTTTCTATAAAAGTATTTCATATAAATGCTTGCTGTATGTATTAAAGATATTCCAAAAAGTTAGACTGCTGAAATATATTATGAGGTGTTTTGTACAATTTACAATGAGACGTACAATTGTAGTTATTTGTGCTTATCGCAAATAAATGAAATTGTTTTGTTTAACAATATTAAGATAAACGCTAAAACGGTAATTACTTGTAAAATACTAATTACTTGTAAATATTATTTAATAATACTTGAAATACACATTTAAGTTTATTTGAATATTTTCGAATGATTTAAATTTGCAATTATTCATATCTGTATTTTATAAATATCCTTCAAGTGGCAAGATGCTTAGTGACAATAATGACTCCAAACTGATTTAAGAATCTGTCGTGGTCGCAGTAAGGTAGTATTATGTCCAAGGCCTAATCGACCTTCAACATTAACTGCAACAGATAAATTTAACATATTTAGTAAATCAAAATGTTGATTCATAAAATTCGACAGTTTTATTCAAATTCATATTATCATTTTAATAGTAGAGGGGCATTTAACCGAATGAATCATTCATTTTTTCGTATAGGTATTTCAACATGCTGCTCTATCAATAAAATGCATAATACATGCGATTGTGCCCTAAAAATTCTCTTCTCGGAGGGAAATTGCGCTCGAATACCTTGAAAATTTTCTCTCCGAATAGTTTGCGATTTTTTAAACGGAAACGGAGAGTAAGAACGCGGAAAGCAAAAATATGCAAGCGCTGAATGCCATTGTAAAGATTCAAAATGTGAAAACATAAATTGTCTGAAGTACGTAAGTAGAAGAGTCTACTGGAGCTAAGGTAGATTCAGAGATCTCGTTATTTTTCGCCTTTAAATGGAGCGAGTAGTAGGAAGGAAGGAAGGAAAGAAAGATAAAGATTTATTCATAAGATCCGGAGGCATACAGAGAAGTACCAAAAAGGAGACAAGGTTTCTCCGCTGGGTAATTAAAGTATTCCGTGCAATCTGAGGATAATCTGAGTTATAAACACAAACATTTTGAATTTGTTAACACCTCAAACTCGGGTAATAAAAGCTCGCGTTATTATTTTGAGTTCTTGGAGCTCGGCTTTGTCTGGGAACTTTATTTTCAGGAAGCATAAATCAATAGATAAATCTATTAATGTTCTTTTAAGCCCTCTATTATGCAGTACTACGAGATATGAAATGTGCGCGTTACCCGTATATATATACTGTACCCAATAAACCAGAATACATATTTAAGACATCTTCCGGATATCTTTTTAAAAATAAAAAATATCGTAAAGATTGCAGGTGAAGAGGCTTTAAAGAATCTTTAAAGGCATTCAGCAGGCATCTTGACGAAACTTTAAGATATAAAAGTGACATTTTTACTCCTTTATTTAAGATATCAATAAATAGATGATAAAAAGATGTCGTCAAGATACTCTGGTTTATCGGGGTAAGCTATCAAGCGTGCAGGAGGGTTAAATCCAAAATAACGGAAAAAAAAATATATATAAATTGTCCGACTTCCTCGTCTTTTTCGAGGCCGATTAATTTCGAAATTCCAGCAAAAATTCTTGCCGAGGGGAAAGCAGCCGAAAGCAGGCACTTGAAGAAAAAATCCACTTCGCACTGCGCGTGAAAAAAAAGAAGTGGGTCAAACGACTGATTCGCTTCAAGTAGTGCGTATGTCTTTGCGCACGCTCAGCTCCTCAATACATCATCGGGTAACCCCATCCCTTCCCGTCCGCAGTCCGCAGCTTTCAGACGCACAACTCGGCCTCGAGATAAGCCTTTGGGAAACATTTGCCCCGGAGGGGGATGGGAATTAGCCGGACGAGCAGAGCCACTTACCGTTAGTCGCAGCGGGCCGCCGGATGTTTTCTTGGTTGTAACTGGCCCAGGGATAAGTGTCGAGGAACTCGAGGATGACGCCGTTTGTCCAGCCGAAGCCTTCCTGCACGTTGTACTCGCCGCCGCCGCCAAATTTACCCGGCTTCGTCGCGTCGTACTGTAAAATATAGAAGTCATTTAGTGGAGTTTCAGTGGCCGAATTACGATTTGTTGCCTGTCCATTTGTTCTCGTTCGGGGTGTAGACTACTTTTTATTGAAAAGGTTTTGTTGCTGAGTACATTTTTTCCGTAAAAATATTTTGTTTCGCGCTAATTTTCCAATGACACTAACTGTAATATAAATTTATGCCATTTGGCTTGTCTTCGTCATTTATTTAAGTTAAGGCAAAGTTTGACGATAGCATTCAGTAGTAAATTCAATAAATTGTAAATGTGGATTCTCATTATATAATAATAGAAGTCCACGAAGAATAATTAAACGAAGATTAATAAATTAGAAGTGAATTAGAAATTTAATTAATTACGTTTTATTTAAATCTACCAAATTACAAGTTATACTCCCCCTCCATTAAATATAAATAAACTATTAAGTTTCAGTCTATGCGTTGCATATTAGTGTATTTATACGCAACAAGTGCACAGAAATATTACCTCGCGCATAAGTTGCGTGCACTATTTTTCTACCTCGTGCGCTGGAATGAGTAAGAAAAGTGAAACATTAGTCAATCAACATAAGAGAAATTATCAATTTTTCAATTATGCACGACGGCAGACTATTCGCTCGAATATTATTCTCGTCCACTTTTTTTGCCACTCGAATGAAGTTTGTATGAAAAAATTGAATGGCTTTAATTTTTTAATTGATTTCGTTACTTTCTTTTGTTTGATTCGTATATAATAACTTCTGCGAGATTGAACCGCAGAGACTTGAGAAGCTTGATAATTAGCTTGGCCTAAGGGGCGTATGAATTTTGTTGTTATGATCTAACACGTAAGAGCGTTTGTAAACACGTCTACTCAGAGTTGAGGCTAAGACAAGACTGAAGAGCTTCATTTCAAACACCGTTTTCTCAAATTTTTGCACGTTAACTGGTCTGAAAATTTAAATATTTGTTTGCTACGTACTTTATACTACGTGCTTGCAAAGTCTTAATAATTTCTTGAATATATCGAACAACCACAGAACCACTTAAAAATAGGGGTAATGTAATTTTAAGTCCTTTATTTTATTTATTCTATATCATATACAATTTATATTTTCATCGTCATTTTTTTTCAGCAGATCTAAATTATTTTCTCTTTTTTTACTATCTCCCTGGTATATTTCTTGTTTAAGTTAATACAAAAAATAGACGACTGATATATTATCTATATTTCATTCGAAACTTTAGCAAATGCAATCAATCTTGTTTCCTAATTTTCTTAATAAATATACAAATTCATTAAGACTTTTCTTACTAAAAACTGTGATTTAAAATAAAATTGACGAATGACTATTTTTGTTGAACTTTTTACAAGGGTGATAAAAATATTTAAGAGGTATCAATTGCTTCCACCGATTTTGAACTTTATGTTCATGTACGCATACCTATTCGCCAGAACAATTTCCTAAATTCTAACATTCACGCGTGATACTCTCTTCCCAGCTATAAAATTCCTATATAATAGTAACAACGCATAAATTATTCTCTTTGGCAAACACTGCCCATAGAAAGGGATAACCATATCGATAGGAATGCTTGAACGGTATTAAGATGTCGTAAAGTGTAAATGTTTATAAACTGCCGAATCGATACTAGGTTGCGCAATGCTATTTATTCACTTGACAAATCTGTTTTCTTTTTAAAAAGGGTCCAAAATGACTCACCGTTATTATGCTATTATATGAGCGCGTATACATAGTTATACATAGCAATTGGGACGGTAAGGGAAAAGAAAATTATACGATAGGGAATCTCTTCAATGGAAATTAATGTTTACGGATATATATTGCGCGGTATTTTCCTTGTATTTGGGCTCTATGTGTCAGTAAATTGTTTCTCAAAAACTTAGTAGTTTATAGGAAGATAAACATATTTATTTTTGGTGGATTAAAGATACGCTTGCTTACTAATACAGGATATTGAAGATATTTTATTAAAATTATCAATTGAAATGAATTTAATTATTATTTACTTATACTTTTATTTCCATTTCCTACTCCTATTATTTATTAATTCTCTAAATTGACGTTCAAATTTTTGAAGTAACTGAATTGCTTATAATCGTTTTTTGGTTAGCATTATTTTTCTGTTATTTGGTATAAAACTTGATGTTTTCAGATATTCATTAGTGGAGATGTTTCTCTCACCGCGATTTTCTCGAATCTGTTCTAGTGTTTGGTTTTCCTTCAAGGAGAATACTTTTTGTGGAAGTGGTGAGAGAAGACTACGCGAGTCCATTTCTAAGAATAGGAGCTACGCGTATAGAGGTAATAAAAAGCTTTAAGAGCAATTAGAAAGAGGTTCGAACCGTCGCTTATTTCGCCACGTACTAGACACAAGTAAACTGTACTGTTACCGTAATAAAAAGGATAAAATTTAAATTTGAAAATATGTTCACATCGTGCCGTCTGAAAATTGTGATGATATCTGTGCAAAAATGGCTTGTTATAAAGTTTAATTAGTTTTCTGTCGCGTTTTGGGACACTGTTTAAAATTAAAAATCAGAAATGTTACAGTCATAAAAATAATTATTAATTTGTAAGATCCGGGCTATCGGAGAAAGAAGTATTGGATTTGAAGCATTAGGTAGATTATGCTGATTTTATTCTGAAAAATATTTATATAACTCATATTCATCTTTGGAATCGTTAAAGTGTATATTTTTTTAATAATCATTCGAAAATGCTTTGCTGATTAATGTAATGCCGCTTTGTATAGTTAATTACCCTGTGCACTGTGAAGAGATACCTCATTTAGAAATTATCGGTCTTTTCCTCTACTTTTTTTCCTTATTTGGTGGAATTTTTAGGATCAATAGAAGGTGAGCTATCGTCCAATAACGAAATTGGAAGTTTTAGAGAAAAATAACTTTATTAATATTTTGGCTTTCTTCATATTTTGTCATAAGAAAACGGTGTTCAAAGTTTGAAAAAAATCCGTGATCCGGAACCCTTGTATTCTCCTAGTTAGTATAGGAAATATTTATTCAGAAATCTATTTAGAAACTTTTACTATTTGTATTTATTTTTATTAGTATTTATAAATTTAATCGAAATTGTTTAATTGTAATTGTAATTAAAATTTTATTATAATTGTTAATGGATTTTGACCAAAATTTTTATGTGCTTTTCTTTGTGAGCTTTCGAGCATTTGAACTTTAAACATGCTTAATGTACAAAATGTTTAAATGTAAAATATTTTATTATGTTTTGTAATGCATAAGGATGAAATTTTGTTTGCATTCTCTAACGTGACTTTACGTAAGTTTATGGAATTTAAATTGTATGTTTCGCAAATCGGAAGATATTACTAAGGAGAAAGACAAATCCTTCTTCTTAAACTAATAGATGTATTACGAAAACATAATCCTGCTAGAAACATAATTTATTTCTTAGTGATTAAATTTCTCTTTATAATAACATTAAAATACGTTATTAGAAAGCGCTAAAATATGTATTAAAACCGTAATTATCAAATTCTTTTGTCTTAGCAAAAGAATAATCTGCTGGAGTAATGATGATGGGTTGATGTATTGAATTCATTTCATGTATATTATTGATGATTATCATTTATTGATAATGCTTAAAATTCTAAACTTTTAACTTGTAAATTGAATAACATATTATTTTTTGAAAAAAAAAAAATATTCTAATGTTCAATCCAATAATTGTATGACAATTATGCCAAGTACTGCATATATTGATTGTCCAACGTACCCTTTAAAGTAAATTAACCGTGAACTATTTCAAATTAGATCTTTAAAATTTAATATAATAAAAATACGTATGATTAAATTAATACTGCCAATGTATATTACTACGAAAAAGGAGATATTATTGCGCGCCAATATTAATTATTACTGCGGAAGTTTAATTATCTATATATTATTTTTGATTATAATATTATCTGGAATCTTTTTCCGTCGTTTTTCTTTATAAATAAATAGGAAAAGCAATTAGTGAGTCTACGCATAAACAGATCTTTCTACATGAAGTTCAACAAGTAAATCGATGTAAAAAAAGACATTTTAAAGACGCAATACTTTTTTTTATTCCGCACGCGATCGTAAAAATGACAGCGGTTAACAACTTATAAGAATAACTACTTGATAAACCACCGAAACGGATGAGAGTATTTGTTTAAAAATGTAAGATTGGCATGCCGACTCCTAAACTGATCGCAACGTTCCTCGGTCTCATTCTCACCCCTTGGCGGCCGTACAAAAGACTCCTTGCGGAAGAGATTAATTAAAGCACTTTTCTCCACATACGACTGACGTCAGCGTCAGCGCGGCTTCCCCTGTGAAAGAATTAATTAGGCAACAGCTTTCCGGACCAGCTTATCCCTCTTCAAGATTTTTGTTGAAGATATTGCTTCTTTCCCTCCTTTTTTTTTTAATTCTGTATTAATGAAGAACGCTCAAAAAGGGTGTAGAAAATGGGTATTTACCGAGAGGACGCTTGAAATTAAAATTTAATCAAATTAAGCGCGGGGAGATCGCACAGAGCTTTGCCATTTGCGAAATTAGTAAACAGATCTATAACGTGCTTTTTAAATCGCAGCCAAGACAGAGGCTGAATTCATTTCCACCGCGCGCAGGGAAAAGTGCTCCCGATAACCCGAACCGTCAAGATTTCATTTTCATTTACTACGCTTCATGTTGTATTTTACATTTTCGGGATAAAAACATTAAACGACGTAATTGGAACTCAATCCACCATGTTTAATGATTATACACTTTAACGTGTTACTTGCATTGCATTTAATCAATGCCAGTATGCGGTAGAAGCCGCAGGCACTTAGGGAGTCTTCGGCGTTTGGTGTCGTAGTAAGTGAAGGGTACCTTGAGTCATGCTTTGACTGAATGCTTATTATTATTAATGTTTTTAATAATTGTGCATATATATTATAATCGTACCGGAGTGTTAGAATAAGAAACTTTGAATTAGACGCTATTTCTTCGATGTGCTATTGTCAAACTAACGATGCATGCGCGTTAGCAGTAACTTATACACGATGGTTATCTTACTTTTAGTACTTTACTCGCAATTTTCCCTGGTAGAATTTCCAGCATTGAAAATGGCCAGGAAAATAGTTAACTGATAAGTCCCGTGGCTATTTAATAGGTCGCGATGAAACGCTTTTTTTCACATGACTTCGCTATCAAATAGACTGATAATTTCCTTTCTAATGGACATTGGCTAGTAAATAGCTAAGAAAGTTATTATTGTAATATGAAATATATCCTAACATAACAAGATAAGTTTTATCTTGTAAATGCGTAAGAAAAAATTTCACATTTTAAATTGCCAAAAAATTTGATTTTAACAGCTAAGAACTATATTATCAGCTTTCAAAACTTTAATTATAAATCTTTCTTTACGTTTCCTATTAAAATGTGTATACTTATTGTTGAAAATAGTTTAAATTAAACATCTGATAAAATAATAATACAAGTCGCTAGTACCCACTGGGGGATGCGACTTTGAATAAATAAATGAAAAAAAAAAAAAAAACATAATAATAACAATAATAATAAACTAATCATTATTTATAAATGGGTAGCCTTTTGTTTTATTAAAAATGAAAAATTTGACAAATTATGTATTTTTTAATTAAAAGGATCGGCTTTAAAATCTCTCAAAGTTTTAACAGCTAAAAGTATTAAGAAATGATTCTCCCCCTCTTACTTTTTGTTTCAGTAGACATTTTGCATGGACTTGTGTAATTAAGTTATAACTTGCAGGAATTCCAAATCTTTGAAGCTGCTCCGCCAACCTTAATAACGATTCCTTCCGTTCGAATTCACGCAAGAGTAATTACGTCTACTCAGCCCAATTTTCAAAAGGCTGGCGCTTAAACTCACACATCGCAAGGCGTTCGTAATTTTCAGCCCGTCGGGGCGTGTCGAGTAAAAAATAAACATCCGCTGTAAAGGCCATAGTTTCGCCAGTAGTTTCCGCCTGAAGCACCAATTCGCGACGCGATTTATTAAAGACGGATTGGGCTTATACAACGCGCACAAGACGCGGATGATGCAGTCGACTAGCTCGGCGTCGCGAATTCAGCCCTCAATTCCATCTCATTATTCATTGTCGACCGATTTCTCGGCGCTCTTGCACGTATTTGCTGCACTTCTGCGCTCGTACACTGCTTTCGACTAGTCTGTAGTTGCTACGGCTCAGTACAATACCCGGAATGTGAATAATGGATTCCAGTGGTTACCCCGGAATAACTATCATGCGTCTAAATTATAATTATTCAATACAATTTCTTATTACAACTGTATGTATGATAAGTAAATGAATTTATAAATTTGTAATTGCTAGAATTATTTAAACTTGGTATTTTCCGTTCGACTGATAGAAGAATCATTTTCCATTTTTAAAAAGATATTAATTTTTCTGGCTTTCTTTATTTAATAATCATGAAATAGTATTTTTTCGACTATTTTTAGTGCTCCTGCGTTTTATCTTTCAATTTCTACGACGCTCGCTTTTCCATAAACATTACACTCCACCCCAAGCCCAACGCAATATTATTTCTTTGCACGTACTTCAATGTCAAGTAGGCTCTATTTGCTTGTCATTGAAATGCGCATTACCGAATGCGATATGCATTACGAAATGCGTTTATTATTACATTCGTTTCAGCCGACGTCGAAAAAGCGAAAACTTGCTCCAGCGAGCGTTTATGAGACGCACAAGGCTAGAGAGAGAGAGAGAGAGAGTGATGGCGAGGATAATTATTCCGACAACGGGTCGCGCGACAAGAAATTTTAACTAAGTATAGCGCGCTTTTAATCAGGGGCTCCGGGGGGCGGGGGCAGAAGCCTCCCCGGGGAATAGTTGAAGAATACCTCAGACTTAATAATATTAAAGCTTAGGTGCTTAGAAGGGTCTCCGTCCCCCGCGTTTTCCAAGGGGGAGGGGAGGGGGGTGGAAGCTTCCCGTGGTTCTCGCGACCTTTGCCTTTAATCATTCTCGATTATGTGCTACTTGCCCGAGATTCATTTCTCCGCACTTGCGTGCAATCATCGCGGCCCTGCGACGAAACAGCTATCGAGAGGAAGATCCGGAAAAATGCTGCGAATTAACCACGAAACCTGCATCGTTTGTAAGTGTCAGTTCGTTTTTCTTCCTAACCATTAATTAAATAATCATTCGGGCGCGCAGCCCATCTGTTGCCTCCTTTGCGTTCTCTCTTCCTCGCTTCTTGATAAACTAGATTATTGTCGTAACAAACTACATGCTTTTGTTTTATTTAAAATAGCGTACATTACGTTTTATTTAACGTTTTTGTCACCCGAGAATTCTACCGCCTCCGCGAAAGTATCTTTGCGCAATATCTCAATTGGCTGAGACGTGTCTTCAGCACGTTCCGATAGCTTCGATTACTGTAATTCCCGTAACAGTTATCTTGTGATAAACTTCTGATAGTCTCGATTGCTTATTTTGAATCTTCGAAATTTTTGCAAAAATTGTTACTTGTTTATAGAAAAATATTTTAATTTTAATGCCAAAGAACAGAAATTTAAAGTTAAATGTGTAATATACATTATGTACGTATTGTTCAAGATAAACATGCAAAATTTCGATTTAGTAGCTAACAGCTTTCTTGCATTTGAAACCAACAACAGGAACAATGCATTTGTTTACCACTATAAAGGTAGCATTTAAAAAGGTTTATTTATCAATATTATTTGGTAAAACTGGCTTGGGATTGCACGAGTTGTGAACTCGTGCAAAACTCTTTTCAGGTCTTTACAGTTCATTCTATGCACGCCCCGCATTTTTCATTATGCATTGTATAAACTAACAATGACTGGACCCCGATTAATGGGAAATTTCTTGCTTCGTCACGCTGAACTATTAATTTACTTCCCTCTATACGTATAGGCCCTGAGAAAATGCCGTGTCAGGCGTATTTTACTCAGCCAATATCTGTGCGATAATCTGTTAAATTTTTGAAAGAAGTATCGTGAACGGATTTATCGTTTCAAACAAGTTTCAATTTAGTGCATCTACATTGCAGAATGCGGCAGGAAGATTTCGGCAGAAATTTGAGAGGGATAAATAGAAATGGCATACATTGTTATTTTTTCAATTTTTAATACTTTATTTTATTTGAATAATTCCCATTGACTACAGTTAATTCTGCCGATAATACCCGAAAGGGGGATGCGATATTAGAAAACTTAATAATAAATAAATAAAAAAATCCCACTTATTTGGTTTATTTATTTTTTTATATTATTGGTCTATTATTATAATCCAAATCAATTTATAGGATAATAAAAATATATCCTGTTTTATAAAAAATAATAAATCTGTAAGATATCATAACTTCTAATTTGTTAAAAATAATCAATTAAGCTGCACTTGCACACTATTCTTTTTAGATATTAGAATAATATTCAATATTTCAAGAAGTTCCTAGAAGTAGAGTTTAATCAATAAACTGCTCGAATAGCTATGGTGGCACGTAATAATTATACAAATTTTAATTGTGCACAATTTATCATAACTCAATATATTTATACATAAATTTTAGGAATGCTAAAGTGTATACTATGTAAGCATACGACTGTTAGTCTCAATAAGTATCTGACTCTTACAATGTACAAAAAACACATCGATTGTACATCGATTGTATTGAAATTTACTTTAAGGAAGTATACTCAACAGTATTTATTGAATACAAGAGACCTGTAAAGGAAATCGATAGCAAACAGTCTTGAGGAAAATCATTTTGCAGTCTAACGTTCTCAGAAAACGG
>JAWWEM010000054.1:8075382-8124738 GCA_035582935.1 Ormyrus thymus | reverse complement strand
AAAATTAATAAAAATTGAGTTTGCATACACTTTATCACAAAACATAGTAATTTTTAGTAAATTTATAGTAAATTTTGATATAACATTTTTCTCAGTGTAGCTAGTAAAGAAGGTATTCTTGCTTTTGACTGTTTTTATAATGGAATCCTTATAAAGCCAAAATTATAATGAAAGCAATGGTCGTATCGCCAGTTTGAATGAAAAATGTGAACGAAAAGTTTCGAAAATACGAGATAGCACAAATCGATTTATTGCAATGTTTCGCTGAATTTAAAACGTTTATAAATAATTTAAGACTACTTGTGTTAATCGTACTTGTGATAAACGATATTGAAACTAATATTTATTTTATTGCAAACGTACATTTTGACTTGGATAAATCACCTGCCTGAATAAATAAATTCATTATTTTGAAACTAGTCCAAACAATGCAAATACGTTTAATTTGAATGGGCTAAATGCAATGCAATAATGCATTTACACTAATCGTTATAAAATATTATACTCGATCAATGTTTTCATTATCAATCAACAATAAAATAATAAATATAGGAATACACAGAACTTCTGTATTATGTTTTTATTATTTTAATTTGCTACAGGTGGAAAAATACTATAGATGAAAACTACCATTTATTTACAGCTTTATGTATCGAGCGTTTATTCAATTTTCATAAATTTCCATTAAAACGAGTATTATTTTGTTAAGACTCAAATTTTTCAGGATATTCGCTAAACTATTTTAGTGATACAGAATTACTAAAATATTGCTTAATTTACGTGAAATTTGATTTTATGTGCCATCATGATTACGAAGAAGGAAAAGTAGGACAAGGTAGTCCCAGAAAACAAGACAGATATTATCGTTTTGACAATTCCTGCTTACAGAAGTTTTTAGAAATTGCAAGAACTTTCTTGAATATTGAATCATTCCTCAAGTACATGACTGATGCTTATTTTAGCTTATAATAATATTTTAATACAACATACTTGTTGTATTAAATTATTATTAAAAATTGTAAATAGCATATTTTTCTTCGTATATATAAGTTAATACAGCTGTACTAGTATATAACTTCTAAATAATAATTATTAATAAAATAAGACTATGTTATATTATTTCCATTTAGAATTATCTCATTAATATACTATAATATGACCTAAAAATCATCCAGTTACTATACAAACTCTTAAAAACTAAGTCGTCAGAACCGACTTGGAATATTTTAATTACTTCTATTTTACAGAAACTGTTGGCCGTACTATAATCTGATCTGTACTTCCAAGAATCATATATAACTGTTATCTTCAAACCCGAGAAGTAAAATCAATATTTCAAAATGTATGCCGCTCTCGTACGAGAAAAATTTCTCATCCACAGAAAGCAATGTAAAGGCTTCTTTCTTCAAAGCAGACTTTACCCGAAGGTTTTAAAATTGAAAAATTAAAAATACGCAGACGTTGCTATTAAACAATAAAAAGCGACGACAATGCGCCTCGTCGAGCTTTTGCTAATTGAAAAGCGAACGTGCAAACTCAAAGGCATTTGAAGCTCGAGCTCTTCGCTCCGCTGTTCAGGCTTGGCTATCTCTGCGCAAGCACTGTAACATAAAGGGTATTTTCTAAAGTGAATTCCTCGCGCAGAACGAGTCGAGAGCTGTTAAGTACATTTCGCGATGGCCCGCGCACTCTTTCGCCTTTATTCGATTTCAAATTTTTTGTCTCTCGAAACAACTTTTAATCAGGCGGCGGGGCTTGAAAATTGAAACGAGTGAAACTTCTTTATGGGGGTGATAATGATATAATCGGGGTGAAAATGACTTATCATTCATAGTACTAAAATTTTTTTGCAATTTTAATAATTTATACTAAACTTGTAAAGATACTCGATCATTAAATTTAATGGCAATTGAATTTAATTAATATTCTTCTATTCTAGGCGTGAAAAACAATCCACCAAAGTTTGAATAAAGTCATCGTCAGTTCAAACTTCTCTGGATGAAACTTTGCTAACGTTATATTTACTGCTTTCATTCAGCTTATAATAATTAGCATACTAATAAGTTAGGTGTGGGCTCTATAAAAAAAAAGTAACTGTCAGCAAAGTTAAGCAAATTTAACAAAGAAAAAAAGTAAACGCGCGTTTACAGCTCTAAATGCCGAGAACAAATGAATGGCGATCGTATAATAAAGTAGGCAGGATCGGAGGTGTGAAATCGCAATCAGCAATTTTCGCTGTATTGTGCGGACCTCCGAGCGCCGTCGCGTATCTCCCGAGCAACAAGTTTGCGCGAGGCTTTTCACGCTCCGCTAAATGATTGCCGCGCGATAAAGGAAAAAGGGGGGGGGGGGGGCTGGCAAGTTGCTCAAACGCGCTAATAACTTCCCGTTCCCGCGCGCACATTCGAGCGATTCTATATCGATTTCACGTTTCGCGCGAGATTCGCCGCTCGAAAACATACCTACCCTAAATTTTATTTTAAGGCATTATACGGCTTCTGTCGGAGGAGGAACTAGAAATATATTAGAGTCTTTGAGACTTCGAAAACGTGTTTAGTCTGGATGTAATTTAACAATTCGAAACTACCGGCGTAAGAATTCTGCCGGGCGCAATGGAATTTACATGCATTGTACGAATTTAAGGCTCCCTTGCAGCGACAAATGCGAAGCTGGATTAATTCGCGCGCAGTTTTAATTCTTAATTTAAAGTAGAAAGTTTCGGCGCAGTAAAATTTTAATCGGGAAATTTAACGGCGCATTCAATCTTTAGAATTCTAAAATTTCACCTCGCGTATTTCAAATTAAATTACGCTCGAGCATATTGCGTGAGCTCGCACAAATATCTCAGACGCGCAGAGGCCTCTTGTTATATCGCCATAGCTAATTAATTAAACTGCCGTAATAAGGGTCACTTTAATGTGACGGCCAATTAGTTGCACCGTCCGATCGCAAAAAATTAACATAAAAGGCTTTGCGTATTGGGTGTGCTGACATATATCTGTAAACAAAGTGCTTTTATACATACTTAAGAGCGAACTGTGTACGTTTGTTCGCAGCATAATCTATTTTCAACACGTAACGTAAATGTAATGCTCCTTAATAATAGTAGTGAAAAGTGTCAACGATGTTTTACAACAAGAACTCGGGATTTGAAAATAAATTAGAATTTAATTTATATCAATCATTTGTATTTATTAGATTATTGTAAAAAAATGCGAATAAAACGCAGACGAGAGAACCAAAAAAATGTTAATACACTCGATGTCAACACCCTGTTTCTAATTTAATAGAAGTGAATCAGTAAAGTGCTCTGGAAACTACTCGAATGCATAATCTGCATCCGATAATTGAAAATCACGCCCGGCGCCCCCCCCCCTCCCCCCCTTGAAATTGCATAAAATCATCGCGCTGGGAGGCCTTCGCAATATCAATTTCCGGAAAGCGCCCTCATTACCCACGCTCTCGCCCGACGCTCGCCCCGAATTTTCCCGCGGCGCAAAGGGCACCCCGAGCCCAGAGCCGACACCGGCGCCGGGCGCACTATTTCCAAGGCGCGCGCAGAGGCCCAGACGCGAGAGAAAATAAGAATTCCGGCTCGCGCGCTCGCGACACGCGTTACAAAAAGTCTATATTTAGTCGATCGACAATAGCTTTAGTTGGCGTTCCACAAATGCGCGGCGCGCGCTTCGGGGGGTGAAACGGTCGCTCGCTGCGTGACGTCACCCCGAGAGTTAGCCGGCTCTCCTCGGGCCGTCGATAAAAAGAAGAAAGGAAGCCCGCAGTCGGAGCTGCGAAGCTGCGCGTGATGTAACGGCGAGCGGCTGCTCGTTTTCGGATAGTCTGGTAGGATGATTTTATTTGGATTTCGGACGTTGCCCCTACTGGAAAAAGCGCGTTCAAACGAGGATGTTAATTCGAGGAGCACGAATGGACTTTGATTAACGCTCGTTTGCTTGAATTTTATTGCATTTACTTTTTCGTAAATGATTTTCAGAGCCTCTCGTTCAGAATTGCTGCTCCCGTAAAATGAATCAAACTATTATATAAATCGTTCGTTTGAGAAATTTAGATAAAAATTTATGTTTGATTATAATTTCATGCATCATAGATTTTGCGAGAAGACGATATTGTAAAAAGAGAATCTAAAAAATATATGTACTTGATTTTTTATTTACATTTAGGAAAAATACAATTCTTTTTAATGCACTATGAACAGTAAAATTTATTTATCATTTTTAAGTATTAATTTGAAAAATATATTGAAATGTATAAGTTAACTGATAAAAAAAACGATTCAAATGCGATATATTGATTTCATAAATATTAATTTGGATATAAATAGTAATTTTTCAAGAGAAAATATTATATTTTTTCATTTTTTGAAAAAGTTTCTTATTGAAAAAATATAAAGCATTTTTTGCTGTACGTTTCAAAAAGGTGATCAATTTTCATCAGTTTAAGCAAACGGAGGATGCCCGTTTTACTTTTTTCTAACTGTTCTTATTTTTAACGCACACAAAAATGTTTTCTTTGTGAATTTAAAAAGAAAAGCTATTTTGAATGGATACAAAGACTTATTTTTTAACAACTAAAAATTTCTCAAAATTAGTTCTTATGGTATTTATATATTTAATTATACTATAATACACTATTTAAAATTTTTATTAAAATTTGAATTGTAAAAACGTAGAAATGTAAACTTTTTATTAAAACAGGGGTGGTTTTAAGATTTGAAAGCCTTGAAAATGTAAAAATATATATTTGTATGAATAATCAGTGTGATAATACAATATTTTTTATTTGGGGAAAAATGCAAACAGATGTAAATTTATAGATTACAAATAAATAAATGATTATTATGATTATTAATATTGACTCATGCTTTTTATATATTATATTATTATTATTATTATTATTATTAAACCTCCCTAAATGAATTAAAGATAAACTCAGAAGAAATTGAAATGTACTGCAAATTAAAAATAAAGTAGAATACAGTTCGTCAAATCCTTTGCAAATTTTTTAATAGTCGAAATAGCAAAAGAATAAACAGTCTGAAAATATTAAACTTATGCCTTAATCCTCCTGCAAGAAGTTCAAAAATCAAATTGACAAAATTTATTACGAAAATTCAAATTTGACTTAAATTTTATAACGCTTCAGCAGTTTTTATTTAATTATCTTCGTGTTTAAACATCTTACCTACGTGAGTATATACATATAATAAAGCCATGTCTATAGCTATTTTATTTTTAAATATTAAAACTGATGATAAAACAGAAGAAAAGTTTATATATACTCTATACTGTTTTGCAATTGTAATTTGTTGAAAACTTGAAAATTTGAAAAAAAAATACTAAATATATTATCTGATATGAGAATAAAGTAATTGAAAATAAATGCCCTCATAATACTAATTATTATACTGAGATTTTAAACTTCTCTTTTAATATTTAACAGTGCTGTTACAGCGTTATTCACGAGGATTCTCTTTTTTTATAATTCCTAATCGTTTTCCTATTTAATTTTTACGTTATACATGCTAAAAAATGTATAAATCAGTCGCTATTCCACATTTTCTTTTTTAATAAGCTTTGTGCAAGCATTAGCAAGTGAGGATGCGTCGGAAGAAAAATTAAACGTTGCGCGTCAAAGATTCAAACGCGTTGCGCGCCTGCAACCGGAGAGCCGCGAGATGGCGGCAGCTCGATTGCGGCGTTGCCACTTATTATTGTCTAATTTCCGAAACTTTCTCGCGAATCCCGTCGGTCTTAATGCAATTACCTTTACGAACATTCATTCTCGAATATTTGACGAAGTTCTACACCACCCTCGTCACGATTAACCGCAATCGAGACGAAATCGGCATTTAGTGCGTCGTGGAATGCGCCAGAGGCAGCTACCGTGTTACGCGGCTCCACATCATGCTCGTCGCAAAAAGTCGCTTTCGACCCGGAAAGCTCGGATTTTCGGCCCCGCGAATGCGGCGGACTTGGATTTCTCAGTGCAAGTTATCGTTTGCTGAAAAGAATTCAGACTTTCGGGCCAAAATAGGTGGCCAGGTGCATTTTTACGCGAATACACGGTGGCGCGCCGGCGATCTGGCAACAGAGCAGAAGCTCTTCCCGTTCTCCTCAGCACGACGGCGCATCGAGAAACCGCTGCTCCTGGGTTGCGCTGCTGCTGCTCTCACCGCTGATCCTCGACATTCCGAACACCTGGATCACGGCCTCGACACTTGAGAAGATTTGCTGGCGAACAGTAGAAGCTGGAACCAGTGTTTTAAACAGTGAAATCAAGTCGACGCTGGTCAGGCGGAGGGAAATCGGCGTCAACGTTGCGGTGCGTTCGGGAGTGAGAGAGAAAGAGAGTGCGTGTCTCTCTATGTGAAGGAGAGACGCGCTACTGGGTATCCGTGAAGACGACTCTCAGCCTGGAAGTCGAGTTCGGCTGCGAGCTGAGCGCAACAGGTAGTCGGTGACGCGGCTGCGTAGTGTGGAAGCACGCCGAAGCCCTTTTCACCCGGGCACAGTAGCCAAAGAAGAGGAGGTTGTTGTGGGTGCTGTGCTGTTAACCTGCTGGATTTTTTCCACCTGGAGTGGACTCCTGGAGCTGGCTTTGCTTTCAATACAAGTCCACGGTTGAGAAAGAATCTGGGGAAGTTCTGAGGAAATGGGTGGTGACTGGACCAGAGGAGTGGATGCTTGGTTGCTGAGGTGATGCAGCGTGTAAGTACAGTAGCCGAAACATGGAGTTTCTGAAAAAAACTCCATTTTGATTGAAAACTTATTCTTATTTTAATCAATTTTACAGCGGTCAATTTTAAACATTAAACTATTAAGCACAATTTCAATTATTAAACACTATTTTAGAATATTTAATAATTCAAGAGTCGTTGAAAATAATCATTTTTAAATTCGCAGTTTCTGCTTGAATCAAGTACTTTTAGTGTACTTACAGTAGATCTTTTTATTAAATTCATTAACTATATTCACTACTATTTATTAGTACATTTTATGAAAAATAACAAACAACTTAAATGTTTCTTTATACCAATTTAAGTATTTTTAAAGTTAAAATCAAACACAATAATTACTACTACTATTTTTGTAAATAAATTTCTTCTAATATTTGTAATAAGATTACATTAGTAGTATATTGATTGTTTATTTAGAAATAAACAAAATTTTTTAATTTAATTTCTTAATCTTTGCAGATAGCAATGTTCGCTTACGTTGTCAATGTTCAACAGCAATATCCAATTTCATTTTTAAAGAGCAATGAATATCCTAACAAGAATAACTACCTAACAAGTAACTGATGCAACATTAAACGGACGTCTTCTCTGCTCATGGTACTTCAACAATCTCGTGGCTTTCCTCCTACTGATAAGATGGAGGGACCTAAAAAGAAGAAGCAAAGAATTGTTGAAAATGATGAAGATGAAAATGATAAAACCTCGGACATTGAACGTTTACAAAATAGTATTTTAGGGCAATGTTTGTGCAATGTATCTGAAAGTAGCCTTCGTAAACCATTTATTAGTAATGGTAATGACAGAGAGTTCAGAACAACAGTTTTGTCAGAATGGGAACCGGATAAATGTCTAGAATTTTTAAGTGCTCTGCAACTTTTGTTTGATGTAGCTATAAAACAAAATCACAGAGGGGTAATGTGTGGACGTATTGCAGATGTGTGCAAGGCTTTGCAAAGGAACGAACATGGTATTGTTGATCAAATTATTGACTTATCATGCACCAATAACAAATTTATATCTTTTGCTGCCAGTAGAGCTCTTGCTTCTTTTTTTATTATTACAAAGGAAGGAGTTCAAGCCCATTGGCTCGAAAGACTGACACAATCCTTGGTTAATACTCATTCACCCACTCAAATGTTATTCACTCTGGATGTAGTAAAGAAAGTAGTGGAACATAAAGACTGCAGTATTCATCCTCTGGAAGATTCTGAAACATCTCATCCTCCTCCAGGATGTAATATTATAAATATTTCAGATCCAGAAAGTTTAGACAGTACTCCTGTAAAGGCAATGTGTGTCAAGGCTCTAGAATCCAAATGGATCGTTTTAGTTTCCAAGTTTGATGCCATTATTGGTTCTTATACTCCACAGCATGAATCTGCTGTTATAACGTTTTTACACCTCTGGGAGTCAATAATATCTGTTAAGGCTAACTTATCTGTCTCAGATACAAAATTATTTTACACACAATTGGATAATTTAGTTATGCTTTTAAATTCTAATGTTCCTGGAGTTATATGGCGACACCTCCTCAGTTTGTTCAACGAAGTACTTTGTTATGGCAGTACTTTGGCATTGCAGGATGTGCTCCCAGATGAACCTTGCTCATTAGCACATTTGGTAGTAAGAGCAGTGAAGGATTGGAGACTATTAGATTCATTGCCTTATCGTCATGGATCTGGAAGGTTTGGTGGTGGAACAGGTGAAAGTGATCAACCACTTCTACAAAAAATTGTGCTTCTAGTATTAAAAAGCGTTGCAGTAACTGTTAAGGAAACACGTAGCGACTCAAGCGATTCTTCGTTAGCTTCTGAAGCAGAAGATTTAGATGCAGACATGGCAGTTATTGAAAGAAGTATTAGGGAAGTTCTCAGACAATTAGATCAATGTGTAAAAGCACTGATGCCTTTTCACCCAGAAATGCCTTTATCCCAATGGGTTGTTCAGATGTTTCACGATCAGGACGACTTCCTAATCGAAGGGATGGTATGTTGTTTGGACGTCGCAAATGGATTATTTTATAGAGGTCCCCCGCAAAATGATTTAGGAAACATGTTAAGTCCAACATTAACTTTTGTACAATTTATAAGAGCGGTTTCTCATGATCATGATGTATTACTAGACTTTCTTGTTAGCAACGAAACGTGCTTTCTACTGTATCTGTACAGGTTTTTAAAGTACATCAGAAGATTTTGGCCCGAATTTGTATCATGCTGCGGCAGAGATTTAAGCGATACTATGGCAGTATTAGCAAATCTAAAGCAAGCAATTGATAGACTGGTTTCGAAAGATTTATTTCCGTATAATATTAATCCTGTTCTTCGACTATTAGAAAAATGCGAATCTTTGTTTGAAGGAAATACAGATAATTAAGTGACAAGCGTCACTTTCTTTTTGTATTTACAGATATTGAGAGATTATGTTACTTTGAAGCATATCTTTAAATACTTATCCATTATACTATATTATCGGATTCCAAAATATTAAAACATAATGGAAAGTTTTAAAAATTGTAATATCACTACCGCTTCTTTACATGCGCTCGTTTTATTCATTGCATTATTAAATATGTAACTAATGGAATGAATTTAACCTATTTTATTTTCAAAAATATAATAACAAGGTAAAATATTTATTTCAAAGTAACAAAAACATCTTAATCTGTGTAAAAGTCAAGAAGGTGTACATTTTTATAATTAATATAGTAATATGCTCTCTTTACAAAAAACTCGAGTCAAATCAATAAAAAAAAATTACGAGATATATTGTTTACAAGATTTTTATTTGTAACAAATCCGACTCAAATACTAGGAAACAATTCAAAGAGTAATTAATGCTGAGTGCATTTTATACGTGCAATTAGCCTCCAATGTGAATAGTCATCAGAATAGAAATGAATTACTTTTATGAAACAAAACTGCGTCTAATTTTATTAAATTTGATTATTTATGATTTTCATCGGATTTATTGTAAAGTTTTGATAGACCATTGAACTGAATTGGGTCTTAAAAACTTGTTCGCGTTCACCAAGGTGCAAATCATTGCATAAATAATAAGTAGTACAAGTACAAAAAAGCATTTTGACAAATCATAAATTAAGAGTTTACATTATAAAATATCACAGTGGTGCTACGAAATGTGTATCTCTGCCAAAGCACCATAAAAATAAACTCTTAGATTAATATTTATATATTCATGTTCTATTATTGCTGTACATGTATGCCTTATCATTTTTTTAAGTTTCGTAATTACGCGATTAGGTAAACCTGACTTTATAAAATGTAGCTGGAGAGCGTTAGGCAGGTTTTATCTTAGTTACGAAATAAAATGTAAAATCCGGTTATAAAAAGTTTTAATAGAATCGGATTACCGAAAATGTTATAGATGAAAATGAAATTTTTTGACAAGATCAGAAAGATTTAATCTTATCTCGTCAATGGGGGTTAAGTATATAGTCACCATTTATTTATTTTCTGTATATGATTTTTGGAAATATTTAAAATTTTAATTCACTTTATTATCATATTAATTCGTTATTAATATAATTATTATCTTAATGTATGTTTTTTTATTGTACTTCAAAATTGCCTAAAAACTATTTTTATAAATGATCTCTGTAAAAGTAGAGATACTTGATCCGTAATTTATGTTCTCAAGTTTCTTTAGAAAATAAAAATATTTACTACTGGTGACTAATGTAAACTAAGCAAAGCAACAAAAAATCAATTGGACTAATGTTAAACTATTTTTTGAGAATGAATTTACTGCGAATACGATGTATTGTGCGTTAAAAATTACGATAGAAATATTAGATTGTTTATTATAAAAATCTTCTAGAATTGTATATTATCATTTATTTATAATGTAAATATGCTTAAAGAAGAGAAATTTATATCAAAACTTTTTTAATAATGTCAATAAACAATTTGTTTACTCACACATCCTTTTTCATTTTATTCCTTTAATTTCCTTTATTACGTACAAATTAGGCACTTCAAAGTGCTACAAGAAATGTGATTTACAAATATTCTTATAAAATTGTATATTATCTACTCATAACTGTCACATTATTCAATAGATTATGGAGAACATTACACATTATCATACTGTTATATTTTTAAAACAGCAGTTTATTTTGTACATACTTATGTGATTCTTATTTAAAGATAAATATTCAATTGCTTTGTTGTCTTCACGTAGGAAATAGTATAACAAATTTATGACTAAATGGAGTTTTATATATTGTACAAGGTATTTTTATGAACTTTCAATGCGAAACGCAACTTTTGATAAAAAAATATACATTAAACCTCGGAAAAACTTATATATACGTAAAAAAAAAGAAAAATCAATTACATTTCACACAATTATCACACCTTAAACTTAAAAAAATAAAGTAACTATATGCAAACTTAATTATTCAATTAAATGTGCATGATTTAATAATTTAGTGATTAAAAAAATAAAATAACAGTCTTATTGCTTACTAGACTTAATTCATTTGTAAATACTTATTTAATTAAAGTAAAAAGAAATATTTGTGTCAATTTTGTTCAGGTATTTAAATTGCCTTTATACAGTACAACTTATGAAATGGATTTCATAGATTTTGTAGTAATTATATATCATTCATTGTGCTTCACAATGAAGGCCAAATTATACCTTCTTATAAACTCCTGAGATTATTTGAAGACCAGTAGATTCAACTTGGTCAACTTATACTATGAAGTGTATGCTTTATAAATTGTATAAATAGTATTAATTCTTGACTGGTTTGCTACGTATCATAGTCTTCATCAATATTAGCAGTACAAGCAAAATTCGACACTGGTTGATTGACTGAACCACTTCTTGGAGCATTATCACTAGGACTACTGTTCAGTTCTGTATAAAAATTTGGTTGGCTAGCATTAAAAGATGTAGGCACAGATATTTTAAATTTTGGGGCATCGTATGCAAATACTGTTTCCTTGCTTTCAATTGATTTAGCTAGTTTACTTTTATCTCCTTTGTCAACTGATGGTCTGCGAACGGGAGTTTGTATGCGTGATGAGCTGTCTTTAGATGTACTAAAAATTATTTTAATTAAAGCCTTTACACATTTAAACACTTTTATAATGCATAGAGTTAAAAAGTAGTCAAGTAATTCAATAAGTCTGTTTGTAATGCATACTTACTTAACATCCACTACAATTGATGGCCTAGAATCAAAAGCAGTTACTGGTTGATGGTTTAATGGAGCAACTTGATTTGTTGCAGTTGAATGAACATCATCATCAGGTCCAGTAGAGTCTGGCAAATTTTTAACAAGATCTTTCAAAAAGTCAAAGCGGCTTTCAGAGAGAATACATTGCTTCCTAAAATATTATTATGTTTATATTGTAATTGATTATAAATCTAGTTAAATTTAAATAATTATCAAGTCAATACTAACATGTGAGAAGAACTTAATGTTTTTGCTTGCTTAGCACTTGTGATTTGCATAGTTTTTGTAAGAAGCGAGTGAACAAATAATTCTAATGTTCTAGGTATATGTATCATTAAGAAAAATATGTATTATTCATATAAAAAATTTTTAAAATTTAAGCAATATTAATCTTTGTAAAAAATGTAAAATACAGTAAATAACAATTCTAAAATATTAAAAATAAATTTATTAATTCTTAAGACTAACCAATGAAAAATATAAAAAAATAAATAGAGCTCAGAAGTGAAAGTATTAAAAGATGTATGAATTAATTTATTTTTTTCTTTCAAAAAGTAAAAAAAAATTATTATTACTTAAGACTTAAATAAAAAAAAATATTTTCTATAAATATTTCAATAATATAATTCATTGCGATTATCACAATAATAACTGCTTGTCTTTTGCCTCAGCCAGCCTATAACCAAACAATTGATTTTGTCAAGGTATAGACCTATCTAAAAAATGCACTAGGCAGAGACAAGCACAAGACTATACAAAAAGGATATAAATTATGATAGGCACCGCTTGGGCAACTTTTCCCACCTCCTCATCCGTTTGCATGATTTTTTTAATGCGCCCCTGCAAAAGTAAAAGTTGAATAGTGACTATTAGCGTAAAACAAAAAAGTGAGGTTAAATATGCCCACTAAAAAAAACAATTTTCCCGCAAAAGACAGATTAGCTTAGCCTCGCCTCTTACGTGGCCATCGCAAGCCACATTTCTTTCATAAAATAACAATTGCTCACGAGATATTGCACAAAAGGCTGAATTTCGAAAAAGAAAATTAATAGACTTACGGCTGGAAATCGAGCGTTGTATTTTTTCTTCTTGCTAGGCATTTTGAAGCTTTTGGATATTCTTTGTTATGGCTGACACTGTGAGCAACTAACTTTTCCACACTGTAGAACGACGGTGTATCAGAGTAAATAATAACTAAAAAACACAAACACAAACGTGAATAGAGTATACACATTTCCGTTACAACCCCTCTGAAGACATAATGATCGTACGTTACCTATTTGCCCATTTACTACAAAAACTGTAGTTTTTACATCCGTAATATGTAAACGTACTCACTTCTTTCACAAAACGACTAATGCATAAGTGAATAAAACAAAAAAAGTTGTACAGTCAACGCGCACGAAAGAGAAAAAAAACCGAAGCCAGAAGAAAGAGAAGGACAGATCACAGTTGAAACCGACCGCGTGCGCGTCTGATTTGTTCCTCGACAAGTTGTGTTATGCGCCAAAGAGTCGCGCGAGGCCTGTATTTCACTGAAACGGCGCGCATGTGTTGCTCGTACGTGCGAGATGGACGCTGCCAGGCTGCCACTGGTGTATATATATATATATATATATATATATATATGTGTGTATTACCTCTACGTACAAGGAGAAAGAGTAGGTAATGTATAGTATAGTCAGGTATAGTATAGGGTATGTTAATATGTAGTAGGGCTTGTGTAGATTATGACTATATATATCATAAGCACATCGTAGGTTCGTAGGTCGTAGGCTCGTAGGATTGTAGAATATAGCGATATAGCATTCGTAGCCTCTAACATGCATAGAGAATACAGACACACGCGCAGCAGAACTGTTTTGTATCGAAAAATCATGCATAGATGATTATTATATTATAAGCCTCATGTATTGCTCCTTTCAAATGCATGATTATTGCTGTTACATTAGGATTTATCCCAAAAAGCAAAGATAATATGTATTTTATCAATCAATGTAAAAAACTTTTACTTTTTATATTTGTGTGCTTGTGAAAAAATTTCCATCTTCTTGATAAAGATTTTATTTATTATTGACTGAAAGAAACAAATGATAATAATAATGTAATATAATAATATAACACATTATATTATTATATACATACTTAACCTGAAGAGAAGTAGCAATTATTTTTGATAGACAGTGTAAAAGTTAATTAGGATTTTATTGTACTTTTTAAATAAAATATATCAAAATCATAAAAAATGTATTATGCATGAATGAATTTAGTATTTTGTTATTCTACATTTGAAGAAAATAAATGACGTTATATAGCTTTGTGAGGTTGACATCCAAAATACGTATGCACTTATCATATACCAAACGATAGATAATTCAAACCTGATTTAAATTACGTGGGTCCGACATTTACGCTTGCCTTAGTTTTTTAGTAAATCTAAAAAAACGCTGTTTGCAGAAACTTTAACATTGACTTATTCGGTGAAAAATAATATTTATTGTAATTAAACCATGTCGAACGATTGCCCGTTAATGACTCGTAATATAGATATCAGCCTTCCTAGACGGCAAAACTATTCCAAATGAATTCTTTTTAAGTAGAATTGACTTAAAAAGAGTTCATTTGGGATAGTTTTGCCGTCTGGGTTATGTGCCTAAGTATCTCCAATAAATAAAATGTACCCCCAGCCTAAATTATTTTCTTTTACCAAAAGAATTTTTTTAAGAGCGATTTTTTAATAATTGATGTGATTTTGAATTTATATCGGCTAGATTTAAATTTATTATTCGACTGTTTCTGCCATATTTTTTAGTTATTTTATAAAGGCTATCTTTATATTTTCTCCATATTTAATTGATAATAATTAAATAAATGAATTAAATGATAAAATTCTTAATAATTATTAGTACAAGTAAAGTGGTAAAAGGTAATGGATTTTTATAAAAATTTATAGTCAAATGTGCAAACATCAATAAATTTATTTTACTTATTTACATCCTCATACTGGTTTTAACAAAAAACAGGTATGAATCTCATTTTTTACAAAAAAAAAATATCTTATAATTCACATTGATATTTAAAATTTGTGTTCTAACTCAAAGAGGTTTAAGCTTCCAGATCATGGATTCAGTTCAAACTTCCAGGATCTCTCCTAGTTAGCACACAAATTTTTAACACTTTAATAATTGCTACGAAAGGAACTATTATTATTTAAAAAATAAAAAAGTTATATGGTTTAAAATGCTTCATACAATCTGCTGAAAAAGTATTTTGAAAAAGTAATTATGGAACATCAAAAAATATAGTTATTAACTAAACTTTTTCCTCTTTCGATTCAAATAAATGAATCCTTGAAATAAATTATTATTTACTTTATTTATAATACTTCTCTTTTCTAAAAATGTTTTATCATCTACCATAAGCAATTTTTTTTAAAAGACTAATAACAGAACTTTGTGTTTTCTAGATTTAATGGCTTTTTGAAGTTTTCATAAATAAGAATATTAAGTAAATACAACTTTATGAATTTCTGAAAAGATGAGATCCTGTAACAATGCAATGAACGCAATGAACATCAATGCAATGAAAGTTACATTCTTTCCTAAAAAATAATACAGGTGTACAATGAAACAATTAAAAATCATATCTTTTAAAATTAGAGTACTCTTAAAATTATTACCAAAAATCATTTGTAACTATTTTATCATTTACTTACATGCATCTTTATGGTGATAAATGATTATACATTATTAATATTATCTTCAAAAATTAGTATACATGGTTTCACCATTTTTCCTATATACTGTTTTTTATTGTTTTATATTTGATGAATTCAGCTCCATTTTTACCAAAAGATATAATTAATATAATTAATTTTTTGGGCACATAAGATGTTTTTGTCAGGATTCCATCAACTATAGATGTTAATATATTGAAGAAGACATATGGCATTGCTCAGTTTTGAATAACTAAACATAAGAATAAAAAAGAAGAAAATTGAAAACATTACTAATAGTTTTTATTAATAATGTTTCATTATTAATAATAATACTTTACCTTATACCTTTTGTGATGATATATTTTTTTATTCTTTATAAACATGAAATTAGCCTATTCCACATTTCAATATGTTGCTCAAAAACCTATATTCTTTTATGTTTTGTTTATTCTTTTTTTGAGAAACTGAGAGCATTTTAAGAAAACGCTTTATTCTTAATAGTGTATAATGAAGTAAAACTGAATTAAAACATTTTCCTTGATTTTATAGTAGTCAGATAAATTAAGAATTTTAATTTTTAGGTTATGTCATATTTTTACATATAGTCGGTATAGTTAAAAAAGAATTAAATTTATACGCTTATTTATAAAATAGAAACTTAATATGATAATAGCTAATATTTCGTTGAGTAATAAATATTAAGACTAAACTTATGAAACAAAAATTTATTTCAAAATGAATAACAGTTCACACAACAGCTGCTAGACTTGTATAAATTGTTATGAACTGACCTTAGATCACGAACTAAAAATTAATGGAGACGAGAAAAATCGATTAATTCATCAAGGTCATCTCCGGTTTATCTAAAAACGAATAATTAGGCTACTTAGCGTTAATTTGATATAAATTAACGTTGCAATTAAAATACCCTTTGTTATTTGCATTAAGGGATGCAATATTCAGGGGTGCAATAACATTTATATATTTCCGATCGAAATCTTTACAGTTAGATAATCTAAATCAATAGGACAATAAATTTAAACAATAAATTTATTGAAATAGTTATAAATAAATAATGTGATTATTGCGCAAGCTCATAACTCAAGCAATTTCAGTTCGATTTTCACGAAATTTTGTACGTACTCCTTCAAGAAAAAAACACGATGTAAAATTATTGTAAAATAGTGTAAATTGGAAACTGTAAACTAATTTTGAACGTTAAAATTGCTGACGCATGAAATCGTACTAAAAATTGTTTTTCTAGATCACTTGCGTCATGCTTCGAGGAAAATTCGAGTGCATGAGGACTAGTTCGAAAGGGGGAAAGTTTTGGGCCTGCTGTGGCCGCCCTACGCCTCATCTTAGCGCTTGGGACCAGGGCGTGTCTTGGCAATTGTAGCCGCCCTGCGATGCACAGTAGCGTTTCGGCCCCCCTATTCTAGAGGCGAGGACTAGGAAAACTAGGAGGGACCAAAGCTTGCGAATCCTCCCTCTTACCTTCGTAAACGCTTCTGCGAATTACCGATTGACGCACGATTTTAGGAATGTAGTCGTTAACAGACTTTTTGGCGTAAACACCCTCTATATAAATAGGGGCCCGTGCCGAGGGCCTAGTCAGTCGAGAACCCGTCTCTGAAAAGTGTGGAAGCTCTGTTAGTCCAATACTAAAAGTCTACATTGTTCAAGCTGTTGTAATTATTATCGAGTATTGTAAAATACAAGTAGCCACTCTGTGCCAATTCGGAGTGAATAATTTACTTTAAAATAAATTTAAAGTATAATTTAAAATCAATTCGGACTTAACATTATTTCAATCACCCGCTCCTTCTTATTATTTCAGTCACCCTCGGAAAATAAGCACCGTATTCCATTTTCCACGGCCTAGGAATGCGAAAAATATTAAACAATTCCTCGGTTTAGCCGGCTATTACAGGAGATTTATTCCGGAGTTTTAAAAAATCGCTCAATCATTAAATTTTCTTTTGCGAAAAGGAATAAGCGTTCAATAATCTTAAACAGCCCACACAGCACGAAATATTGCTGCAAGGTTTCAAAAGTTTACTAAAACCTTATGAAACCTTGCAGCAATATTTCGTGCTGTGTGGGAGATTCTTTCAAAACCGTTATTGAGGTTTCCAGATTTTAATGAACCTTTCTTCGTGACAACTGATGCTTCGGATTTCGCATCAGGTGCGGTATTAACTCAGGGACCGATCGGAAAGGATCTGCCAGTTGCTTACGCATCGAGTTCGTTGATTAATACTGAATTAAATTATAGTACAACCGAAAAGGGATTATTAGCTGTTATCTATGCAGCGACACAGTTTAAACACTATTTGTAGGGCCTGAAATTTACTCTGGTAACGGATCCTAGAGCTTTACTCTCGCTTCATAAGCTGAAAGATCCTCTTTTCCGATTGGCCCGATGGAAAATCAAGTTGAGAGAATTTGATTACGAAATTCAGCAAAAGGCTGGCAAGATTAATATGACCGCTTACGCACTCCCAAGAAATCCTATAATACCAAACTTCCCACGAGGAAAACTCAATCCAGACTATATTTTCTTTAATTGCTATAAGAGTTTGCGAAATCTGAAATACCATAATGTCGCTATACCCTCATCCACATATTCGTAGGTCACCTGTGATTCGCAGCTTATCTCTTTGCATTCATCCGCACAAAGAGTATGATCTATCTCCTCAAGATGTATGGTAAGACATTGCATGATTTATAAACATAATAGCCGGGATGCACAACTAAATCTTATGATTTTTTGCTCTCTATTGAACAAATGTTGTAAACTAAGAAAATCTAATTGCAAATTAGAACTAAAGAATCCTCAAAACATTATAGAACCATGCTTATATGTTGGAAATTATTAGATATTTAAAAACAAATAAAAGTTTTTAAAACAAAATGGCAGTGTATTTAAAAAAAACTACTACATATACATATTTACATATAACAGTTATTCATTGGTAAATATTGGTCTAACGAGCCAAGCTACTCGTCATTTGTTATTTTTAAAGTTAATAACCAAGTACTACTCGTTCATTTTCAAACTTTCACCGTTTCATTTACTTTATTATTTCCAAAAAGCTGTTGTAAAATTTTTAAATCATTTTGCGCATTATTTTCGCTCTGAGTACTGCTGCTTGATTCGCTATTTACAACTTTCATACGATTAACAGTCGGCAAGACTTTTGGAAAAGATGATTTTTCTGCTGTAGGCTGATCATCAGAATTCGTCGAAAGCCCTTGACTCCATTTGGAAAGCCATTCGCTTCCTTCGGTCTAGAAAAAGACGTTTATTAAAACTCGCCTCGTCGGAATTTGATTTTTATGAATATAATGTTTAGTAAACGAAGCTAACATTATCAGCAGCAGATTTATTGAAATCTTCCTTTTGCTTTGGCTTCTCGAGGCTCAGTTTATAATGTTCCAAGATCTTCTTAACTTTTTGTTCCATTTGGTATTTGGCAACTGATTGAGCCCAAGGACCCAACTCGCCTCTCATGGCCGCCGACATGATAGCCTTATAAAAAACGTTTATAATCAGACCTTATTTATGTGCGTGTAAATCGATATTCCAAGTAATAAAAACTATATAAATAATTTAATACTTAATTAATTTGTTTTTAACATCTTTAATTCTTTTTACTGTTTAATTTAATCAGGGCATATAAAGGAATAAAAAATTCAATACAGACGTAATTCTGGAATTGATTTCAATGACATTGAATGCGGTTTAAGAAATAAATGATAATCAAAGAAAGTTAGTATTTTAATGTACTCTTACAGCTCTTTTTCTTTTTGAGTCTACGTCGTTCCCTATGGGATCGGTTTCGATTTGTGGTCCAAGTTCTATGAGAACTTGAAAATCTGCATGTTCACCGAGTCTGAAACCGACGCCAAATCTCGAATCGGTTCCTGAAATAGTATGAATGAATGGAATGTCATAAAAACGCAAAGAGAAAGGTGCTGTCTTAACGTATTGTACTATTTACTTAATGACGTAAGATTTCGCTTATTTTAGATTGCAAAAGTAACAATTTTCTGGTGAAACGAAGTTTAACAATACACCGAAGAGAAACTTTTCCACTGGCTGTATCTCAAAAGAGATTGCTTATAATTTTAAATTTTAAATGCTAAACTTTTGGAATAAGAAACAAAGAAATTTAGAAATCTCAAGACTGAAAAATAAGTAATTATAAAATGTTCGATAACAAAATGAAAGTTACCTTTTCTCACCGGTGGGATATTGGAATATATTAAAGAAAGAATAGTAGGAAGTTCTTCTGGAATGATTAAGCTTGTCACACCTGCAAAAATTTTAAATACGGAATAAATATATATTTTTTTTTATATTTCTTTTAATAACAGTCTAAAAGATATTGTCAATAAGAAATAAAAAAAAATGGTTTGGTTTTTTTTAAATAATCACTATTTTACGATGTATTTATAAAATTATCTTTTTATTAGATTTATTTAAAAAATTAATATGGAATTTGTATATTTTTTTTAGAAACGGTAAAACGTAAATTATAAAAAAAAAAAAAAGAAATTATTTATATTTAGATTTCCCTCGATCATTCTATGCTTAAAATTTTTACTTTCTATCCTTAAATTATTTTGTCACAAAAAAAGAAGACATAAATTTTTCTTTATTCTTATTTAAATTGTCTTGAATTTTAGTTTTAGAATTTATTTATGTATACTCTAAACTTACAAAGAATAGAGACAATTTTGAATTTTTAAAGTGGATTTACTGAAATGTATTGAAGAAAAATTAGCATACAAGTCAACACGACTATGATTACAGTTCTTTAAATTAATGTATCTGGTACAGACAATATAATAATCTAGGAATAGTTTTTTTCACACGTGAAAATTAATGATCCAAAAACGAAAGAAATCCGCACTTTAATTTCATTATTCGAACGAACTTCTCCGTGCGACCATTTATCACAAATGACGATATCACCTTCACAAAACACAATAATCATGCGCAATTGGAGAAACGAGCTATCCGCTGGAAGGCATAACGGAAAAAAGCTAGCAAGACCCTCCTTCGCTTCGCGTTGCGCAACAGGTAATAAGTAATCCTCTGCCTCCACCGCCGGCAGAGAAAATCATCGGCGGCTCGCGCGAGCCCGTCCGCGGAAAGTGAAAATTCCGCGCGCGCAGAGCAAAGCCGCCGCCGGCGCGCGCTTTCGCCGGGCTCGTCTCGGCGGCGGCGTAATCCCGGCGCAAGTAGGCGAAGGCCGAGAAGCGACGAAAAAAGCCGGGAGCAAATTAATGACCGAGAGACGCGTGTTTACTTACAGTGGCCGAGGAGCAGCAGGGCAGCCAGGCTCAGGCAGGCGGCCTTCGCACTCGACGGCGGCATCTCGGCAAGTGGCGACGGATGACAGTCCCTGTAGTGATTACGTTATCCAGCGAGACACCATGACTTAGAGGAGCGCTGGATCTGCAATGCTGATTGCGTAATTGTTCGCTTAGTTCGCTCGCGCTCTGTCGCTCGGATGGAGGTTAATTTGCCGCTTTTTCTCGGCGGTTTTTTGTGCGATGTTTTCGTTAGATATTATGATGAGCTGGAATTCAGGTTGGCGTGCACGCTGTGCGAATAAAATGTCAGCTTTTTACAAGGACTTTTTTAGCGCACGAAGTGAAAGAAAATGATGTGCGCATATTGATTGATAAGCGTTGCAAAATGGTTTATTCGACGTGATATTAAATTAAAATGTACCTATTTGTGGGATTAGTAATAATAATTCTCCAAGGTATTGG
Source organism: Ormyrus thymus (assembly GCA_035582935.1). NCBI lineage: Eukaryota > Metazoa > Arthropoda > Insecta > Hymenoptera > Ormyridae > Ormyrus > Ormyrus thymus. The sequence goes on along the minus strand of JAWWEM010000054.1, from coordinate 8,103,267 downwards.
CAGAATATTGGCAATCAAATTCAATTTTATATCACCCGCTCGTTGATAAAATGAAATTTAAATTCATTGCTATGTAGTGAACTTGATTTCCGAAGACTACAAATCCTTGGCAATAAATATCTCGCGGACCTTTATTATATCAACATAAAATTTGAGATTTTAATCATTATATGAAGTGCTCATCGGAACCACAACTATTAATAATCTGTCGATTGCAAACAATAAAATAGATATTGACGGTGAATTTAGTTTCATATTTTTAGATTCAAAAAGAATATCTGCTAAATAGTACATTAAGAAAAATGATTTATTAAAAATTATTCATGTGTTATAAGAAGCTTGTATTACTGACAATATTGTCAATTTCTGCTGTGCATGTGTATTAAATTTTAAAATATACATAGAGAAACTTTTGATAATGCAACTTCGTATTGTTGTACGATTTAGTAATTTTTAATAGACTAGGTTAAAATAGAATAAGTGAAATTTTTAAGTGTTATCTACTATTAGCAAATCTATGGAGATAGCATTAAAGACTTTAAATTATCATAATCCACAAGAAATTACACTACATGAAGTTCACGAACTTTAGAAAAAAAGACTATCGAATCATTCGTAAATTTTCAGTGCCAAAAAATAGTTTACGTTTTAATGAAAATAATTACAATCGAGAGCACGCAATTCAAAACTGGTTTTTAACTATTTCACGTTTCACATTGAGATGTAGGATTCATGCACGACTATAAAAGCTTACGAAGTCTTAGATTCAGAATTATAATATACTTTTGCTTTCTCAAGGAGAAAGCCTCACTGTGATCCGTTTACCGTCTTTCTGAATCATAAATTAAGGTTGCAAAAAAGTTTCGGACTTCCTCGAACACTATCGATTTCATTAAAATAACGATAAGCGAAGTAAAATCTTAATTTTTCTCTTGGCGTAAATCGTTTAAATGTAACTCAACAATCGAATGATCCCTGTGAAATAGTAGAAAGCGCACTTAATAATTACACGCTTCTTGCTAAGATAGCTATGATTTCGAACAATCTGCAAAGCACTGCACTGTCGGAGCAATTTCGCGCACGTATAATTATTGTTACTAGTAACCCAAAACTCCCGAACGTTAATTTATTACGTTCCCAAAAGCGTACCGTTTTTCCCACGCTCTTTCGATTTTGCAAAAAAAAAAAAAAAATAGCACGTCTTCTTCAATCGAGCCTACTCGAAAGTGAAATCGGCCACGAGGCCGCGTTTTTCCTCGCACTGCACTTACAGCCCAAATGATTCATTCCACCGTCACCCGTTCCCGCGGAGCCCCGAAACGATAGACCAACTCCGAGCAGCAGAGGCAGCGAAACCGCGACCCGAGCCCGGCCGAAGCGTCCACGAAGCAACCGAACGAAATCGAAACTGACCGAGGCTCGCGCTCCGCCGTCTAAATCGGTTGGAAAGCCGGTGAAACGCGCGGCGGCGGGCCGGCGCTGCTGGCTGCGTCGGCGACGAAAGGAAAAGGCGCCCGTCCGGCCGAGAACTGAGGGAGTCGGCGTCTCGCGCTATCGGCTCGAAAAGTAAGTCCGGAAAGAGCGTTTTTCAAGTGAAAGGGGCCCCCCTCGAGGTGCGCGGATCGCCGCGGCTACGATCGAGGTCGACGACTGTCCGCGAAGTGCCGAGTGGCCGCGCCGCTCGAAGAAAAGGATGGTAGGGGACTCTCACCTAGTAAGAGCTCTCCCTCCTGGATCAAGCTCGATCAAGGCGGCGGTGGGAGGCAAAGTCGATGGTTCGATGATGCAGCTTAGTTGATTAATCGAATTGAATGAACGAGTGCTTGGGAGGTCTTGTTGAAGAGTGACCGATTGAAGGCTGCACTCGGAAAGAGAGTCCTCTTATACGGAAATTATTTTCCTCTGAATTCAATCGGATCATTATAAATAGGTTTTTACTTTCGGATAGTGTAAAATCATTTTGAATCGAAAAACCATTATAGTTCTCATGAGCAGAGAAAAATCCTCTCGGAATCAATTCTCTTGCGTATACAAGAAGCTTTAAGCCAGTCACAAAAGAACTGCTTCGTCGCCGTGCAATCCTTTCCCCGAGAATGTAATTTTCATTGCTTTCAAGAAGAGCATCTTTTTGGCTACTTTGATAAAATATTTATGCTTTAAAATAGCAATGTAGTTGTTCTAAGAAATGAAAAAACAAAATCGACCTTTTTTCAAACCTTTTTTCATTTCCTTTTGTCATAAATCAATTTTTAAAATTGAAAATACATTTACGTTCAAAATGATTTGCTTTTGTGACCATGCAACTTGATTTAGAGAGGATTTTCTATGAGTCTCAAGAGGAAATCCGCTAGGACAAATATTGAGAAGAATTTATTGAGAAAAATAACTAACTTTTTGCCCGTTGGCGAAATAATTTTTGTCACTGTTATTTTCAAAGTAGCCATGAGTAAACCGTCGCTAAATTTAAAAACTTAATTTCACGTCCGTCCTTGTAAATATATACTAATGATAGTTTTTGACCCTGGAACCTGTGAAATGACAATTTCGAAACCGCAGCATGTAAATTGATTTTCGTAACTAATTCGACGACTGCTGTAAATATAGAAGAATGCTTTAAACAAGCAACAATGTAACAATGCTATTGACGAATTGAAATTTTTTAAATATTTATTTTTTTTTTAATAGATATTGGTGTGCTACAAAGTGTGCAGCTTCATACTATACAGGCCTTTATTTAGAATCTATAATAATAGAAAGGCTAAAAGTGCAAATTAAAAGCAAATATAGAATTAATCTGATTCATTTCTGAATTGCTGTGATAAAGTTGCAACCTTGCCAAATGTAAAATAAACAATTTTATACATGAATCTAATTAGCTATTGTGCATTCATTAGAGTGATATAAAATCACATTACAGTTACTATATTAACTTCTTTTATAATTCTAAATTCTATTCTGATATCGTTTCTTACTAGATTTGATAAACTGCAGCCAGTTATTGCCGCATTCATTCTAATTAATTAAACTGATGGAAAAAAGATTGTTCGTGTGGCAGTGCCATTACATTCATTTACAGTTGTAATAATATAAATAATACTTAAGTATATATATTGCTAGACAACTCCGTTATTAAATTCTTCCAGTTAAATGTATTAAAAACATTATAGGGAAAATCTAATGTATGTAAAAACTTAATTATTTGAAAAAGTATAATAGGCTTTTTATTCACTATATAATATCTTTTCAAAAATTTAAAAATCTAATAAAAAATTGTGCTTATAATTACGCAATAGGTCGATCCTGAGGTACTTTTTTAATTTTAGAAGTTTTTCAAGTTGGCAATTTATGAAACTGAATAATAGAACAAACGCCTTCGAAGTAAGCATTACCTTACATAGAGAACTGTATGTCGGGTTCTTATTCTTCGGGGGCATTTGAAACTTATTCGCGAAATGTAAATGCTTTCGTAAATAAGGATAAAAATTTTTTTTTAATAAAACTAAACATTTATGTTTGATATATATTAAAAAATGTTATTTTCTTTTGTTATTGTAAAAAATCCAGTGTGAAATATGTTTGATTCAAAAAAGTATACTTAATTGTGTTTCGTCCAGGTCTCACTGCTGAACTCATCCTAGTAATAAAGTATCGCAAGCAGAGGAAATGCTATAGAAGAAATTCCAAATCTACATTTAACATTTATTTGAGCAAGTAATTAATATTCGGTATTTACTTGTCAGCAGTAGTTCTATTTAAGCTCTGATATCTTAAGTTATTGAGTCCCGAGAGAACTTACAACTACCTCTGTTCGATGTCATGTGCGACTGTTACTATTCCTTCTCCTTAGGGATTCGTAGCTCCAGCCAATGACCGTCAACATGCGGGAATAAGCTATCATGGAAAGCTGGTCTGCTTTTGCGTCAGATAAAAACCGGCAACAAACGGAGGAAAAAGTCCGGGTTCAGCCGATTTCCCAAGAAGTGAAAAGCGACAGAAATGAAAAAGAGAGCAGGATCGAGAACAACGTGAGATTTTCGTCACCGCGACGCTATATTCCCTTATACTCTCGTGTGCTCGTTCGATGCGCAAACTGTCGGCTCTTCGATTCCTTGCGAATTGTTATATCGACCTATCCTAATGTCAGGCTACCCGCCGTGCGCATGCCTATAGCCTTCATTAAGGGGGTTTACTCGATATTGCAGTTTCTACCGAATGCCTCCAAATTTTCACCAAGTGTAGATAATGTTATTATCTATATTACATGACAATTTCAAAGAGATCACCGGTTCCGTTTTCGAGATATCAATTGGCAAAGTTGCGTATTTTAACATGGTATTTTACGGGAGAGCACGCGCTGAATGAACATTTTCGCCTGTAACTTGGAAAGTTTCCTAGAAATCCTTATAAAATCTATGGCTATTATTGGCAATAATAATTAGATCGCTCAGCGACACGTTCCCGAGCTACAACAGCGTAAAGTGCGCAATCTCGCGTTATTTTTCGCACGGAAAGCGAGAGAGGACGGAACACTGATTGCACGGGCTGCTACTGATGTTTAATTGTATTAATAACTATATTATTAAACCCAATGTAGGTAAATAATATTGTCTTTCGAAGCACGTGCGCGTTTCTTCGGTACGTCTGAGCCATTTGCGAAGCGGCGCGCACCGCAGGAGCGAGCGCGTCGCGCGTTCGTACGAAAATTGACATTGCTCTTGAACATTAAGAGCTGAGAAGCTAAAAATTTCCGCAATACTTCTTCGGAGCATTGTGAAAATTTTCTTATGAGCGAAAATTCAAAACTTACACTTTCTTAAAAGAGCTCATGACGAGTTGAAGTGAAGAAAAGCATTGAAATTTTTTTTTCTCAAAAGTGACTTTTCGTTTAAATATTTCATAAACTGCAATAATTATCAATATAGCTTAATTGGAAATAAGGTGCGCAATGAAATTCTCTACCGAACCTAGCCTTCTAATTTTGACTTCATTCAAATTTCATTTAATTTTTCGGCGCAACGTTGCCGCTTTCCGAGTTCCCCGTGCGTGCGTTTGCGTCGCGCACACAGACAAGCACGAACGTAGAGCGTTGTCTTTGTGTGTGTGTGTGTGTGTACCGTCAAGTATAAAACGCATTCCGGGATAAAAGAAGTGGGGCGCGTGCTAGAGCTTGCCAGCGCGGCGCTGTGCTTTCGAAGCGTGTTGTATATAGTGTAAACCCCCTTAATAAGCTTTTCTTGCATTCCAGATTAATCCGTCTTCGTGTACGCCAAGCGAAGCGCGTGATCAATATTTGAAATAACGCAGCGCTCAATTGAACTTTACTATAGTCCGACTCGTTACAGGTAAGTTGTACTTCTGATGGATCGAGTCACGCAAACGCGGCTGCGCTCGAGGTCCGACTATTTTGCAAGAGGCAGAATAAGTGCGGATGCGAATGAAATAAACAATGTACAAGGTATATTAACGTCCATCAATGCTCCGAGGTATGACTTCCATCGAAAAGCAATCGCGCACTCCGGCCAGGTACGTATGACGGATGGTATACGGCGAGCCGACGATGACGGCTGCGCGGAGACTCAAAAGGCTCTCGCAAATCAAGCAGGGCGAGCAGCTCCGACAATGGCACGTCGGACGCTTGTACTTGCAATTTGAACACTTGCCGCCGTCGGGGGCCCTTGTTTACACGACTTCGATGCGCGTGCGAGCGCTCGTCGCGCGGATAAAAGTACCGAGTAATTTTAGAAATTAATTAAGTCTTGTATCTTAATTGGAAGGTTCAATTATTTCGCTAAGAAATTGCATTTGAATGCCAGAGAATTTGCGGCAATGACTGCTCAGTGCAGGATAAAAAAAATCTTAATTTCAAAATCGAAATTTTTAAATAATATATATAAAGCGAAGATCTCGTTTTGTTTAATTGCTAATATAATTAATTTTTAATTAATTAATTAATTAATAATTTAATATTTAATTATTAATTTTATATATTTAATTAATTATATTATAGTGTTTGTTCTGAAGATTGCAAATTACTTAAAACGGGGAATCACTGTAGCTGAAAAAATACCGAGAGACATTTCTTACAAACATAAACAAGGTTGTGGCCTAATTTATGCGACCTATTTTTTCATATTCCATTATAGACAAAGCTCTTGTTTATACTTCACTCAAGAATCCCTTAAAAAAAAGTATATCGATATATGATATTATTTAAGAAGGTTCCAATTTTAAGTAACGTATTCTAAATATAAAAAATTTCTGTTCAGCAAGATTCTGAATAGAATTTAGCTTGAAAAATAAAACCTGACTCGCAATTCCGCGTATTATTAAATGCCTGCACACTTCGCTAAATTTCGCGAGGCATTAAAAATCTCGGAAAATCGAGCGCGCGACCCGTCGTAAAATCGATACGCGTCCCGCGGCCAGGACTTCTCTTCGTAAACATTGCGAGCGGTGTCCCGCCGGCGGCATATCAACAACAGCTCGACCGCGTCGAGCGGCCCGATTATGCGAAAACAAGCGCGCGCGGAATTTGCATCGGCCGAAGAAAAATGATCGATCGGCCGAGCGCGGCGCGCTCCGCGCCGTGCACGCAGGTGTTCGCTGTATATAGGCGCAAGTTCGGCGGGTACACGTCGCAGCGCAGTCGGCGCGTCTTGCCGCCGCGGTTTTAGTGAGCGTTCCACCTCCTCGGGCGGCGCGAGGCATCACGCGGCGCTTTTAGCTGGGAGAAGGAAGGCTGAGACCGTCAGGCTCGGCCACTGGACGAGCGGAGCAGTTCTCGAGCCGCGTTTCTCTGGGGAGCGAGGTCCGGCGGGACTCCGGGGAGGTGATATTGTGAAATTGGAAAAGCGGGAGAGGAGCGGATTTCGACGATGGGTTTCGTACGAGTCGAGTGGCCGTAGGCGTCGGAAAATTTTGAGCTTACACTTGTGCTCTTTGACGAAGTAAGGATAATAATTAACTTTTAGTTTGGCTACTTTTTTTTTATTCCGTCGCTGTGAAAAGTGAAAATCGATCAGATATTATCAATATTAGGTTAATGAAGACATGAATGTAAAAGCAGCTGTTAAGCAGCTATTAAACCTCGACTGTAATTCTATAATGTATAAGATAATTTTAATTAAAATCATCTGGTTGTCTTTCAAGCTAACAATAAGAACTCTTATATTTATCTAAAGCAATGAATTTAAGTCAGCTGCTTCAAGTATCATTTTCATTGTTTTTAACCGTTGAAATTATCGATTAATTCGTACGTGGAATAATAGGCAGTGTAAGTTAGATCCATGCAACAAGTTGCGCTTGTAGCTTAGCTTGAACATTAGTACAAAGGCTATTCGGCATATGCTTGACCGCTTATAAGTTGAAGAGTATATTTACCTCGAATTTTGGTTTGTAAACGGTGTTTCCGACGCGCGCTCTTATTATATGAAACGATTTGATGTTATGTTGGACTGACGAAAAAAAAAAACTATTACCATTGTTTTCCTGCTTACTAAAACGCTTGATTAGGTGTCAATGTGTTTTTTATTTACTGATGTGTCAATGATTTTATAATTGTTCGGAAATGCTTCATCGCCGGCGCAGAAGTAATAATGTAAGGTAGATAATTATAATATCGAAAATTGCAGTGCCCAAAAATTTTTTTGTTTTTTATTCAATGCGCCGTTTGTTACGCGAACATTTCAAGTGCAAAATTTGTTACCAAGGTCGCACTGCAATCTATCTAGTTTTAAAATACGAAAAAATTCAATTTCAATTTTTTATTCTCAGAGAAGTATAAGTTTTGTTTAGTGAAGTGCGTTTATCAGTTGATATATTTAGATTGATAGTTTTTATTTATCCTTGAACTCGCTTTCATCTTATGCGACGCAAATTAAACTAACACCTTTCGTGAAGAATAGGTGGAAATTCAAGGTTCGTTCTCTGCGAATATGTTTAAAAATGTACTATTAAAAATTTAAAAGCTTCCTGGGGTAAATTGAGAATCTAATATTTTATGAAAGTGCTCAAAATGCAAAGGTTTTCGTATTTGAATCGATGCATTTTGGCTGAAGGCGAGTGAGATATATGTAAAATGAAAACAAATTTCTAGTATATAAATACTGTAGAAACTTAATGAAAGAATTATTCAATATTTATTTCAAATTAATTTTCTTTAAATACGTCTCGTAACGTAAATAAACATTGCTTTCATACGCAAATTGTAAATAGGTAAGGGTATCAAAATAGTAAGACAAGTGTCATGCACTATGGACAGCTGTTTGCTTATGTTGTAAATTAATTTTACAATTTTCTCATTTTAGTTTTGAAAATTATAAAGAATACGTCTTGATATTGTAGATGAGACGTAACGTTTCCATTGTTCAAATAGAAAAACCGTGCTTGGACTATTAATGAAAAAGTGAGTTCAAGGATGAATATGAATCATTATTAAACTGCATATGTATAATTAATACATAGCGTTTAGTAATAAGAAAACGTCATCATTTTTATAAAAGAATTAATAATTATATAATCTATTTTTACATTATACCATCATTGCGAAATTGGATAGGATACAAAGAAAGGGCAATAAATTTTCAGTTGAATAAATTAAACTCGATTCTAATGTTTGTGTAATAATGATCTTACATTACAATGTTTAATTAACTTAGTTCGCTAAATCCATCAGGCAAAACCTTAATTTTTCTCTATCGTCCACTTGACGGTGTTATATCTATTATTATTATCAGAAAAATTCAATAAGAATAATTCCGATATTGAACCGTGAATGAATTGAATAAGTTTTCAGAGAAACTTAGAACCCCCGTAAAAATGTGCATAAAAAATTCTTCTTAGCACAAAAAAGTATCTAATTTACCTAAATTGCGTGCTTTCAATCTGAACTTAATATAATTTTATCGCGCGAATACCCACTCGTTCAGCTGTCACATAACAAATCCCATTTTTCTTTAAAAACGGAAAAAAAACTCCCACTCACGGCTCATAAATAGAAAAGGAGTCGCCCAGTTGATTTTCAATGCTGCCCGTTGAGAAAGGCGAAGAAACCCCGACGCGAGGCGGAAAAAAGAGCCACATTAAAGTGCTCCCGACGCGGAGTTGGGCGTCTCAGAGGAATCCTTTTCGGGACGTAGGCAGGGATCACAAAGCCCGCTGCTTTTAGTGACACAAGTGTGCTCGATTGCGCGAGCCGGGGCAGGAAGCCGAGGCGGCGATAAGCCGATATCGCGCACGTTTATGCCAACGCGAGGCTACGATTCCGTTCCGGCGAACTTCGAATTTCAAGTTTGCTTTTTACGCTTCGTGAAATTTCGGCCGAGACTCGGCGCCGCTGCTTTGATTCAGTTGCTCGTTTCGCTGTCCAGCGCTTGATTTTTTTCTGTCGTCGTTATGTGCGAGCGATGAAGAGGACGTTGAAAAATTTTAATAGTAGAATTTATGGTAATTATTAATGCTAAATGAAATGCTTTTGTTTCGGGGTGTAAAATATTATCGATAGAAGAATTGCAAACGCTTCGTATTAGTGTTACATTCATTATACTACATCTTTTTCAATAACTCTTCAACGAATGTAATATTTTCGTTTCACTACGATCATTTGTCATGGTCTCTTTTATCGAGTAAATACTGTGCATTTGAGTGCAGCTGTTTAACATTGACTTTTAATTTTTACTTGCACTTCCGCGAAAACGTTCAGGCAAGCATTCAAACTTAACTTGCTATATATATTGACAGTCATTCGAAGACGGGCAAAGTTATTTTATGCAAAGCAAAACGACATTAGAAATATTTAAGATTATTTAAGCTTGATAATTATTTCAAATCAAACAGAAATTTATAATTTTATTACGTATCAAAGAACTTTGGAGCTCTGATACTTAACTAGAAACTCTTTTCTTTTCTCAGTGAATGGTGAACATCGACCTGTTTGGCCCATTGGGCCAAATCATAATTTACAGTACCATTTCCGTTGTACTTATAATTACAATATTAATTATTGCCTGCTTCGTCACGCCAGGATGTATAGGCTACGAGTGCATCAGGCCAAAAAGTAAGACCTCGCACATATTTACATAATGATATATACCTTTACAATTACCATGGAACATTGAATTTTAATTGCTTAACCCTCCAGTGCATTTGATGTATGGAAAACACTTGTATTTCAGAACGAGATAGCTCGAGATAATTTTCATGGAACGAAAAATTCGATTTCTTAAAAATAGGATCGCGCATAATAAAGGTTGCTTTAGAAGTTGACTTTTTGTACAATTTTTCAAATTGCACGAAGCGATGTTATTTATTTTAAAATGAAATTTTCCATTGAACATCTTGAGATGCGAAAAGAAATATTTCGAAACAAGCCTTCTCGTAGTTTTAAAACCTCATTTTTTTCTTGCATTTAAAATCACAACGACAAAGAAAAGTGCAAAACAAGCGTATTGTTTTAACCGGATCCGATTAATTATTATATATACATATTTAAAAAAACTTTTCTCGCTCGCGACGCGCAATTCGAGCTTAAGAAAATACCTGGAAAATTCCGGTCCACGTTTCTCAGTTGCGTGATCGATTTTCTCGAATGCCATTGTTCGCAGAGCGTGTGCATTGCAGCTATATTGTTGCACTCTTACAGTTTGTTCCTGGCCTCTGGTTGCATAATCAGCCGCGCAGCCCGTGTCTCAATTGCTCGATCTTCCGTCGGTCTTTTATATAAAAATCAAAGAAAAGTCGCAGGAGTTGCCGGCGATTTCTCGCGGGATCTTTAGAAAATATTTGCGTCGCGCTTTATTGTTTTTAATTAAAGTATATGGTTCAAGGAAGTGATTGCAGTTTACGGCTTCAATTATTCTTTCGATTGAATAAATAAAAATAAACGCAGTACCTTTTTTTAAAACGACGCCCGAGAAAACTCGAAATTTAATTGTTGACCGGATATTGTTTATAGGTTCAGAAAAAGTATTTCTTGAATCTCAAAATATTGTTAAATTTTAAACATTTCTTATTTAGAAAAAGAAGAGAAACCGTCCGGTTTAAAATACAATGGCAAGCCAAATGAAAATTTGAAACTAAATGATGTCAGCTACAGGTCTTGGCGCCTTGGTAGCTTATACGAAACCGAAAATGGTAATAAATTAAACTTTGAACCGCTAATTTAATATTAATGGCGGTGTGAATCTATTGATCCTAATAAGTAACCTAATTTAATTTATTTTAGGAACTACTTGCGACAATTCAACACCCCGAAATTCTATTAATTCTACCATTAGTAATTTTGAAACCATTGATACATCATCAGTTGTGGTAATTCACTTAAGATCATACATATCCTCGTACATTAACTAATTACAGAACTAATTAATACATTTTAATGCAGAATCTCGTCCAACCACCAAAGCAAAAAAATGGCAATAAGTTAAAAGAATTTCCAACAGAATTAACTTTAAGTCTACGATATTTACCATACTGTGAAGGAATTACGTCTTCGAAATTGGTGATTGGCGTTGAGGTAACTTTTATGCTGTTTTTAATTTTTCTAGGCTTCTCCTTCGCAGAAAAAAAAATAAAACAAAATTAGTTTTAATTAAGTGATTTAAAAATCTTGCATACATCCAGTTTGTTTAAAAACTTAACTAAAATTATTTTGACATGCTTACATCCTCATATTATATTAGGATTAAAGAAATTGAATAAAAGTACACTAATTTTGTAGGCTTTATCCGGTCTCCCGCCAAAACAGTACAACTGCACGTTGGAACCGTATGTGGTGTTGGATATTTTAAAACAATCCTGGACTCATCGAAAGAAGCCGAAGTTATATAGTTTTAAAACAAAAGGTATCAGACATACGGCCAGTCCGGTATTCAAAGAGTCCTTCGTAATTACAGGAGTTTCGCCTCACGAAATAAGGGTATGTATAGTTTTGATAATATTGTAAGATAATTTCAAAATTCATTTTTGGGTTAGACACAAAATCGTACATGTTGCCATTTTTAAGAGTCGTACTAAAATCCACTAAGGATTTAAAACACTACACTTACGTAACAGTATAAAATAAGTTCGTAGAAAAAAGAAAAAAGAACATTTGGCCGCTGCAGTTATTATCTTTTAATAGATTACTTAAACAATTTCGTGCATATTATTTAACAATACACATTTTTAGTTAAAACCAGAAGTTTTTTCTAAATTTTATTACTATAATTTACTTTATTTAATATTTGTTTTAAATAGCTTAGTATACATTCATTTTTCTTTATCGAATTTTTTGTATAGGAATGGATATTAAATATCGAGGCCCACGATCACGATCGTTACGCCAATCATACGAAATTATGTGAATTACAAGTGCCATTGAAAGACGCAAAACGTATTTTTTCGACTCCGGAAACTCATCTTTTTAATTTTCACATGAAGTCGTCAAAACAGGTTTGTTATTTATTTCTTGTGAATCGATAATATTATATTGAGATAATGAGCAAATTATGTAAGTCGACTATTGAAAAAGGTTACTGCTATTTTAGTAATTATGTAATGTACTTGCAGGAATATGGAAATATATTACTCGGCATAAGTTATCTTCCTACTGCACAACGTTTAACGATAAACGTTATGAAGCTGCGAAATATCAAGTTCACCCCGGCAATTTCAAGTGTAAACGAGTTTAGTGAGTCGAAAAATTGCTTCCTACTAGTTAAAATAATTTCTTAAGTATTGTCGTACTAACATTTTGGAAATATAATTAACACAATAAACATGTCCATTAAATTGCATCGTCTAATAAATCTTATCAGTTTTACAATACTTTTGAAATAATCAGTTTACAAACTAATGTGATTGTTTTCAGATCCTTATGTAAGAATATTAATGTTAAACGGAAAGACGGGGAGGAGAATAAAAAAGAAAAAAACTAAAGTTATCCTATCGACGACTGAACCTGAATTCAATGAAACCCTTACTTTTGATCTACCCTCTACTCAGATGGATACATTACAGTTCCTGATCATTTTGTGCAGCAAGGTAATGAAACAGATATTGACCTTGAGAGGACGGGAAATCCACTATAGTGGCTCGGTCCGTGACAGACACTTTGCCCGCGTGTACTCCTCGATATTAGATACTAATTTTACGCATTTTCTTAGAGAGATCGATCCTCCCAAATCCTCGTCCTCTAAAGGTTAAAAATTGTAATAATCTATCTACTTATATTTAAAATAGTTGTATTTACTTCTGTATTTTTTTCAATATTTTTTTATTAAGCAATATATTAGTTGCTAATTATGAAAAATATATTTAAGAACATTGATACACGTACATTATAATCAGATTAGTACTGCTTGCAAATGCAGGATACTATGATAAGGTGTTAATGTGCCCTCGTTATTTGCTTCTCGTCGTACGCTAGTCAGAATACCAGCATATTGCACAAATAGGCCTGTAACTACTTTTCAGTAGTTGTCGGTATACAGGGCATTCCCAAAACATATGCCAAAAGGTATATATGAAGTAGAATGAAATGTCGTGAACAAAAAATTCTGATGATATCTTTTTAGTCTGATAATTAGCTCTGTCGGTATGTAAAAACAGTTTTAAAAACTGATGATTTTTAATGTTTTTGTTCAGAAAATTAATTATTTTTTTCACAATATACTTTTGGGTATAAATTTTTTTAAAACCCTATTTAAAGTGATCAATAGTCCAAATAATTTAAATTATTGTCGAGAAAAATATTACACGATCATTTAGGCTACTAATTTATTGCGGCCCCGAAAGTTCACACCTGCATTATAATTTAATGATAGAAGCTACAGAGAAAGTAAAAGAGAAAATGAAGCGACTTGGAAATCATAATGATTTGCTATTGTGACTGAACAGCTATAAAAAAATGCGCTTTACTCCTAAAATCTAACTAATAATACTCGGACCGGAAAATATGGCATTGAATGAAGTCAATTTAAATGAAATTAAATGAATGAAATAAAACTGGCAAATTGATTTAAAAATTCAGAACAGAAACAATCGGCTCCGAAACCTATCACACGCTTTACTATCAGTCACCGAATTGTGTGGATGTCCTTGGGTGGATTCCAAGGGGGTCTGCAAACCAATGATTATTCTAAAAACTAGAGTTTCAAGACGCTGCTCGTCAAAAGCACCTAAACTCGGCGTTCTTTTGTCTTTTGCGTGCAGCTCGTGCCAATTGCTGGATATTACGCTGCAATGCATTCACGAGCGAGCTGCGCGCCTGAGCATCGGAGCAGTGCGCCTAAAGAAAACACGTGCTCCAAAACGGAAAGGCTGCTGCGCCAAACGGTGTCGAGCGAGCAGCACGCTGAAGCTCTAATGCAGCAGACAAGCCCTGAATTTAGAGAAGCGTTGACTAAACCACGATTAACCTGCGACCTTCGAGTGACTTTATGATTTGGCCCGGTTATTTTTACTTCTCGCGTAGTCTAAAATAATAGAAAGCCTATAAGGAGTAGTGGCAATTCAGTTAGTTTTGTACAAGGAGTAAAAATAAGTAAAATGAATGAATTATTATATTAATGGAAAACCATTGTTCGAAATTCAGGTTGCACAGGAGGAGAACAACATTGTGCCAATGATGAACGAAATACCGAGCGACAGCGAGGATTCGGTGGTTTCGTATCAAAAGCCCAAAGACGTTTGCATTGGCAAAGTGGCTCTCGGGAAAGGAGTACGCGACATGACCGAGAGACTTCACTGGTTTTCGGTTCTACAAAATCCCAGGAAACTCGTCACCGTGTGGCACACTTTAAAGTGACTGAATGCAAAGTCGCGAGTGAAATACGGATCGTATATCATCTATTCGCCAGTCAATGTTCGTCTGGATAAGACAGTTTATGTTTTAAATAGACAGTTTATTTATTGTAAATGCTGAATTAAGGTGCAGCTGAATTTGTGTGTTGTCGTCATTCCAAAGATAATTGGAAAAAAGTCTTAATTGTCGTTTTTCTTTCATTTTACGTGTTTTAATATTTTATAAGGAATTTATTGTTGAATGGTAGTAATTGTATTTTTATTAAATTACTATTCTTAAATTCTTGTTAATTAATTGTAAGATTAATTCGAATTCATTATGAGCTGCAAATCTGTTTGAATTGTTATATAAAATGATATAATACCTTGTTTAAAAATTTTCTCACGAGCAAGATGAAAATTTCGAATGAATGAAAAGCATAAGTTCAGAAATGATTTTATATTAGGAATTTTATATAAAAAGGACTTTCCTATTATCAACAACATTAGTTTTTTCAAAGCAAAATAATCGTAGATTCAAAAGGTTTTCTTCGTTATTTCTCGTAGATAAGGCAGAATACTTCGTAATCATTATAAGATATACATAATAAATATTTGATTTTTTTATAACAGCTGCAACGTTTTAATTGATTCTCATATTGAGTATATTATATATCTCTGGGTAGATAATAAAATTGCAATTTCAAACATATTTCAAATTTACTGTATTTTAAAAGAAAACTACATTGTGGTAGCTATTTGTAAATGTATATACCTGTTTACATCGACGTAAACATAAATCATTGTAATTAAGAGACTGAAATAAAGGCGTGTACAATTAAAAAATTGCACGATCACATTGATTATTAGTTGGCTTAATTTTTTTTCGATTTCTTTTGTGATTGTTTTAGTGCTTGTTTTTGCTTCAATTTTTTCATTAGTAATTGCTTTTCCTTTTCTTCTTCCTTCTTTGTCTTTTCGAGAGTTTCTTCGTCTGGAGTGTTAAGATACATAAATGCGGCTGAATAATTTCCAACTCCAGGATCGTCAAAAACGACTTCGTCTTCGAATAACCAATTATTATAAGGTATCTCGTTAAGTATTGAAAACCCGAGATTCTCAGCAATAACCTGATGCTCGTTTGAAGTAAAAATTCCACAAATTTGGGGTATCTTAAAAAATTTTAAGTCGTTAGTAAATTTTATTATTTAATTTGTTTTTATTTTAAGTATTTATAGTATTAGTTTACAAAATACCTTTTGCTTCATAAGCAATATTTACAGTTAAAGAAAAGCTTATTACTAACCCTCGTGTACAAAGCTACGTAGTTGCAAACGTCTAGCAAAGCTCGACTGACTCCATATTTTCGGTACGAAGGATGTACTACTAAAATGTTTACTCCGAGATACAGGTCCGAGTTTAACTCTTCATAGAAGTTGGTTTTCAAAATCAAGGCGCTCATAAATTTTCTTATTTCGTTCAAGGCATCTCCTTTTACTATCTGTTTCGAAAAGTTCAAAGGTGTAGGGTCAAATAAACTTTTATTTACAGAAGAAAATATTATAATTATATTTTAAATAATTTATCATCTTATTTTTTTAATTCACCCATTTTTACTGTAGTTAAATTAAAGTTTCATTTAATTAGTCCTGGATAAATAATTTACGTAAAAATGTATGCAGTTAGAAATCGCGACATATTTGCATCAACCACTAAAACAGACTGTCTTGACAAACATATACCTGCACACGATTGTAAGTGTCGTTTCGCATGGACAAAGTATTAAAACAAAGTATAGCAGCTCCAACTGCCCGTCCAGTTTGTTGACTAACAGCTACCACACTCAACGCATCTTGCATCCATGTATGTATCAAGTTCAAATACGTCTCTACGGATTCGTGATCTTTGAGCAATTGGATTGATTTGCACATAGGTTCCTCGGCAAAGTAGTGATGCTATTGTTCAAATAACAAACATTTACAAATGAGATTTTTCACTCAAGTGTACTGAATTTTTGCTTTCATGTTAAACGTTTATATTTCTATGATAACGTTAGAAATTTTTTATGAAAAATACTTAGGAGGTTGTTCTTTCAGATTGTGCCACTTAAAATTGATTAAAAAGTTATTAAACATTAATTTTTTTAATTTAAACCAAAAACCATTTTTCCATTTTACATCCAATTCAAAACCTGAAGTTAAAAGTTTTAAGAAAAAAAATGAAGCAAAAAATTAGTTTTCTGTCTCAATCTAAGTACTTTTCATAAAAAATTTCTACTGTTTTCATAAAAATGTACACGTTTGCAATAAAAATATATGCTAAGGTAAATTAAAATTTTGCTTATATTTTAATTTTTTACTTTTTAATTTACGCATAATGACCCAATTTTATATAAAATATTTTATTTTTATAATACTGTATTCAATTGGTCAATATTAAATGTTCAGCTTTTCGTTATTTTTTAATTGTACTATTACATTCTGGATATTTATATATCATTTATTTTATGTAATTATTAGTATGCACATGAACCTGACTCGTAACTAATAACGCGCACCAATAAGAGAGTCTGCGTAAGGCGATACATGTACCTGTACTGTACCGAGAATCTTTTACCACCTAATCGCTTTTCATATATAGATTGATTGACAAACAAAAAATTTCTAAGAGGTTTATATTCAAAGCGAATAAATTGATTTAAAATAAAAAAAAAATTTAACATTTTGTTATTATATAGTTTTGGAAGTATAGTTCTAATTGTTAAGCCCTCTTTTTTAAAACAGCTTTTGTTGATTAAAACATCATATCGGTCTCAAAGAATCTATTGAAAGTCTGCAGTACAAAACTCACAGTGTAGGTACAAGTATCGCGTTAAGTAGAGTCTCTCTAAGCGGACCTTGATGAGGCGAAGAACTTCATCGTATTGACTTTCTTGGAGATCCTGAATTTTGAATTTTAAATCAGCACCCCATACAATAGGTGCTTCAATTTTCGCCATAAGCTCCATTTTATTCACGATCATTTTGACTATTGATTTAAAATTTTATGTATTTAAATTTAGAAAAAAACTACTAATTTTGAAATAATCCAGCTGAAGTTTTAATTTTTTACACAATTATAATTAAAAATAAACCTAACCAAATAAATAACTAATATAAATGACAATCAAAAAGTAACCTTCAAAGCAGACTTTAATAAGATGGAAATGGATCCATGCTATCATCATCAGTGTTTTTCCAACAACGCGAAAAGAAGATCATCTGTGTACAAGCCGAACTCGGAAGATATAAAAATTTTAAAAGATGCTTTGTCCGCGTTCCTTAAATTGCAGGAAGACGAAGAAGTACATTTTTCTCCAACGCCCCTTACTTGGGAAAGATTGTCAATCGGCTGTAGAGTCGTTGATTTTTTGATTGACAAAACGGAAGAAGTTCAAAATCTGTTACAAGTAATTCAACGTATTTAATTATAATCAACATTTTAATCTATTTTCGTTTTAGGACGTCAGTTCTATGTAATGAATTTAAAAGTAAAAACTTCATTATTACAGACCCTCTACTTTTGTCCCGGTGAATTGTGCGGTGACTTAGCATTGCATATTGATTCTATGACAGTAAAAATATATCAACAGTTTATCTTTGATATTTTAAAAGATTACAACAGCTTTTGTGCTTTAGAAGAGGGCACTGGTAAAGTTATTGGTGTGGCACTGGCAACTTGTAGGTTTCTCTCCAACATCACTTCGGAGGAGAGCGACGTATTTTTTACTTACATAAATTCTTATAGTTTATCTCGTGCACAGATGAATAATTATTGATTTTTACAGGTCGTACAGAAGGATATGCTTAACTTGATAAACGTCGCGAGTGCTCTTCTAGAAAGGGCTAACATTTATGAATATTACAATGTTGATAAATACTTTTGCATCCACACTGTATGCGTCAGGCCGAATTACTGTGGGAGAGGAATTGGCACGTCGCTGATTCGAGCTTGTTTATCAAAGGCACAGAAGCTAGGACTTCCGGCGTGCGTAGGAATTTTTCGCGCTGGAGCTACTCAAACTATCGGTAAAGGTGATCGGTGAAAATTAATTGTATTACGTTTAATCGATGACTTTACTTATTTTTTAGCTCAAAGGTTGGGGTTCGAAGATTTATCGGAACTGCCTTTCGTGACTCTAAAGGACTCCAAAAAGCATTTGGAATATCTAACATGTATGGGTGTTTTATTGCCATTAATTGAGTGCGATGAACTGGAAGGAGAAGAATTTGATGAAAGTAATTACATTGACAATGATAAATGAGAATAAATAATTTTTTATAATACTTTAAAATAAATCCAAAACAAAATAATTCAGTGTATACATTATTCGAAGATACCTTTAAAGATCGCATTGTAAATGATAAATTAAATATTTTTTTTTTATTTTACTTATTTGATACAAATGTTTACACTAAATGAAGGCACAGCTGAAGTTTTTATAAAAACAATTATATTAACGTTTTTTCTTAATTTCTTAATAACATTAAGAAACTCAAACTTAAATCTTTCTAAAACAAAAATCAAACTTTAGTCTATGCATATTATCCTTGTATATATTGTACTTTGAACGTATTCAATTAAATGTAATAATTATTGATCACTATTCTTACACCTATTAAAATTATTTTTATTAAATACTCGCAATTTCGTTACGATTTTCAAAATTCGAAAATCATCTCGAGTATTGAATTCAGAGCTCGTCACGAGCAGAACGCGACTGATAAGTCACGCCTTTCCTGTCCCGAATAGAAGGCAGCAATTTTTCCCAGAAATCAAGTCGCTCCGATAAAAGATTATCGGACATGTAAATATCTCGGGAATTGTCGATATGCAGGTATTCCAATGCCGGCGTGCGCACTGGTTTCCATCTGACTGGAGTCTCGGGCGTTATTTCAGGAGTTGGATTTCTGCAAAAACACGCAGGGATTGTAAATACGTTTGCGCAAAGAAGCATTTATTTTATACGTTAGTTTTTTGCTTACTTCGAAGAACTGAATTAATTTAATTTGCATTGAAATCGCTCAACAAAAAAAAAACTATGCGGTGTGTTGAAATGACTGAGTAATCCATAAATTATGTTGACACTTTAATTTTACGGATTATTTACTTCAAGTTCATATTATCATTTACGGAAACCTAATTATATCCTATGACACGTGAATACCAGGTTACCAACGTTTTTATATATATCGGCTTTACTAATTATAATGCAACACAGCAGAAGTTGATGTAATATGTTGAGTGCGTATATTTATACAACAGATATAATTAAGAAATCTTAAGGTTGTTGCAAATACATTAGCATTCAGAACTCTTTCATAGAAGTTCTTTCGCATAAAAACAAATTCTGTTTAATGTTATATAATGCTAATATTAATTAAGAGAACCCGCGAAATATGTTTAATAAACAACTGTGTGTTAAAGATTCTTTTATTCTATATACAGCCCTGTTAACGTCTATGATGAGGAATAAAGAGTACTCACTGGTAAAATTCAGCTGATTTAAAATACATACCCAGTCTTAGCAAAGTTGAACCACAGGGTGGTAAGTACGTCGATAATTCGATTGTCCTCCTCGCTCAGTGGTATATCTTGGAAAAGCTGTTCCCCGACCGGGAACAAGTACTGCAATTCATCGGCGTGAGACACTCCGTAGTCGTTCTCCGGATCTCCGAAGATTCTGCTGAACGACGCGCTGCCGCGGTAGGCGAGATAGTAGTAATAAACTGGCGACGACAGTAGCTCCAGGTGATCGCGCACAGCTTCGTCGGCGGCCGAATTGAACCAGGCGTCGGAGTACATCTGGTTCGGATTTGAAATCGAAGATTTTGTTAGGATGTTGTATCGAGGAAGAGAACTTTTATTTCTTAAATTTAATTTTCTGAATATAAATTAAAATGATATTATGAATGGAATTAATTTATGTCTTCGGTGAATTCAGTACTGTTTAACAAATAACACAACTTACGTTCGTGACTTCAGCTCTGGTCGAAGCATCAAGAGGCTTATTTCCAACGTAAAATTTGCGTATCTCCTTGGCTCCTTTTTTAAGATTACTTTTGGGACAGTAATCTTCAAATAATAAGCTAATGGGCGCAAGCCTCTCGAACTCGTGGTCCAACTGCTTTATTAATTCACCATTCTTCAAACCGTACAGACCTATAACAAATATTATTAAAATATTTTTAAAATCGAATTGAAGGAAGAGGCAAGGTGTTTTTCATTGATAGCAAATGATTAATTCTGCCTCTGTTTGCAATGCCCAAAATCAAGATACGTAAAATATTTTTATAATCTTAAATATTTATAGTGCTTTTACAACAGAATTTAAACCCTTTTGAACTTAATAGCTAATTATCCTATTAGGTTCTTTTTATCTCCTGGATAGAAGTATTTAAAATTATGTGCTACACATACCGGGAGTTCTGAGAGCTCCTTCGCCAGAATTGAATCCGGTCATCCAGTTTATATCGCTTATTCTTCCATTTTTCAAAGAAACTGCAGGATCCTCTTTCAAAAATGCTCCTGGGTGATCTGGTTCTATGACTGGTCTGAACGGTATCATGGGACAGTAATCAAATACCTGTTAATTAAATATAATATGTATTTCAAAGTCACTTATCTTTTCTGAATAATAAAAATGACGATGGGACCACTTTTCGAATCGCGATGAAAAAAAGAAAATGATGAATTTTGAAATAAAAAATACGTGGCTCGTTAAATTTATTGAATTGAATGTTATATATAAAGTCAGAAAAGATCTGTAGGTAAATTATTTATTGCGAATTTAACCGAAACTTTCACTTCTTTAAGGATAACTTCAATTATGCAATTCAATCATAAAATCTGCGCTGATGAAACAGCTAGAAGTAGAAATTCCTGGTACTAATTCGCAGGAAATGAAAAGTGAGAAAAAAATGTTGCAAGAGAGATAAAATTTTATGTTTGTCATGACTGCCCTGCTAGAAGCGTAACGACAATATCGCTAAAAACTTTGTATGATTTTGAAAATTTAGCGATATTATCCTTACGCTTCTGCCAGGGTATACCTAAGCTATCATAAGCCTGGACCATCTCGTGAACAACTCCAGATCAGTTATGCGAACACCGTTGCAGCTGATAATTTTCGCATAATCCACGCGGTTTCTTTTCCGAATCCGCGCGCGAAGCTCGGAACTGGCGCTCGGCCCCGCAGAATTCAGCCAAGTGAATCGAACGAGCTCGCGGCGCGGATGTCGATTAATTAATGCACACGCGCGGAAAACAGTCCTGATCTCCACCGGGGGATATACGCGCGCGCGCTTGCATCAGTCGCGTTTCAGCCCGAGCGAATATTCCAGTCGGTGTGCGTACGAGCAAGCGGCGCTGTTTCTCCGCCGCCGTTAACTAGGCGGATTCGCGCTGAGCCTAATCCAGGCAGGAGTTGGCTCTTGTGCAACGAGGTGCATTAAAACTGCTGCTTAAGGCCGTACTCGCGAAGGATCGAGGACCTCAGCATCTATCTTGCGATGATTATGCGGATGGATTTTTTTATGGAAACGTGCACGACAAAATAGATTAATGTATTTGCTTATAAGGTGTAATTAAAGTGATATTAGGCTTAATTGAGAGAATTCTTGGACTTTTTTCTATAGAGACGTTTTAGGTTATGCGTTCCTAATAAAGTTATCATTAATGCATTACTTCATGTGTGTATAAACTTCTGAAAGATAGACTGATGCATTTCACAATTTCATAATAACATAATTGAAAGAAGAGGTGATTGAAGCAACGCACACTTTTCTTCATTTAAAGCTATTAATTATTGTTGTTAATTTAATGGATATCTAAATGAACATATATATGTGAGAACTTGTTTTTAATCTGCTTAGGAACCTTAACGAATAAATAAGCACTACGGTTAATTAAAAAATAGATTTATTAATTTTTATGTTTTAGAAAATCCTGATAATTATTCGATTATAAAAGTTAATAACTTCATGGAAGTAACTTTAAATTTAGGTCTTTGCAAAACTAATTTACCTTGAAAACTAATTATTTTACATATTAATACATTTTTTTTCGAACGATTAGATTATCAATAAAATCTGAAATTATTGTTTCTTAACCGCGGTTTTAAGAGTTTGTTTAAAGGATATTTTACTAGAAATAGAGTAATTGGAACGTAAAATTCTTTCCTTATTTATTTCAAATTATGATAAGATCATTTTTTAAATAATTTTTTCTGTATTGTGTATGGTAATTTTTCATGGCCAAAATTTAGAAATGCAGTGACAAAAGTATTTATTGTCACGTACATTGAAGTCAAATTTTTTATGTTATTTCCTCTTTTAAACGCTCTTTTCTAATATTAAGCAAAGAAGTTTATAGATAAGCAATGGGTAATTTTTAATCAGATTATACTTTGCAGAGAAAACAAGATTGAGAAACAAGATTGGAGAAATGGTTTAATTGGTTTTTAGAGAAAGCATGACAGAACGTAAATCACGAAAATAATGCAAAACGTAATTAATTTTTTTAATACACAATCTAATTGCATAATTCTACGATTAGTAAAGTAAAATCCAATCGATAAATATTAATACTCTTTTTCTTTCGTGCATCCTTCAGATTTTGATAAATCCGTCTTCAAAGATTATATTCATTGTCGTCACCTGCGGGCGAACATCAGCGACCCGACCCGCAAAAGGCATATTCCATCGCGAATTTGCATTCATCTTACAAACTTATAAACATAGAGGCATATAAACAATCTGGTGCAACAAATCTCGCAACCTCGTCATCCCGACTCCGCGCCCACGAGCCGAAAGCGCCGCCTTCGAAAGTTTACCTGAAACGCGCGATCGGTGCCGATGATCTCGACGGGGTCCTTCGTCCTCAAGCACTCGACCAGCTTCCCCGAGTCGTTCGTTGGACAGTCCAGTAGCTCCGCGACCTTCTGCGCCTTCCTCCTGGCCTGGCCGGGCTTCGTCAGGGCCCACGGGCACAGGGCAGTGCCGCTCTGGGAGATTCCGCGGTGGAACAGGCCTGAAACGAGCGTCGACTTGAGAAAACGGCGAGATCTCTCGGCTCGACTGTCATCCGTCGCCTTGACCGAGCGAACGTTTAAACTGGTTTTCCGGGCTCGGTTGGCTGGTTCGCGCGGCCGGAACTGATCGAAAGGCGGTTTTTCGACAAAGGCTTATACGCCTCCGAGTTTTCACGATTAATCAAGCTAATCGGAATCGTAAAGCTGGAAATTGACATTTCTGCCTCTAACGGAAATATCAAATTATTTGTGTTCTGGGAATAGGTAACTTTAGATACTTGTGAAATAATGAATTTTGGAAACGAAATGTCCCTTCGAACTATTTTCTAACAAGTTCGTTCGCGATAACACTTATTAATTCAATATTGCATTGTAAACGAAACACCGCTGCATTGAATATTTTATTTAGACAAAAAAAAACTTTATTCTCAGACGTTTTTTAATGTAATAATAATTACTTCATGGTTCAGCACTTATTCTTTTGTATACATAAAAAGGAGTGAAACAAGGAACTAATTTTATTACTTGTTATTACACATAATACACGCACTTAACGGCTACAACAATAAATCAATGGAGATCAGACTTTTTCGTGGAAGTTCTAATTCTCTGTGCAGTAATTACTGAAAAAGTACTTGTGCGTATAAAATATTGTCGTGTTTTTTGCAGCTCTCTTGTAAGCCATAAACTTGAACGGTTTAATTGACTCGTCTTATAAATTATTAAATAAGCTGCCCGTAATTAGCGACCATTAGAACTGCATTTTATAAATACCAATAAAAAAATAAAATTTAAACCGCCCTCTCTAGAAAGCAGCAAAAGTTCTTGAATTCATCAATTAATTGGCCATCCTTACCCTTCGACAGAGGACTGATCATGTGATAGTGAACGCTGACTCCGCCGGCACTCTCGCCAAAGAGCGTCACGCGACTTGGATCCCCAGCGAAGCGAGCGACGTTCTCGTGCACCCAGCGGATAGCCTGGGCCTGGTCCTTCATTCCCTGGTTGCCTGGCGAGGCGAGGTCTTCCGTGCTCAAGAATCCGAGTGCTCCCAACCTTCGTTAATCGGGATTTTATGAGCGCGGCGGAGGAATGGATGAGGATCACTTTATCGCGGGCAGTACGGAATATGTGGCGGTAATAATATGATGGTCGTATTTCGTACGAATTATTGGTTATTATCGAGATCGGCAGTGGAAAACTTGTGCATTAATTTCTGAGCCACGGATATTTTTCACCTTTGAATTATAAATTTCATGGAGTTTTTGTAAACTCGTTTGCATCCGAAACTTGTTTGCAAAAAAGTACTTTAGGAGCTTATTGAAACTGGAAGGACACACCCAGTAAAGATTAATGCAAATGCTATTAACACAATTCTAGGCTCGCTTTAAATCGAGATGAGAATAATAAGATAAATATAAGAAATTGACGGGAATACTTAAATCTGGTACTTTTGATGTAATCGTGTTTGTTGCTCATAATGTAGAAAGTATGATGATATATGAACCATATTAATCTAAACGCTAATAAAATAAAAGCACTAAAGATTACTGACGAACAAGTTTTCCACTATTATCGCTAAAATAAAATTGAGCTCATACATACGTTTACTACAAACTATGTATCAGATTACTCAATTAACTTGATTTTGATCTTTTACCGCATACTGATTTCTATTTTTTACATTTCGAATTTACATTGTAATAACAATTTGTGCGAATGCAAATTATTCTCAAAAAATCTAAATCACATCTTAATCTACAACCACACGTATGAGGCTTAAAATTATAAATTTATAAATTAGTGTGCTTTTCTCGTGAAAATTAATTTACTCACCTATAATTAACAGTGACTAGAACGACATTGTGATCCAGCAAAAATTTCGGACCATAAAACTCAGAGTGACCGGCACCGGTTATCCAGCCACCGCCGTGGAACCAAATCATCACGGGATAAGCTTCATAGTTTTCCTCATTTTTACCAGGAAGCTTCGGCGTATACACGTTTAAATACAAGCAATCCTCGCCGCCTACGATCTCTTCCTGATGCGTGTAAATGTTCCTCTGGGTGCAGATCTCGGCGTCGCTTTTTGCCGATCGAACGCCGGTCCAGGGGGCAGCCGGTTCTGGCGGCTGTAAATCAATTCGAATTTTAAAATACGCAATTGCGTAAAATAAAGTTGAATAAATTTTGAACTTGACGATAAACGGCAGCTGGTCGGTTTAATGCAAAACTGCCTTTGTAAACGCACCGAAGGAGAAAAGGGAATTGCGAATGCTTTAGAAACCGTTGGATTTACATTTTTTAAATAAATTTTTGTTTAATTCTTTCGGATTCAATATATTAATAATAGTTTGAGTTATACTTCTTTGAATATTTAATGTCACTGAAATGAGAAATAAATCAAACTCACTATTATATGAGTTGATACAATTTTATTCATGTGTTCAAATCAATCAATTGACTGATGCCTCCTATATGTTCACAATTCATTCTATGTTTAAATTCAATTGCATTACTTGAAAGCAAATTCCAAAGTGTCAATTGATACAAAATTTTAAACCAATGTCAATATTACATAATGCGTTGCATTTACATTATTTCCTAACTACTTTACTTATGTATTCGAGTACACCTTCAAACGCAATAATTGTAAAAAATGTATTAGGAAAATGGCATGCAGGTATAATGCTTCAATAACCGCACACATGAAAATTTAAATTACAAGTTAGGTGTTACTGGTTTACTCATATCGTTATATGCTCTATGATGAGTAATTAAATTTGTAAGAATCGAGCTAAAGAATCATCTTTAGCTTACATCGAAATATTGCATATAGTAGTAATCAAACAGAAATCATTTTAGAATAATTATAAATTTATTCGTCTGCGAAGGGTTTTTAAAATGTAATACTTAATCGAGCTGGCACGTTCCGTTAAAAAAACGTGAAATAGCGTCTAGGAAAATTACCTGAAAACGAAGTTCGCCTAACGGCGGCAGCGCGTAAGGAATTCCTCTGAATGCAAAGAACTCTCTTCCTTTGCGAGTTTTCATAATAACACCTTCCAAAGTGCCATTTTTTACGTGCGCCAAAGGCGCAGATGCAGTCACTGTGCTCACCAGGAAAAATATTCCGAAAAGTTTAAGCGAACTTTCCTTCATTGCTGCTGAAAAATAACTCGAACAAATGGATTCTCCGTTCAATCGAGCGTAAAAACTTTTCACTGCCCCAGATCACGATGTGAATTAAGCGCAACTATTATCAATAAAAAATTCGTGTAAAATTTTTATTTTGTGAAAAAAAAAAGCCGTTAACCGTAAGTGACGCGAGGACGAGCGAGTAGCGCCAGTGAATTGGTAAATAATTTTTAGAGATGCAGTCTTCCAAAGTTCTCGCGAGCCTTGAGAAATGCGTGCACTCCACGCGGTGTTAGAAATGTGACTGCGACTGGCTTCGGAAAGTCCGCGTTCGGGTGGCGAATTCGCGTCGGGATATTGCCGCGCGGAATTGTTTCGTCGAATTTCATTCGTTTGGCTTCACGGTCGCGGATTCATTTTGTCGAATAATGAGATTGCCCGGGGATGCGTTATCTTGAAACTGAATAAAAGTGAAGCTGCAATTTATTTTAGAAATAATTTCTCAAACTTTTTTATTACTAGAATAAAGTGTACAAATAAACGCATTTCTGTGGATTTGATTGTAAATAGATTTTAACAATTTTTATAAATCAATTTTTTATAATAAATAGCAGTTATTGTGTGTAAAGAACAAACGAATTCTTATTCATAGAGCTTATTATTACTTCGATGATTTTAATACTGAAAAATATTAGTAAAATTATATATTTACTCATAAAATTAAATGACAATTTTGTATTTTAATAAAAAAAAGCTGCTGTCTTTGAAAGTTTCACATTATAAATAATGAATCTGAATATAATGTAAAAAATAACAAAAGTATCGCGAGTACCCTGGTGAAAACTGAAAACATTTTTGAAGTAGAAATTGGCCATTTTTTAATCGCAAAGTAGTTTATGGCTAGAAAAGGGGAATAA
>JAWWEM010000054.1:8057192-8075282 GCA_035582935.1 Ormyrus thymus | reverse complement strand
GACTATTCGGTAATTGGAGCTGTTCGGTAATTGGGACTGTTCGGTAATTGGAACAGTTCGATAATTGGGACTGTTCGATAATTGGAACTCTTCGGGAGGGGGGGAAGGGGAGGGGGCTGACTGAATTCACGGCGGCGGCGGCGATATATTTTTATAATATAGACAGATAAATTAATGCATTTATTCATTCAAAATCAATCTCCTGTTACATTTATTATTAAAATATTATTATTATTAAAATATTATTTTTATTATACATTTATTGTTAAAATATTATTACTATTATTATACATTTATTTGTAATGATCATCGATCGTTACATGTATTTGATAGAGAGAATTGCTTTGTTACATATTATTAAAATGTTATTATTAACAATTAATTATTATTATTATTAATATTATTATTAACAATTGTTTACAAATCAGTTTTGTCAATCCAACTATTGTGAGTTTTATCAAAGCTTAGCATCTTTACAAATACTTGATTTCCTTTTCTCTTTAGAACTTTTTCCACTAAATAAATGTCAGGATACTTTGCTTTCGGCAGTTACTCCTCGTAAAAGCTACCGGAAATAGGTTAATCTTGATAATCTTTTAGATGATACGTCGTTGGATTCGTAGCTACTGCTACACGTGTAGCTGTAAATATCTATGTAGACCATTTTAGTGTGTATCATTTCTTGAAAATTTGCTTTGCAATACTCACTCGAACTTTATCACCGATTTTAAACTTTGATTTTCTTCGTCTCAGTTTGACTGGATGTTTAAATTTTTTTAAAACAAGAGTTTCATTAGCAGCCGTTACATCTGTAGGTTTTACAGTAGTCGTCCGATTTTTACGACTATTATATAACACTATTAGTTCAGGTAAAATATCTATCCATTTATAGTTCCCTCGAACGCTAAATTTTTTCCACATTAAATGTTTTAAGGGGGTATTATACCGAAAAAAATTTCAAAAAATCGAAAATTTTTTTATTACATATTTTGATTGTATGTGTTATAATCTGTATGTTAAAACTTTTAATTTTCGATTTTTTGAAATAATTTCTAAAAATGTTATCAGAACAATACATAAATGTATAAAGATTTAAAAAAATGGATTTTATTACTATAAAATAAATTTTAATACAAAAATTTCAAATGTAATGTTTTAAATATAGAGCGCGGATCGCGCTTCAGTCGTGTCACCACTGCTTTTAGTAAGTGCTACATGTGCGTTGAGATTAACTGTATTTGATTATCCTATAATAAAGTAAAGTGTGGAATCTTCAAGGAACGTCAATGAAAATACCCCTGGATTTAATAGTACTATTTCAAAGCAAGTAAATTTGAAAGTTCCATTATCACTTCCAGCTATCAAGCTAAAAAAAAGAACTTTCGTTTTTTTATTTCAGGTTTTATTTAGCCACGATTTTGAAGTGCTTTTTATGTAATGTTGTGTTTTAAATACTACATTAAAAGTGCAATTGGTGCAGTATAAGTGATATTAAGGACATTATGCTGCTTTTAACATCATTCGCATGGACCACTAAGAAGTTCCACTTATTGAAGAGAGAATCATCATGTAAGGTTGCATCTCTAGAAGATCCACATATCGTGAATCTGCTATAATAAATCTTGATGACGCAAGTCAACCTGGAACACATTGGGTTGCTTACAAGAAACGAGGTAACGATCATATACTTTGATAGTTTCGGTGACCTTCGTCCTCCACTGGACTTTATGTCATACATTGACTTATGCCATATGTGGTGGCATCAAACATTCACAAAATTCGATTACTCAATTATGTTGGAAAGAATCGATCTATTTCTATGAGTTTTCGAATTTGGGAGCTGTACGATTATCCACTTTTACCAACCACTTCGAGGTATGTTTGAACTGTTAAAACATCTAATCAGCTGGAAAAACATGCTTTGTCCTTCTAGGCTTTCAAACTAACCGGAAAGGTCAGAGGGCTACAAATCCTAGTCGTATCAATATTCTATGTTGTATGATATGTATGCCAATTTTCAAATTCTTACTATGGTAAAGATCCTGAACTTATGCTGAACAGTCACACTTTCTCGCACATGCACCTCTCATTGTTATCGACTGCTCGAAACAAAATAAAACTTTAAAACACGCCCCCATCGATGTTCGTTTAGAATTTGAACCGAGAGCCAATTTCTCCGCTTCAACAACAGCTTACTGTTTGATCTTGCATGATTGAGTAGTTGAGTACAATCCCATAAGTGGAGATATCAAGAAACTTGTTTAGAGTGGGGAGAAAGTTATAGTCATGATCCTACGTTTGACGTTCAAGGCTTTAAAAAGTCATGAAACGACTTTGTAGTTAAAGAATTGGCGATACTTCCTTTCGAAGGAGATCAAGAGCCAGTTCTTTTATTATTCAAGGCACCTTTTCCATGGCGAAGACTAACTGACAAGTACAAACGTGAAAATCTATGGCTCGAACTCTGCTATCATGCCTTAAACTGGCGCTCGGGTGATCACGAGTACGCAGAACTTGGAAATATAATTCTTGATGGTCTTCCAAATGCTACAACCATTTATGTGATTGATGACTTAAGGAAAAAGTGGTTAGAACGTTTCAATTTTAACGTAACAGACGTCTCTGAAATAGGCTACTTATCTTTTGACCCTCCAAACTCAGTGACTGTATGTAAAAACCATAATGGAGCATACAAAGCTACATGCGCTCTTCGCAAGATGTTGAACGTAAGATGTTGAAATAGTTTTACACCGACAACTGCCTCGTAGACTGGAAAGATATTCCATAAATTAAAGAGCTTTGCCTTATACGCAGTCATTCGTGCTCCGACACTCCGCCAAGATGGGTCAACAGAGCTCTAATCCCTCTGGAAGTTAAACTTCCAGAGGGATTAGAGCAGAAGATAAGAGAAGAGCAATCTTACTCAGAACGGGAACAGTGCAAGTTTTACAATGATTCATCGAAGAAAAAAAATTCCGATACATAATACAAAAAATTAGATTTGAATTCTAAGCGAGAAAGAGATGGCTATTTTATAAGCAGATACTCCACGAAGAAAAAATAAATCAGCCCTTTTCAGGGTTCCAATATGTTTCAAACGTACAATAAATTAAGACAAAAATGTTAAAAATTACTAGCATTAAATTGTAGTAGATTAGCCCCTTAGCCCTGTGAGATTTCTGGACCACAAATTTCTAGACCAAGGATTTTTCGGCTAAAAAATTTCTAAAAACTTCTCTGACCCACGATGATTCTAGGTCACAACATTCTAGTCCAAAACATTCTGGGCCAAATGGGCTATTGGGGTTATTGGGTTATACATTCTAGCCCAAAAGATTCTGGGCCAGGTGGGCTAGAATCATCATGGTCTATCTATCTGAAGCTACTCGAATTTCGCGTTTTTCTTAGTAAGCGCGTGAGAGCTTTTTTTCTGCCCCCCCCCCCCCCCCAGTCACCCGTGTTCTTCGTACATGCATCGGCCGAGGAGGGAAAAATCCATGCCAAGACATTTTTCTCGGGGAATGAAGCTGCTGTTGTTGTTCACTGACCGGCGAAATTTTCCATGCATAAGAAACGAAGTGGTAACTTTGGTGCGAGCGCGCGTGCAAAGCTCCCTCTTCTCCCCTTTCCGCGGGACTCGGAGAAACTTGAAAATAATATATTCGCAGCACTTATTTTCTTGAGTCGAAAGGGGGAATGAAAATCGACAGGTTTTTCAATGTGTAGCGATCTTTTTAACTCGCTCTTATTGTACTTTATGAAGCGTTTTCAGTTACAGTACAAATGACCCGGTTGAGATTCACGAGCCATTAGTATCGGAAATAATTTTCATTACTATCGTAAACGACAAATTTTAATGAAACTACGCTCCCACGACCCCTTCCTTTATGAATATTCAGGTTTTGCGGATTAATTCCAACTGACGATTATCATAATTACGAATTATGCAACGAAAACGAGTTTATTGTCATTTTGCAGGAGGCGTAAAATTAAAATTCGCATTTAACGCTTGAATTTAATAAAGACCTTTTATTGGACTACCTATACGAAAATAAGTATCCTGTTTATCCTGTTACAATGTCTCAATCGCTACAATTCAACTGAATGTAATCGACTATATTATTGACAAACGCTAATTTCACGCAAAGCAATAATTCACCGGACCATTTATGACCCATCAGCTAATATATTATCGATCGAATCCAAAACCGTCTATTTCCGCCAAAATAGTATGTAAATATTACAGCTTTCACTTGTACGAAATTAGCTTCTCGGGGGCAAGATCAGCGTTTTTCTCGAGTGCACGATCCATATAGGCCAGTGCGCGAAGCAGTCGGATGGACAATGCAACGTAATTAATTAAAGAGCCTCGCGAGTTCATTCGGAAGTGAGGAGCTTTAATACGACTTAAATTGACGCGTTTTATCCTGACTTTCCACTTTGTTGCATTGGTCGAAAGCACTATTTGTGTATTTTTGCGAAACTTTTCAAGCGCTTAATTTTACTTTTTTTATTAAAATGTCAAAATACAGTAATTAAGTAAAGAACATTTTAAAGGTAAGATATTACGTGTATTGTACAAAGAAAAAAAGCAAATTTTATAGGTTTTCTTAGGTGCAAAACTGAGAGATCAATTTATATACATTATATTTTGACGCAAAGGCAGGCATTTTTTAGCCCGCGTCCGCAGGTTAATGGAGTATAATTAAGTGCTTTTTAGTACTCCCTTAAAAAATGTGTCTTCAAACTTGCCCATTTTATCAAAATAAAATAAAAAGGCGAAAGAATGCTAATTAATATAAAATGCCTGCGCGCGACGTGAATCGACGATAAACCTTAGAAATCAACTGGTCAAGAATGATGACCCTAACCGCCCAAGGAGGAAGATTCCCTTACCACAATCCGCACTTATCAAAAAGCTCGTTCCCAAATCAGTACGCCGGCAGAAAAAGTCTTTGACCGGTAATGTATATCCGGGCTAAAAAGGGTGTTTTCGACAACTGGGTGGAGACGGAGAGAAAGAATCGCCCGAACCTTGCCACCCCTTGCCCACCCCACTCAGCCACGAGGGGGGGAGCAAAGAACCAAGTCAGCAGGAAGCGGCCGATTTCTCACGGATAAAAAGACGCGGGGGAGCGGCTCGAGCTTTAATTTTCAACGAGCAGTCAGAGCCTGACTCGACTCGTTTCCGTAAACAGGCGTGCCCATTACTTCCCGTCGCTTATTCGTGCCGCAGATTGTAATTTTGCCGCCTGCTTCTTCGCCGATAAAGCTCCGAAAGCCCGGCGCTGGCTGTAACAACTTATTCCTAGCGGCAGCGATTCATAAATCCAAGCTTATTTCGAAAAGAATCCGCACAATACAGTGCAATAAATAATCCTTATCCGCGGGTGCCAAACGGCAGGTCGCCGCTGAAATTTTTGAGGGAGCAGCGCCACGGCCCCGGAGGGGCGAGCGTCCGCGCGTCTTCCTCTTCGATTACGCAGCCGAGTGCGAAGATACCTACCACAGGCCGCGCGCATACATATACACATAAGCCGATGCACGCGGAAAGTGTGCGCAGGCAGTTTGGACGTGACACGGCGCGCGGCCGGCGAGGCACAATGGCTCACGAGCTTCGACGGAGCTTTTGTCGTATTGTCGGGCGGTGGAGCTTGCCGCTCGCGCCTTTATAATATGCACGCGAGAGCCGGAACAGCAATTAAACCTCCTGGCACCGGGATCGAAAATATATAGGCGCCGGGCCGCCTGCCGAGAGGCACTCCATTCTGCCTATAACCGACTAGCGGCTCGGAGCGATCGTCTTTGCGTCTGACACTATATTAGAATTACTATTTTCTTCGCGCCGCTCGGCTGCTTTTCAGTGGCTTAATTATATCTTTTTAATTGTTGTTTGATTAGTGTAGAGAACAATTTGCTGTTTCTTATTTCATAATTCATTTTTTAGCCGACATGGTCACTTCATTTGCCGATAATTGAGAATTTAATGGCTTGAATTTTATGGGACATTTTTAAGTAATCAAACGGCAATTTATAACTTTACGGATAATTAGCGGGGAAGCTAAATGTATTATTAGTTGCGTTAAACTGGTCAGCCTTAATTAGAATTCATTATTCATAATTATATATAATGAAGAAAATCATTTGCACAATCACTATTATTAGCCGCTTGGGTTTCCGACAGAATTTTGTTTAGAAAATTTATAGAACAATTCCCTTTCACGACATTTACGCGACAGCGAAATTTTACAAGAAATTCCTTTTTTAATGAAAAAGTTCTAAGTTATAACATACAATATCAAAAGTGCAATATTTAGAAAATCTCAATCGTATAAATCCGTCGAGCAGAATCGTTATTTTTATCAGATTATTAATAAATCAGGTTATTTATATTAACTTCAAGCTTATTTCACTGCAATTTCGCGCAACCTAAGTAATTAAAATTATATTTATATAAACTGTAAGTTTGTTCTAATCTATCGTATAAATTACGAGATTCATATCAAAGGTCTCAATTTAAATTAAAGTTTAGCGAAAATTACCAACCAAACAAAATGAAGCAGTACTTTCGTCGCTTGGAAAACTCTTCAGAAATATCCACTCGCGAAAATAGTTTTTCTTTATTACCGAGAATGCAAGTCTGTCGAAGACGAGACTCATCCTCGCTAAGCTCGCGTCATTTTAGCAGTTGCTTATTTTATAACGAGATCCACTCCGCCCAATTTCCCGACCAACTCATTTACGCGAGTTTTCGCTCGCCTTCCGAAAAGATTTCTCTCTCCCCGCGAAAGAAGTCGCTTCGTCCCTGCAAATTTCTTCCCTTTTCCTGACGAAGAAGGCAGACGTGTTTTACGGGACGACTTGCGACTTTCGCTCGCGACTGCGAGCACTCGCATTCTATTTTTAAAGAGATGCGCGACGCGGCAAAGGCGACCTACGCGGCGACTCGTGCACGCCGAGTTCCCCCGGATTTTTCTCTGGCGTTGGCCTTCGTGTTTTCGTAAACGCCCGTGGGACTTTGGCCGGCGCGAGTTACAGCGCGAAAGTTCGCACAAGCGCAACTATTAGTTTTTATTCACGAAACTTCATTGGCGAATAATGCGCCCCGATGCGCGTTTTATGCGCCTCTTGAAAGCGGCAGTTCGAAATTTCAACTTCTCAAACCGAATGTTTGTCTCGAAGTGTATGAAATGTACGCATGAATATTTTTAATCGGTGAAAAGTTTTATAAAGTTCATCGTAGCTGCCGGTAATTCAAATCAGTTAGCATTATATTCTTAGCTTGCTTAGTACGGAGCGAGAAGAGGAGTTTCATCTGCCAAAGCACAGTAAGCGAATGTCCTTATCGACTTCCAGCCCAACGATCAATCGAGACTTTGTCCCACTCTGCCGTTTGAATTCATTAAACGTCCCCCAGCCGGAGCAGAGGAACGCAGCAAAGTTCAAGGGTAGGGAAGCTTGCTTTTTCCCTCCGCAACCTGATTGCGAACGCCGCCTCCTTCGCGCAGTAAGGAGCCGCCTGGTTTTATTTTATTTTCGAGAAATAACAGGCCGGATTAGAGGCTTTTCGACGGTATGTTTTTTTCCGATTTGATCGATTGGACGCTCCCTCGCGAAGAGTGAGCGTGCGCCTGGCTTTTCGAGTGGTTTTGCAGCGCGGGAATTGCGTTACATGGCTTATTTTACCTCTTTTTCGCAAAGTTTTATTAAGGCATTTGTGGGTTATCTGTTTGCGGACTTAATTAGTAGCGCAATAATTCAAACTGATATATTAGTGCAAGAATGAGTTGAAAAAAGTTTTTATTATTGCATCATTTACATTAATGTAATTTTAATGATGCATGGTTTGCATTAAAATTAATATAACCGTGTGATACTCTGCAATAAGCGGAATTCATAAATTCGAAGAAAACTCGAAATTGCAAATTTATTTCGAACGTACGGAAGCAAGAAAATTGAAATTTAATTACCGCCAAAAACGACGCGACCCACATCCCTCTTCGAATCTGACGCGGATATTACGCAACTTGTAATCTTCCCCTTTGATATCACAATAAATTCTCGGGCTGCGCTTTGCGCGAGATTCACGGTTCGAACAGTTTAAAAAAGAAAATCGTAAAATTGCCCATCCATTCACACCGCCGGCTCTCGACTGCTTTTTAAATAACCAAGCGAGTGAAAAACTGCGAGGCTGCCTGCCCGGGCAGCGCGCGGCGCCGCTTTAAAAAATTATAAACCGCTGTGATGCTCCTCACTTTTACACTTATATCTCCTTAAATTCTTAGCGAGCTCGCCGAATAAGTTATTCATCCCCGTAAACGTACGTGCGCGCGTTTCGCCCGCGAGAGCCGAAGGGTAAAACTTTCGGCGAGGCGTCGATTTGCCCGTCCGTCGAATCGAACCGACAAAGAGCAAGTCTTATTTTTATTTTGATTTGCTGTTAAGTTGTTTATTTATTTATTTATTATTATTATTATTTTTTTTTTTTTGTACTGTTGAAGATGTAAAATTTTTCATTTACGATGGTGGCATTTATTAAAAAAATTGTTAATAAAAACCCTTGCTCTATGCATTAGCAAACTTGAGCACAATATAACGTAAGATTTTACTCGATGTTGCAAATATGAACAAGAAATTCGCGTTGTAACGAGCTCAATTAGGATGATCGCACGAGTAGACGGACGCTTAAGGATTTTTATGCGCATTTGTTGTTTAAAATAATTTGTACGATTATTGAATGCAAGAAACTTGAATTTATCAGTAAATACATACCAGACGTATTAGAAATATGTGTTTAAATTGAAAATTTACAAAAGTTATGCGAAAGTCGAGCATTACCAGTAGATGGACAGCTGCCAATTTCCATTTAGTTAATTAGTCCATCTATTGGTATTATAAGTTATAGATAGAGAAACCCCAGTAGATGGACACTATTTTTAAAGATACTTTGTTTTATGTTAAAAGAACACTTGTTGATAAGTATCAGCTTAAATTTTATTACAGTAAACTTTTTTGCAATTAAAATTAAAGACTTTGCTTAAAAGATAATTAGTTGATAGATATAATAACTTATAAAACCGTCCATCTACTGGTGTCGTCCATCTATTGGTGCGATCACCCCATATCGAAATCTGTTCGATACCAACGAAGCAGTTAACGTTTCATAAGGATCTCTGTAATTAATGCTCGAGCAGCAGCAAAAAAGTAAAGAAAGAGCAAAGAAGGAGCTGGGGGGGGGGGTAATAACCGAATTTGGAGCGCGAGCATGCATGCGGCGGAAGCGGCGATAGCCGATTATTCGCGTCACGCGCGCCGCCGCTGCACAGCTCTTCGAGCGGGCCCCGATCGAAAATCAATGTGGAAAAAGCAAATTGCGCGTGTCGGCGGAGATGAGTGTGGAATGATGGAATTTGGACGGGAGGACTCGGCCGGCCGTAGATTCGAAGGGAGAGGATATTATGGAAAATATTTGTCTTCTTGCGAGTGCGTCGAGGAATACCGAGCGGAAAAATTCATTCGTCGTCGAGCGACTGCAGGAATTTCGAAAGCATCTCCGCTATTGGGAGTGCATGAATTTCTATTTCGAAAGTATTTCAGTCCAGATGTGATATCGGTAGCCGATGCCGGCGGAAATAATTCTAAGAACGGCGCGGAGTTTTTATCCCTCCGAATATAAAAGATGATACGACTCTATAACACGGGAAAAATGTCCCCCTCCCGCGTAAACAGTTTCGAAATTAGTACATAAAGTGCGAATTCCGGTAAAGTTCCTTTAGCAATTTATTCGCACTCGTGCTCGAGTTAGAATTGCAAATGACTGCGCGGAGCGCGAAGAAAAGTTGAGCTCTTGTTCGCGGGGCGGGGAAAAAAGTTCGCCCGCCCGGACTAGAAGACACATATTCCTAAATCGCATCCGGGGCAGCGTCGGAGAATAAAAAGTTGCTCGATGGCCAGTTATCAGCTCGGGTATCTTGAAGCCGCGTCTTCTCCCCTCTCGGCGTTTATATCCCTCGAGTGCACGCGCTGAGGCTCGCCGCAGTCACGTACAATTTTCGCACAAAGTTACCGCGCGCGGAAGCCGCAACGCGTGACGGAACGTTTTGATGCTGCAGACGCGTATACGCGCGCTCCGGCACTGTACTCGGAGTTACGATGGCGCGCTAAGTGAAACAAACGCGCACGCAGCGCCGCCGCGCCCGGATAATTTTGGACGCCGCAATTGTTTCGGGAAGTCGGGAGGGCACTTATTGTCGCAACTTTTACGGGACGAAGTCAAGATTCACGCGTGTGGGCGAGGGCTTTCTTTCTAATGTGAAAGGGAAGATTTGCCGCGAATTGCGGAGGCTAATTGGAGAGAAAACTCGCGCCGTTGGCGCAAAGTAAGAGCAGAGACGTCGGTGTTTTTAGGACAGGGGAGCAGCGCTCTTATTTCGGGGTATCCGCATATATCAGCAAACTCTACCGCGGAGCTTTTCCCAACTTTTTTCAAGATGGATGCATAAAATTCGTTATAAAGTTTATTATAGTTTTCTGTAACGAATTTTTCCTGCACTCAAAAACTTTAAGAGCTCTTCGGCTACTACACGAGAGCCGCGAACGCACAAGTTATTCTGTGAATTTTTTATTAAATTTAACAATGGCAAAATATAAATTTCGCCGAAAAGGAAGCCCGAATTTTATAACAGCTGAACAAGTTCAATGAAACTGTAATTATTATACTCGCGGCTCCCCTATCGCTTGAAACCGTGGCGGCGTCTTCTCGAAACTTTTCATCAAGCGCGGATAAAGAATTAATAAAGTTCTCTTTCGTGAATTTTCGCGAAACGGCACGCACTCCCGAGACGCCGCAGCAGAGCGCGGATCCCGATCTCGCAAAGGAGGAAAGGCTCTCGAAGTCATCGTCCCCCTTTCGCACCCAATTTACTACATAATTCGCTTTGATTCATTATCTTTACGAAGGCGTTTCAATGAATTTAGCTCCGCGCCAGGCTGCGAAAATAAGAGCTTTGCGAGGCAGGAAAAATGAAATACATCGCCGCCGTCGTCGGCGTACTCAGCCCGCCGCCAACTACCGAGCCACTTAGGCAAGAAACGACGGGGTAGTGCTCGTCGGCGGTTCTCCGCAGCTCGCACGCTCCATTATCGCGAGCCTAACAGCATTGGGAGCAGCTACTGCGTATACACGGAGCCCGCGAAGCGGCGCGAGCGCGCGCCCTGCACCTATTGGCTCTCGCCAATATATATAGGGCAGCGCGCGCGCGCCGCCTTCCGGGAATTAGCTTGCTCGAGCCCCGAGCCTCGCCCGAACTGTTGCGATTTATTATTCCGGACACGCAGCTGCTTGCTCGCAGTTGTTTGCTCGCTCGCCTCGCCTTTGAAATTCCAAGTGCGAAGACTCGAGCCTCTCGGCCTTGATTAATTGGGGGGCGCGGATTTTGGAAGCTTCAAGTTGCTTGCTGATCGGGTCGATCGTCTTTGGCGGGAGAGCTCCCGGGTGTATGCGAAATTGATTGTTTACTTCCCCCCCCCCTCCCCCGCAGATGCCTTTGTTTCTATTTTCGAGTAACTGACCGCTAATTCTGGCAAACAAACTTTCAAACGAGCATTAAACAGGATCTGAGTCGAGAAATTGTATGCACTTACATGCTCATCCCTGACATTGCATGGAAAGGTTACGCCGGAATGGGAATTATGATTTTGGGTTAAAAATAGTGCGTGTAATACTGAAATACACAGACAACATTTTCTATTTAAAATTACCATGAAAACCATGATAATCGTGGGGCAAAACTCCCTTCTCAGAATAGTTCGACTATCGTTTTAACTTGTTCATGGTAAAAATTTATACACAGCACAGCAGCGATGAAAATCATACTAATATTTATGTATTTTTTATTTAAAAATCATACGAATTTGTATCAGAATAAAATTTTACCATGGTAGCATGATAAAATGTCGATGTAAAAACTAATAAAATTTGATGTCAGATATCATTTAAAAATTCCAACATGACAATCTCGCCCCAAGATTATCGCCATTTTCACGGTAATTTTAAATAGAAAATTTTGTCTCTGTATGTTTGTTTGATTTATTGATTCAACTAAAATTTAACAAGTTAAAGAGACCGAAAGAACGTCTTGATGAATAAATGGACAGTTTACGAATTTTATATTATCGTTCAAACACAGAACGAAACTTTTTATAGAGTAACAATTTGAAGATTATCGTTTTATCTTTTTCATTAAAAATAGCTCACGCGCGAGAACTATAAGTGAAGATTAAAAATCAATTATTCTCAATTCTCAACATCAAATATTGAAGATCGATTTCACGCGGTTTCATTGAAATTAGCTTAAACAGATTTAAAGGGATTTAAATCCCTTTAAGAGTGTCTTTGAATACGAAAGAGCTGTAATTGTCTTTCGCATTATCCATTACCTTCGCCTTAAACGTGATATGAATTGTTTAATATATTATACTCTTTTAGACTCGAGAAACGAAACTAAAAAATAATTCATTTCCGATAACGTTTCGATTATATTGTAATATGCGATGGAAAGACTGATCTACATGTTCATTCATTTCACACTTTTTTGTAAAAACTTATTGGCCGTCGGACGAACATTCGGAATAAACATTGGATTTACGCGATGGCTTAAAATTTTGATGAGAAAAGCAAGGAGATCTTTAATTTTGTGCAAAAGCAAACAATGTTCGCAGCCCTTATTGTTGTGAGTATAAAGCCTCGCGGAAACGACTGTTTTAGCTTTACGGCTGCAACGATGCTATACTCTGAAAGAGATTTTGAATTTTCCTTCAAGTCTACTTGAATTTCATGAAGACTAGCCGCAAATCTTCTATTACAATAATTCAGTCGCTAGTTTCGAGACAACAATTTGAATAATTCATATATTTAACTCAGAGATTTGACGTTATTAAATTATCCATTTTTGATAAGGAATTTATTTACGCAAATAAAAAAAAGCTTTATCGAAGCAAAAAAAAAAGGCCAATAAGAATCTATTTATTTCTTGATCGAAATTTAAGATACATCTCAAGTATAAACAACCTGTACAAATATAAACTGCCGTATTCTTTTTCTTCTTCAGGGACACAAAGGACTTCTAACAATGCCATTGTTCGATATATTAACGGGCTCAAAACCAAATACCCAAGGACTCGCACGTACATTGTTCTAGCGTTCCATTGACATTTCTCTAGCCCATCGGTATTTCGCGTCGGCGGCATTTGAAAACGGGAATTTTTTAATTTCTCCGTAATACAATTCATACTATTGAGAAGGCGGCGTCGAACCTTGGCTGCATACTAAAATTTTCAATTTTCCCTCTCATCGACTTGTCGCTCAGCCCACGTAAACAACTGTGCGCAACAGCCGGGGGATAGTTTACGCGCTTTCCTCGATCAATGTCTCGGCGGCGCAAATACGGGGAGCAGCGACTGTCTTTCGACACAGCCCCCTTTTTCCCCTTTCGAAATTCGCAGCTTATTCGCGGCAAGTTTGCCCCTCCCCGAAACCGAATGATCCCATCGACGCGCTCGCCGAATCTTCCGCAGCCCCGCTCGCTCCAGAATATTCCTTTACTTACTCGCTTGTCCTCCGAGGAAAAATTCCAATTACAGAAGTATCCCAAGCGAATCGCTGAAAAGTACAACCCTCCACTCCCTGCGCCCGTAAAAAAGATCGCCGCTGAGTAGACGTCCAAGTATATATGTATAGGTATATATACGAGAGAAAGAGAGTGAGAAAGATAGGAGATAAAAAGAGAGAAGCTGCCTTCGAGTCGGAGGGAGGGAAAAGGAAGCTTGTAGTTCTTCCAAAGCGTTTTCGGAACGAAGAAATTAGCGACGGTAAATTTTGTCAAACCCTAATGTTTCATCAACTTCAAAGATCTCAAATCTACTTAAACAAATTGAAAGTAAATTCAATGACTATATTTTATGCTTCAATTATAACTGAGCAGATTAGTATACGTACTAATCGTTCATTCGTATTTTCGCACTTTTGTTACAAACTTCTGGAATGATATTATTAGACAACTAATGAAACGTATGACGTAGATTTTCGAAAATACAATTTTCCCCGGGAACATCAATTAGACATAATCCACGAGGCCAAAAGCTCTTAAATCGCAAGGAAAATTACCGCGGAGACTTGCAGCGGGACGTCTAATAAAGTAAGCTGAAAAGGACAAACTCCGAAAAGTCAGAGCCAAGAGAAAAGCCAGTCCGAGAACACGGATATTCGCTTTCTCCCGATGCGTTCCGTTTTGCCTCCCCATAAGACACGCTCACATACATTAAGAGGAGCACTTGGCTATTTTTCTAAAAGTCTTGCGGCAACCGTACTTTACTCGCGGACTTGTCTGGGCGCATAAAACATCGGCGAGGGGCTGAGTGCAGGAGCGGAGCCGGAGTTGAAAAACACCGCGCGAACTTTGAGAACCGGCCGATGGTGAAAAATGGGACTCGTCGGACGCCC
This sequence comes from Ormyrus thymus, assembly GCA_035582935.1. Classification (NCBI taxonomy): domain Eukaryota; kingdom Metazoa; phylum Arthropoda; class Insecta; order Hymenoptera; family Ormyridae; genus Ormyrus; species Ormyrus thymus. The sequence continues at coordinate 8,060,782 of JAWWEM010000054.1, read as the reverse complement.
GATTAAAGCGCGATTGCCACTTCCGCCTGATTTATGACGAGGTGAGGCGCGAAAATTATTTCACCGAGAAAGCGCGCCTTTGCGCGTCCGAGGAACGGGGAGCGAGAGAGAGAGAGAGGGGGGAGAGACGATTAACTTTCATTCAAGTCGCGACGGAACATCGTTCCATTAATGAGGGCTCGATTCACGGACAAGCCGAGCGACAGGCAGTGAAGGGCGGAGACGGGGAGAATTATTTTTGTCGTCGTTGCCGGGCGAAATGAAAGTCGGCTCGGTTTCACCCCGACCTCTCAATTTTCATTTCGAATTTCCCCTATGCCGCTGATCGACTCTACCCCTTTTCTTTCCTCCGCCGAGGGAAAAAAGGCCTGCCAGTGAGAGCTGCAGGATTGGAGGATCAAAGTGGCTAGATAAAGAGAAAGGCTAAATCCGGCGATAAGGGAGATTTAAGGATCAGTTGATTAACAAAATCGTTTAAGGGAAAAGCGCTTGAAGGATAGATTATGAGGAGGTATTTGCTTAGTTCATTTGCAGGACGCTTGCAAAAGTGCCGGTAAATACTTTTTGGATGGAATCTCGGTCGTAAGAATAGGAGAAGTCAGGCTTTAACTACAAAGTTTGTTAAAAGAAGACACAAAAGAAAAGTTCAAGCGAAATTATAATTGTAATTGAGATAAAGATAATACTTCGATAAGCGTTTATCGATGACGCTCGATTAATTTAGGTCTAAGCACTCCCGCATAACGCACAGACAGCGCGAATTGAGCCATCGCCGATAAAGCCAGCTGCAGGCTGCATAAAACGCAAAGCGCAGAAGCGGCAGGCCACTCGGTTTCGCTCGGATCGAGGCGGGGCTAAATGACGAGATCGCCGTTTAATCTGCGCGGAGGTCCGAAAGATTCTCGCGGCAGAGGAAGCGGAAAGGAGCTTGTGAATGAGAATACCTAATAAAAGCCGTCGAAAGCGAGACTCTCATTTGTATTGCTTTTATTCGAATGCCAACGGAATTTTGAGCCTTTTCGTCTGGCTCCTTTTGTTTTCGGCGCTCGGGAACTGCTGGGATTCCACTGGATGACAAATAGCGGAGGCTTTATTTTTTCGATTTAAATTTTTTGTCTCGCCGCGTGTTTTTGCGCGGAGCGCGCGAAGCCACTTTCTTCTTCTCTGTCTTGTTTGTTTTCGATTGAATCCTTAAAGTTTGAGAATTGCAGCGGAGCTTTAACGGCTTTAACGGGATCGTAAGCAAGCGGCTTTGCATACTGCGATTTCATTATTCTCATGAAAGTCTTAAGAAGAGATTGTTTTGAAAATTATCGCTTTTAATGTCCTCTGAAAATTATTTCGTTATCAATCTTCTGCAATTTTTTATTAAAAGTACTTTTTGCCACGTTTATTCTTGTGCGCGAAATTAACCAAGTAAAAATTAAAATTGTTTCAATGTCATGGCACGCATCCCGTAGGATTTAGCACAAAATACATTATCATCGTGAATAACTGACTTGCGTTCGGCACATTCGTGAAATTATTTCTGAACTGTAGTTTCACGGAATTATGCAAATAAAGTCCAGATCGAAGCAGACTAGAATCAAATGAACAATTTCCTAATAAAAAAGACCCGCAATAAATTATGATTTAAAATCTCCTCGAGGGATTTCCCCCAAACTATCGCAAAGCCATACTGCGAGCCGCACTAAGCCAGGTGAATTGTTCGTTTCAGGCCCCGGGAGCTAAGGCGTAGAAGAAAGCGACGGAGAAGGCGGAATCTCGGAAGCCCGGAAGGTCGCTCTCGCAAGGATGCAGGCCGAACCTCTGGCAGTCCCGGGCCCGACGGTCAAGTCCTATCTCCACCCGTACCGCAACGGGACCTACGCCCCGTCGACCCCGTGGCCGACGATATCCTACCAGGCGATGCTCGACATCAACGAGACGATCATGAACGCCACCATCAGCCCCGGATTCGACGACCAGAACTCGAACAAGTTCATACTGCCGATGTGGCGGCAGGTCATCTGGACGATACTCTTCGCCGGGATGATAACCGTCGCCACTGGCGGCAATCTCATTGTCATCTGGATCGTCCTGGCGCACAAGCGCATGCGCACCGTCACCAACTACTTCCTCGTGAACCTAAGCATCGCCGACGCCATGGTCTCGACCCTCAACGTCATATTCAACTACACGTACATGCTCAACAGCCACTGGCCATTCGGGAACCTTTACTGCAAGATTAGCCAGTTCATAGCGGTCATTACGATCTGCGCCAGCGTCTTCACCCTCATGGCCATCTCCATCGACCGGTAATTTATATGCGTCCTCGGCTCTCCCTCGTCGCGTATTTCGTTCATTCCCGAGCGAGAGATCTAAGCTACTTACCGAAAAATATTCAAACTTGCTCTGAATAATATTTATGAACGTTTTATTTTGAAAGCGGAGCCAGGGAGAGGGATATTAGGCTAAGTATCTTAACTACTTCTTAGTCTCGAAAGCGTCTCGCGTTATTATATTCAAGTTCCCACGTGCGATCCTTTAGATTCGAAAGCTGCTTTACGTGATGTAATATTGAACCTATTATCCCAGGTGCATTAATTCTCTTCTGATATAAATGTTACTAATTTACGCTTCACTTCAACATCCAACATTAACTTGTTTCTCCTCTTTCAATATTTTTCGATAATTAATATTCAATTTATAGTTCCCCAATAGATAGTTTTGATTATATACTCGACAATCCACACAAGTACTTTTATTAAAGTTTACCTAATATTAAAGTATTTTAAAAAGTCCTTTTTACCTTCAAGCTGAATCCCCTTGAAGATGAATTTTAAAATTTCCAATGATTTACAAAGAAAAAACATTTGAAACGAAATGACGTGCTTTCCGGAATGAAGTGGAGAGTCTTTCCAGAAGATGGCTATCTCAGAAAGAATTGAATTATATGCCCATCAACTATTATTAAAGTGAATTGCTTTATTTTGATCGTTAAAGTTTCATTTAATAAATCAAAATCTATTATCAAGTATAGTTTAAGAAATCGTAAGCATCTTGTATTTGTTATTATTTTTTTTATTATTAAAATAATACATCCACTCGTGGACTAGCGGTTGCCCGAAACTTCCGAGCTGCGTGGCGTATTTTTTAGCTTAGTCTTTTTAATACAACTTCCAGATGACGCGTTGCAGACTCAGACTTGCCAATAACAGTTACACCATTTTTTTTTCACTCCCCGAAAAGTAAATTTAGTATAGTTGGTAGGAACGCGTTGAGTGGAGACCAGGAAAAGCTCTTGAATAATACAGCGCAGTAAAGTTCTGGGTGCGTTTTACTGACGCTTGACTCGACATACTTACACCTTAATTAAAATTTTTAGATTCACATGTTTAATTGCTATTATTAACGCTTTGAAAACCAGAATATCATAATGATCAAAAGACAGCGGAGACCTCTTTTTTCTATGCACAACGCAGCATTCCATACTGTTTGCTAATAATTCAAGCTTTACGGAACTACTTTACGGAGATGCGGGTAAATTGCGGTTATATTTAACTTGCCTTTTCAGTAAAATTCTTAATAAAGTATGATTTTTAATTTTT
>JAWWEM010000054.1:8029493-8040605 GCA_035582935.1 Ormyrus thymus | reverse complement strand
GCAAAACTTGATACAGAAACAAATGAGCGAATAAATTTAGAAGCAACAATTAATCAGCATTTAGAAACAATAGAAGTTCTTACTGCTCGAATCTCTGAGCTTCAAGATTCTTGTCTTGCAAAAACTACTCGTATAACTACTCTTGAAGAAACAAATTCAACTTTAGAATCTGAAATACATGATGTTAAGATTGAAACCTCCAAGGCTGTGAATGAAAAAGAAACCTTTGCAAGAGAGTCTAGGCGTTTAGAAACTGCTAAGAAAGACTTGAAAGCAAAAGTTGATTTATTAACTTCAGAAATGGTTAAACTGGAAGAAGAAAGCAGGTAATTATTAATATTAATTTCAATTTCATATTTAATTTTAATTTAATTTAATAGAGCTTTGTGATTATTTAACTAAATTATTTGTTTTAGATCTCGAATCAAAGCATTCCAAAATCATTTAGATGATTTAAAGCGAGAAAATGCTCGACTAAATTTAGCTTTAGAGAATAGTAAACGAGAAACAGGAATTTTACAAGAAGAATTTGAAAATTATAAATTAAGAGCTCAAAGCGTCTTACTTAGAGCAAAAATTGTTCCTACTAATGAATTTGAAGAAGAAGTTGAACATTGCAAACGACAAATTTCTTTATTGACTGAAAAATGTGAAGGATATAAAGAAAGAACAGAATCTTTAACGAGAGAAATTACTTTATTGAAAGATGAAAGAAGTCATGCTGCTGCTTCTGAAGAAGAATTAGTAGTAAAATTAGCTTTACTAAGGCAAGTATCAGTTAATCTTTTAGAAAAATATAAAAATCAAGAAGCTGAAATGCAAAGGCTACAAATAAATCATGAAAAAGCAGTTGACAATTTAAGAAGAAACTATGAGGTAAAAAGGAAACAAATTATGATTTAATTATTTAAAAATAAATTTAAGAAACTTAATAATAACTAGTTGTAATAACTGTTACAGGAAGAAATAGCTAATCTCAAAAAGAAACAGAAGGAAGAAATTGAAAATATAAAGTTAGAAATTACTTTAAATTCTAATGTAAATATGCAAGCGGAAATTTTACAAAATATGTCTTTAGTTGCAATTCCTCCGCCATCTCCACCACTTATTGAAAGAGAAGAATGCGAAGTATATACGATTTTATTTTATATGGTAACCTTTATAAATAAAATTTAATAATGTGTATGTACATTTTTAGGGATCTGAAAGTATAGAATATTTACAAGCAATCAAAAATATAGAGCGAAATCAAACAAGATCATTGGCACCTGAAACACCAATAACATTAACGCCTTTAGATCAGCTATTAGAATTTCCTTTTGATGAACACGAAGTAATAACAAGGGTTCCTGAAGATAGTCCAGAAATAAGTATTTTCAAGAATCGTGTGAAACATTTAACAGAGCTTTTAGCTGATGCAGAAAGGGATATAGCAAAATTAACGCAGCTGAATCAGTTACTAAAAGAAGATATTCGTCGTCAAAAGCGTTATGTTGAAAGAGAAAAGGAAGCGGTTAATTTTGAGTACCTAAAAAATGTTGTCTTTAAGGTAAAAAAAAATATTTTTTTAAATTTTAAATTTTGTTTTGATATTAAAGGCAAATTTTTTTTTACAGTTTGTTATGTTAGAAAATCGAGACGAACGTAGTAGATTAGTTCCCGTTCTCGATACTATACTAAAGTTAAGTCCAGAGGAAACACACAAACTTAATGAAATTGTATCCACAACAGGAGGAGGTAAATGTCATCAATTTATATTTATAGCTATAATATATTTTTTTTAAAATAAAATATTCAAGTATTAATTTAAAAATTTGAATTTGGCTTTAAAATATAAGCTAAAAAGTAATTGCTTTAAACTCGAATAGGTTTTTTTTTTATATCGCTATCGTTTATGAATAAAATTAGGTTTTAATTTTGATGTTTTGAACATTAAGAAATATTTTTCGTCACTTTCTTAAATAAATAATATTAGATGCTTCATAATAAAGTAATACAATCAAAAATTGATTGTCGGGTTGCGGTATACCGCAGGCGATGTCAGAGCCGGTCAAGTGAGAACGCCATGTTTAATATTGTGAGAATGGTTTTTTTTTTCAAGTTTTCTCAAAAAAAAAAACCCTGGCCTTCGTGTTGCTCATTCAGAGAACTCTGATCTGTTGTAAGTGAAAGTCTGGAACGCACCACGATCTCGAGACGTTGGTGAGAGTACGGCCGTTACCTACGGTGTTCGCGAAATGACAGCTCCGGCATTCGCGTGATTGCAGGTGAACGGTGGCGGCTTCTTATCGAGCAAGGCTTACACAGGACGTGTAAACAAGTTGCAGAGCCTCTGATTGCAGCAAAAAAAAGTTGCGCATCGGCAAGCAGCACCTCGAAAACCGTAGACGCGTTTAGGAGGGAGGTATAACGGGCGGGTTGGTGTATTCGAAGACGCTAGCCAGCACTGGAATTAAGGAGTCAGTGTGTTGATGACCCAGTAGCTGGGGCTCACGCTAATTCGATTATAGTCATGCACGTATTTTTCCATACGTCATTCCCGAATCACCCCGTTACAATACTTCCCATGCAATTTCGACCTCGCAAACTCTGAATTTGGCTGCATGATGTCCCGAAACACATTATGTCCCATAATCCTAATTGATCTTTTTTTTTGCCAAAGATTACCTGGTCTGAGTATGTTAATAGTGCACAATTGATACCTTCAATAATAACTTCTGATTACAAATCAAGTATGTTGGAATTCAATAATGCAAAGCCTACGCGGAAAAGTTTTGTACACTAAATTTACCTGCTTTATATTCAGATAGAAAAAATTATCTCAGAGTACCACATGAAAAACTCTAGTATTTTACTTTACTAATTCTTATGGATCTTCAACCAAAAACAGATTTTCTCGTATAATTTTTGCAATAAAGAATTATTATTCAAGGCTTGGTTTGAGCATATCGCATACGAAATAAGCCAATAATAAATGGTCCTCCCGCTATGTCCGGCTCTGACAAGCTGTTTCAATGCAATTTTATCAACTTACATGAATGATTTAAAAATAAAGGTTTTCGTTACTTAAGCCAGTTATTACATAATTTTATTATTTTTAAAAAGTATCAAACAAAAGGAGTTGGATACCCGGCTGGAGCGGAAGTTAACACAGATTTGGGAATACACTTTTTACCAGGTCCTAAGTAAACAATGCGTTGATGGTTGTTGTTATTATTATATTTTTTCTCTTATATTTTTGTTTAAATATTGAAACAACGAAATTTATGTTATTTACATGTTATAAAGAAATACTGGCATGTTTTAGCAATATGCACGTATTATATAGACTTGAATGATTTTCACCGCACGTCGTTCAAAACAATAATTTTAATTTTACTATCACATTTCTGCGAGATGCTGTGAATAAAGAGCCAGACAGATAAAGTATTATAACTCTATTACAAAAAACTATTTTATTTTATTGCTTTAATAAAAAAAAAAAATAATAAAAGAAGATTTTAAGAAAACGTGACTCTTCATCCTTACAATCTTTTCCTGGGTTCCTTTCTTTTTATTTTGCAGTGAAATGAATTTAAAGAATACTGGAGAGATGTGTTATCTTACTTGATAACCCATTCTTTGACGAGTGTCGCAATTATTTCAATGGGGTAGTAGTAACAGCTAATAGGTTTAAGGATATAAAAACCGCTTCTAAATTGCGAGATGAAAAGATTTCAGGACGAACTACACAGCTTTTACTAATAGAGACATTGTGAAATTTGGCATAAACGTCTGTTCTACCTTGTTACATCCCGCTATCTAACTGCCGGAAATTGTCGTAACATTCTTGTCAGATATTTTATTGTCTTGTGCGTTAAATATTCTTACCGGAGGAACGCAGTGCATAAAGAAATAAATTTGAAATTACACGTTTCAAGACTTTTAAAAGCAATTTCAATTCTAGTACGAAAAAAATATGAATATTAATCTTTTAAAATTTATTTATTTATTAATTTATTTATTGAAAAAACAGGCTTACAGTCCAGTATACAAAAATATACTTAATAATACTTAACAAAATTATAAGTCGCAAAAAGATTGAGACGCTGAGTGGTTGCACGAATGACTCTCTATCCATAAAATGACAATAACTGTTTTTTAATTGAACTACGGATTCCAGTATTATCTGCATTCCCAATGCTAGCCGGCAACGAGTGCCAACGGCGAGTGATAATACGAGGAACCGTCGACTTATACCCGAAATTAGAGCTGAAAGTCGATTCGCAAAATTATCGCGGTCTCCTATGCGCATAATGTAAATCACGCACACAAAATTAATAAATTTTCACAAAATATTTAATAAATTACGTGAATATTATTTTTTATCCATTTTTATCGCTCAGGCATTTTTAGAGAAAATATTTGAAGATGAATTCCATATTTATAGAAGTCGGTAAAGAAGTCTATGCGAATTCAGAGCTGATTTTATCGATTTCCGGGTTTATTTCAATGAAACATAACTGTAGTTAATAGGTACAACAATAATTGCAAGGCAAGCATCAACCGAGTCGAATTATACAAAAAAGCTCTGTATGCGGAATTTAAAATTAGAATTATGACGTATAATAAAAGCTACTTTAATTGATACTCGGATTGGCCCTTTTCTAAATATGCAGAGAACGTAAGAGCGACTTAGGTATATTTTACCAACATCAAAAAGCTTTAAAAGACATAAAAAAGTCAAACTTTAGTCCGAGTTAATAACGGATAGAATATAATTTAATAAAATTTAAAAAATATTTCCGATTAAAAAAGAGTTCAGAGATCCTTGATGCTGACTTTTGTAAAGCATCAAGGACCATTATTGTACCTAGTAGTTGAATAAATAAAATAAAAATAAAATATTGAAATGTTTAACAAAAAAATAGGCGTTTAAAACTGTAAGAATCTGAGCCGTGCGCGATATAGAACTTGCGAAAGGTGATCCACGCCAGTGTCGAGGTCACGAAGTAACCGCGTAGCACGAGAGTAGAACGATGGGGACATGTGCCCAAAATCTATAACCGTTTAGCGACTCTCGAGAAGAGCGCCCCTCCAAAGTGTTCCGCGTACAGTCTTTCCACTGTACCGAGTGTCGGATTAGTCCAATCCGTCGTATCCAATCAATAGGTAGCCGGGCCAATCTGCGATCTGCCAGAAACCAGTCTGACGTCACGGCGACCCCAAGGTTCGATGCTTTAGTATGTAGTAAGACCAGTAGTATTAGTATAGCGCAGGCTATCCTTTTGAAGCGAGCGCTCGACGCACCACTACGCTGGCACTGCAACAGCTGAGCTCCGCGCTCGTGTACATCTGTGTCTGAGCTCCGCGGGCAGAGACGCGCCGAGTGGTCAAGCAATTCAGTGGTGTCGAACTCTGTGCTTTTGTCGCATTCCCGGGGGAGTGTCGCTCGCGCAGGCTCGTGGAAAAGCGCCGAGACATACTTCAGCGATTATCTCGGTCTTCTCGTACATTTAACGTTACGATATATAAAATGTATTAATTTAAACCGCTGACCTGATTCGCACACTCGAACGTGAGAACCGCCGGTCAGCACTAAATTTAGGCGAGTGCTTTAATATTTTCACTCAACTTTTTCAGAAGGAAAACTCATCGACTACTACGTCCGCCGCTCCAAAATGTCGCAACAGAAGCCGCCCGTCGAGCAGTTTAAGTAAGTATCGACCGCGACATTCGACACTCTTTTGATTATTTTTCATTCGAACGGACAGGACTTACTTGCCTTGATGCTTTAAGATTATTGCCGAAGATCATCAATGGCGGTATCGCTGGAATCATTGGAGTCTCTGTGGTTTTTCCATTGGACCTCGTTAAAACGCGATTGCAAAATCAAGTCATTGGACCTAAAGGAGAGAAAATGTACTCTTCAATGTGAGTTATTTATATCATTAATTTAATGGGCATTAGTAATTTCATATTTTGGATACAACTTTTTACATTTTTAAAAATGTAGTAACGAATTCACTTTGGAAAATATAATCACACAAAGTTATTTAGACAAGACAAAATGTTTTTAAAATCGGGTTACAAGCTTTTAAATTATCACATTGAGATAAAGTATGTCAACATGCTGAAATTCTGCCAGATTATCACTGTTACTATTTTATTTTCTTTAAAAAAGTTTGAATATTTTAGGTTTGATTGTTTCAAGAAAACTTACAAGGCTGAAGGTTATTTAGGAATGTACAAAGGATCTGCTGTAAATATACTTTTAATTACTCCAGAGAAAGCTATAAAACTTGCTGCTAATGATATTTTTAGGCATTATTTGACTGTTAAACCTGGGTATGTATGTATAATTAAAATTAAAATCTATTGTATTTTAAAAAACTATAATTATTCCATTTTTTTATAGAAGTTTTATTTTAATTTATTTGAATACTTTAAAAATTTAATATAGATAAATAAAAACATCCTCTCTATGTTCTGAAAGGAATTTCTTAATCAAAAATGTTTACTGGTATAGAATCTGTAATGGTTTCAATCTCTGTTTATTTAATTATCTTGTTCTTTCTCCAGTGAACAATTGCCCTTGTTTCGAGAAATGATAGCTGGAGGCTCAGCTGGAGCTTGTCAAATAATTGTAACAACACCAATGGAATTATTGAAAATTCAAATGCAAGATGCTGGTAGAGTAGCAGCTGCAGCTGCAACAGCAGCTTCAGCAAATGGTAGTGTATGAAGCTTGGTTAAAAATAAATCATTCTTTCTTCCTCTCTTTCTCACAATTGTTTATATCATTTTTATTTTTATTTTGCTTTTTTAGTTGAAGGGGTTGGAGCAATACAACCGAAAGCATCTGCTCTCGCTTTAACACGCGAACTTTTAAAAAAAAGGGGAATTTTAGGATTGTACCAAGGTACAGGAGCGACTGCTTTAAGAGATATTACATTCTCTGTTATTTATTTCCCCATGTTTGCCAGATTAAATAGCCTTGGACCGAAATGTGCTGATGGATCTTGTAATCTAAATTTTTATCAATCAATTTCTATTAATTTTTAATGTATAAGTAATTTTTTAATTCATATTTTTAAATATTTCCAGCCGTTTTTTGGTGCTCATTTTTATCGGGCTGTGTTGCTGGTTCAACAGCAGCTCTATGTGTAAATCCATTTGATGTAGTTAAGACAAGACTTCAGGCAATAAATAAGGCGCCGGGTGAGCCGACATACGATGGAGTTCTAGATTGCATTGGGTAAATTGAAGTGCTTTAACATTGAAAAAATCTATTTAAAAAATAGGTCGTAAAAAGTATAACATCAATTTATGAACGTTCTGTCATTATTATTATTCTAGGAAAACATTGAAAAATGAAGGACCCAAGGCGTTCTTTAAAGGTGGCGCATGCCGAATGATCGTCATTGCGCCTTTGTTTGGAATTGCACAAACCGTTTACTACCTCGGAGTCGCAGAAAAAATTATGGGACTCAAGTAAATCAAAAGCTTTAATTGTTAAAACTTGGGCACATATAAGGGCCTACAGAATGAGCGCATACACGTCCTATAGTCAATTGCTCAATAAAAACGACAATAATAATGTTACGAAGTAATTTTAAACAAAATTCACTGCAGCATATTTATCAAAATGCAGTTAATTTTAGTTATATAAAGAGAAAGTAAGAGATGGTACCTGGAAACAATATGTTGCAAATGCACGTCAGAAGCACGAAAAATAATTCTCTAAGTGATACTACATAGATTTATTCGAAATGAGAACTCTTTCGAGCATTTATGCTCGATATTTGAAAAAACTGCCTGTGAATTTAGTGTTTTTTGCGTTTAGTGTTTCCGAGTTCTTCCACTAAAACTGCAATGAGTGATGCTGCGATTTTTCGCACCAATAATGCCACAATGAAATGAAATGCCGTTCTGTCTTTATTGTCGTCGTATTATTTCTTAGAATATTCAGTGATGTTAATGTGTATATATATATATATATTACGTAAATCATTGTCAAAAGTTTAAAACGAAGCGTTGATTGTATCAAGCGTCGTGTATTGTTATGTATGCTTAACCAGAACATATCTAAATTTTTTGTTCTGATTACTTGTAGTTATTTAAATTACTCCATGCGCTTTGAAGTGTTGACTATGTAATATTTTTATGTTACTTTATATTATTATTATTATTAATAATTTTCAGTATATATTACAGTATGTACAAACGGACAAAAAATTTTTTTTAACTTTTTAAGTTCCTGTGTTTTAAAAAAGTGACAACAGTGCTATCGTAAATAACGATTTTTATTAATATTAATTATTATTACAGCATTATTGTTGATAGTTTTGTTATAGTTGCTTTATGTACAATGAAACAACATTCCAACAGAGCATTGTTTTTTAATTAATGAAACAACAAACAGATTTACAATGAAACACAATGGGCAAAAACACTAGGAAGCTTTTTCCATAAAATTCTTTTACAGTTTTTTTGATTAAAATTGATATTTAACTTGCGCCCTATCAGTAAATTCCTATATCCAAATTCAAACGATGAGAATACTATAGCGGAAAACTTATCGTACTGTGATGCACGATGTAATAACAATACAGACTACTCGCGTTTTTTGAAATACAATAAAACTTCATTTTGACGCGTGCAAAAAATAACTTCATTTTTAAATTGTAATACGCATGAAACGCGATTTAATACGGGAATGTTATGGCGCTACGCGCTCATTGCACAGTGATTTAATCGGTGAATCGGCGGTTTGGATTACGTCCGAAGAGTGCAATACGAATTTCAGGAACCAGCTGTTGGGCAATTAATTCAAGCCTGTTCTCCAAAGTATTAACAATCTTGATGCGACCTAATTGAACAAAGTGGTAGATTAATATTTAATTTTTTTTAAATAAGAATTTAAGTTTTCAAAGATATTTTTCCAGTGAAGGAATATTTTATATTTATCCAAAGATTTTTGCACATAATTTGAACAAAAATAATGCTTACCCCTAGCAGCCAAAAGCTCAATTCCTCCACAGCTATCAGGAGGTAAGAAGTTATCTTGATCCATCTTCAAATGAGTATCTTTCTTTGCATTATTTTTGTATTCTTGTTGAATTTCTGGCATTAATGATTCAATCAGAGGATGGTCTGATTGGCGTGCTCTGATAACTATAGTATTCTCAATAAGCTGAAAAATATACCAAAAAGTATTAAAGATAAATTAATTTTGAAAGGTCTAAAACATAAAAGCAAATATATTACCTGATAAAGTCCTTGAGTAATCAGAAGTTTTAAAATTTCTGCATATTTGCTCTGATCTCTTGCCACTTCACCTAACTTTTTCCTAGCCTCATCTAGGACATTTCTAACATGGTCTTCACGAACTTTGAGCACTTTCAGCCGAGCCTGATTGAGCATGTTAGATGACTGACTATAAAAAATCAAAATTTTGTATTGTAGAATATCTTACACCAATATTATGAATCAAATGAATACTCTTAAATTGAATCTTACATTTTCTTTTGCAATTCAACTTGTTTTTCTTTCTTTTCAAAATATTCCATAATCTTTAGGCGCTGCTGCTGCACTAGTCTTCCCTTCTCAATGTTAAACTCTTCTTCTGCTTTAGCATCAATTTCTTCAGCTTTTTCATTGGCCTCTTGTTCGATGAAGGCCATCATATGCTTGATCTAAGCAATGAGAAATTAAATAAGTGATTATAAAATAATAGTAATTATGAATAATATAATTTTTTCCATAATGCATTACATGTGCATTAAATGTATATTTCAAAGTATAAAATTTTCTTTAAAATTACTTTTGTTGCATTTTAAATCATATTCATATATATATATATAAAAAATGAAAATATTTTTAAATCTGATTAATTTTTTTATTTTTTCTAACAAAAAATTATATATTTAACTTTAAATTTTCGTAAATAAATAATACTAAAAACTGCACCCATTTTTCTTCAATGCTACAGCCATCAATTATCTACCCAAAAGAATCTGCTAAAAGTTAAAAATTCAGGCATACATCCCCATGACCTCCATTTCCTGAAACTCTTCCATCTCTTCCGCCTTCCAATAATAATTCTTCAGAAAAATCTGTCTGCCAAAAATTGCAGAAAATTCATTAATACTAACCTGCTTCTGAATGTTGGCATCGCTGAGAGCCATGTTGCTCGTTTGTGCGCTGTCGAGCTTTTACTTGATATGAAGAAAGTAAAGGAAAACTTCCTCAAGAAGTGTTCCAAAACGTACGAGAAGATTGAACAAAGGGAAAGCGAAGGGATACTTCCGAGGTGATAGACGTCAGGAGATGTCAACGCCCAATGTCGAACTTTGGGAAGTGAATACGTCTCGTGAGCACGACACGCTTCTGCTGCGCTCTAACTTCCTTCTGGTTTTTTGCGCTTATTCTGATCAAATCATTGTCCATCTCGCTCCTACTCACACAGCTTGCCAATAGCTCCATCCTTGTCGTTTGTCGTCCTTGCTAAGGCGGTCTGCTCACATGATGATCATATGACTGAGGTAAAAAGCGAACTCTACCGCACTTTATATGAACTAAATCTACTTGGATTTAGAATTAAGAATTAGAATTACCTGAATTACTGAATTAATTCAATAAATAATTAATATTTAATTGACTATAAAACAACAAATAATAAATTACATTTTATTCTGTTTTGTTGTTTTTGTCAATTGTGAATCGGATCGTTTTTGTGTAAAATATAATTTATATCATATAATTTATTTACTTTATATATTTTGTATTCATAAAAAATATTATATTAATGCAGAAACATTAAATATTTTTTAATTATTTTTTATTTTTATTAAAAATTTTGTTTTATTTTATTACGCTCATGAACTTAAAATAAAAATTTTAAATTTAAAACATTTATAAAATCACAAATTTTAATATTTAATATTATGTAAATTATTTCCGCAGTGATACGAAAAGAACGCGCCGTGTTCAAGCCAATGCAAGCACCGCGGTCGGGAGGCATAAGGCATAAGGCAAAAGGTGTAATGTGGAATCTCCCTTACGCCCTTTCCACATAAAGCCTCTGTCTCGTGTCTTGAGCGTTGCGAAAATAATTTGTTGTCCGACATC
>JAWWEM010000054.1:7946920-8029393 GCA_035582935.1 Ormyrus thymus | reverse complement strand
TATAGAAAAGAATAAAAATGGTAATATTTATTTAAAAATACAATATTTTTATTATTTTTCAATAAATATATTTTATACGAAACAAAATAAAAACAGCAACCATAATATTTACTGTAGTCACTAGTATTTTTACTGATTATTTACAATAAATCAACTTAATTTGTATACAAGTTAAAAATCATATATGTACACAAAAGAGTACAGCTAGAAGCTTGTGTATATAAATTAAAAATTTTTTGAGCGAAAAATTTTTAAATCATGTATATATTTATATGATATAAATATATATTTATATATGTATTTATAAATAATATGCATAATTGACTAATTTTCTCTAAAAAATGGGATACGATTAAAAACCTTGTGTAAAAGACCTCTCCATTTCACGAATAACAAATTGTTCAATAGATTGTCGCTCAAATTGTTGACGACTTTATATATATATATGCCATTGCAAAAAGCACTCAAAATGGAATCAAGACACGATTCCTCAGGTAGAAAAGAATAGAGCTAAATGCTAACGAGAATGCGTACTTTCGTGTTCTTGGCTGTATGCATTAAAGTCAATTGAGTAGAGCCGAGAATCAAAGCTTTTGTATATGTAGTGGTATAAAAGTTCTCCGTTAAGTGCTAAATTGGTAAATGTGGAATGTGCACTTTGCTGGAATGTGTAGAAGGGAATACTGATGGCCATACGATCAGTGAGATAATCGACACGTAGTCATTTGCAGATGATAAATTCTTTTACGGCAATTGCTCAACATAATTTTTCGGTATCAATCCTGTTTTACCGTTTAAAGTGCCAACTAACCATCCTGGCTCACTTGAAGGTTGTACTGCAATAAAATTATTTTAAACTTTTATTTTTAAAACGTTATTTAAATTGTTATTTCAATAGTTATGAACAACTATGATCCATACGATCTAAACATTTTATTGTATGATTTTTTTCTTCAATGAACAATAATATATTATAAAAAAATTAGTAAGTTAATTCAAAATACTGAAATTTTGTATGACTTATGAAAATGTGAAAATATATAAATATCTACAAATAAGTACTTCAGCGGTCTAAAAGGTAATGCCTCTATTAAAAGTTAATACACGATAAATAATTATTTATTTATTAAAGAATTACGTGATAATTACCGTTCGTGATTATCTGATTTGGTTCAAATGATAATTCTCCTACACTTTCGGCCATGCACGCGTAAAGTGTTCGTACTCGCCTGTAAAGTTAAAAGCATATCATTTTTAAGAAACTGTAAAAATTGATTTTAAAAAAATATTAAACAGTAGTTACCAAATTCCGGAACCAGGACTGGATCGACCACTGCTAGGTGATGTATTAACTCTATAAGTGAATACACATATAATTTTACTATCAGTTTAAAGACCACTGCTTAATACTCTTATAAATTAATCTTTAATGTAATATACATAAAAGAAAATAAATACAAAATAAAATTATCTACTGCTTATACCAATTTCTGTATAATTGATTTTGATAAGGCCCGTGATTTCTGATTGTACAATTAAAGAAATGTGTCATATAAAAGATAAATTTATAACGATACGTTTATAATTACAATCTTTATATGTTTAATGGATAATTTTCAATCTGTTGTTAAAAAGCTTTATTTCTTATGCTTTCGTTATTTTAATAAGATTGAAAATTTTTTGATTAGGGAATTTTCATACTTACAAAGACATAATAGGATTAGTACGAGGTGGATAATTGAAATGCGTATTAACTAACATAGAATCCCGTTTTTGTTTAACAGGCACACCAGTACTGAGAAACGGCGGTGGATCACTAGCTATCGATTCACTAGAACTGCTTGTATTGCCGCTTCCAGAGACTATAAAAATATAAAAAAAAATCTTGAGTCAAATCTGGCCAATGAAAAATAAAAATACAATTTTTTAGTAACAAGATAGTAATACCTCTTTCCGTCGAGTGATACATAAAATTCGCGTTACGGTTTTTTAAACGTCCAATGTGACTGTCGGCGTACATAGGCATTCGATGACTAGGGTGTTCTGCTTCTTGATAATCTTCGCCATTTTTCTGATCCGCGTCAATCAACGGTGTTTTCGAGTTAACTGATAAAGCACTATCGTAATACGATCTCGTGATTTCCTGCTTAATGAAAAAATATTTATTAATATTTATTAATATTTATTAATATCACTAATAATAATTGAATTTATTAATAATTTATTAATATCTTGATAATTAAATCGGTATCAACAGTTTTTTATTTTATTTGAGTGTCAGAATTAATAAAAATATTCTTATTTAAAATTAAAATAATTAAAATTAATTTACCTGCACTGTCGCTGGTACTACAGTATGCACTGAATAGCATGGCAAATGAACAGCTCCATTTCCAGTAATGCTTTGCTGTTGCTGGAGTGACTGAGGCTGTTGTTGTTGCTGTTGCTGCTGCTGCTGCTGCTGCTCTTCTTTTTCTTCTGGTCGCTGAGCATTTGTTAATGCTAGATTTTGCCCAGAAGCTGGTGATTCTTGCGGTGGACCCGCAGTGATTTTTTCACAGTTTTCGATTAATATTTCTACAACTATATTATAAAACTTAATGTCCATAATTGAAGCTACTGTTTCTTCTTCTGGTCGTAGTAATGTGGGACCAAAACACACTGCCAGATTTCCAACTGTCATGAGATTTTTATCACATTTTTTCGCGACTCTGTTATAAAAAAAAAATGAACGAATTAGTTTTATACTTATATTACACTCTTCTGATTGTTTCATGTTAGCTTTAATCAATAGTTTAGTGAACGTGAAATTAAATTTTGCTTTCTTTTGAATGATTCATAAAAAGAAAAGAAAAATTTTATGAGTTGCTGATAATTTATATCTTAAAAAATGTTTATTTAATGGTCTGGATAATTACTTGCGAAGATGATTAATGAGCAGTATAAGAACGTTAAAGTTTGGCTTAGGAAGTCTGTACACAAGATTGTGTATATCGTTTATACGCATTTCCTTTGATTCTTGTTCTAAAAATAAGACACAATCATTTAAAATGATTTTTTATTTTTGAGAAATTATATAATTTATTAAAAATTAATAGAGAACTCACTTGCAGCTGTGATAAAACTATCATAATATCGAAAAGTCATTAAAGGCTCGGAGAGAGTTCGTAAATACGTTTTTAGAGCACTAGTGATTGTTTTGCTTTCCCACTCATAACGATTTTCTAGACTTAATTTTTCAAATTTCCTTCTATCTAGTCCCATTGCAAGTAATTTGTTTACTTTCGATGCTACCCCAACTACGCGATAAAGTCCTTGTTCCTCTAAACCTGTAAAAAGGTCGAAAAATTGAAATATCTTTTTATGTAGTGTTTAATTTTACTGTCAAAATAAAATTGAAATATATTACCTCTTTCTTCTAATACTTTAATGCATTTTGAAATAAATATAACGCCAGTTGCATCAATTACATTTTCTTCTGGTTTTGCTAAAGGCCCTTGCAGAGCAGGAACCTTTAAAAAATTTAGAATTTAATTAATATTGCATTATTTTTCACAAAATCAATATTCAAATGTGAATTTCAAACGTACAGGTTCTCTACCGTCCATTGCATCCATCCAAGATTTCCTATCGTCCTCTGATAAAGCTTGAAATGTATACACAACCCCAGACCTGTAAAGTATTATCATAGTATTTAAAAACAGCAGACCAGATATTTTAGTAAAAAAACAATCAAGTAAAGTAAATATGTAATATGAGAAATAAAAAAAATAAAGAATAACATTTATAGTTAAAACCAATTATACTCTATATTAGTAAAATTATAAAATTATAACTTTGAAATTAATTTCACAATATTGTTAGATTGAAGAAATATAAGATAAAGACTAAAATTGACATAAACTGACCTTCCAACAGCAGTAATATCGAAACAAAATCTTTTCTCTATCGACTCAGACATGCGTCGGACACAGGAGGCCAAAGTAAAAGTATCTTTACTGCTCTATTAAAGAAAGAAGAAAAACGATTGTTAGTCCACTTAGCATGCAAGTTTTTTTATTGATATAAATTGACATTGGTGCAAGATCCGAGAACTTACAAATTTGCCTGTGAGCTGGTTATAAGGTATCATAGTAAATTCCCTTTTATCTTTTTGATATGTGCAATATTGTTTTGTCCAAGTAGTTGTTCCAAAAGCCTCTGAAAAAATAGTTCGCGATATCTTTCCGCATTTTAACTTATCAAACTACTCTAGGATTATTTGGTATTATTTTTAATATACATTTTTTGTGTCTTTTTTAAATTTACTGCGAAATGAATTGTTTAAAATGAAATTTCTCATCGCGAAATAGAGTTGCGAACTATATTTCGTGAGATTGGAAAAAGAAATTGCGTAAGAGTGAGATAGAAAACCACAAACGATCAACATTAAAAAAAATTTTTAATTAATTTTATTACTTACTCTTCTCCATGAGGAATAAGTAACCTTCTCTACTGTAAAGTTTATTAGGGCCGCTTTCTATTCCAGACTAAAAAATAATTAAAAAATTATTTAGTGAATTAAAAAATATTATAAAAATAATTCATAATAAATATATAACAATTATTATTAACAATTATTTATTAATAAAGCGTTATAGAGCTTGACACAAAAATCGAAGTACATACCTTTTTCTTATCCTTCATTTTATTCATAAGCGATTCTGTTTTATCCCGCGTGGCATCGAAATTCTCTCTAGTCTTTTAACAAACACACACACGCAAAATTAGAAATTAGTTGTAAGTAAATGAGCAAGCAAAATCTTAATAGCAAAAATGAAGTTAAAAAAATTTATCCTGTTTACAAATTAAAGGTTAATTTTTAGAGTAAAATAAAATAATCACAAATTATTTAAATTTAGTAAATAAAATTTGTGTTTACTGAATTTTTAAGTAACATGTTTTCGGGCACCAAATACCTAATACTTTTCTACCAAGCAAAGCAAATTCAATAAAGGATAAGTTTATATTTTAGTAAATTCAATCGATTTAAATTTACAAAAAACTTTTAATTAACTAACTTTTTGAATCTTGTGTTGTAATTCAGTCATGTATGGTCTGAAATCTTTGGCGACTTCGTGGCCTTGATGGTAAAATGTAAGCCAACCAAGCATAAATCCCAGTAACTGAAATAAAAATTTCATATTAGTTATAAGGTATTCTATTACTAATATGTTTTGTAATTAAAAGACATACCGTTTCCACAAACTCAAACTTTTTGCGTTCTTGGACTTCTTGTAATAAGAAGACGTATTCTAAACTTGCTTGACAAAAATGCCTTTCGGCCATATCCAATGTCGCATCCGCCTAGTAAAAAACGAAGGAAAAATAATCAATAATTTTTAACAATTAAACACCAAAAAATTTTATTCGAAACTGCAAAATCAAATATTCAGTAACGCCTAAAACATCGTTTTAAAGATGAACTAAAGTATAAATAAAATAAATCGTAGCTTTAATATTTAAAAAAAATTGTTAATCTTAAGTTTAGCCGATTCAAATCATTTTTATAACTGTCATTATGACCATTATCTTTTTAATTTGATTGAAATAATAAAGTAACTCGTTAAATTTATAGTGAAACTTACGAGTCAAGACTTGAAAAGTACTCTTATAAGGACGCCGTATCGATAAGTGTTTTAATTACGCCAGTATATTGAGTGATGGCAATAAAACATTGGTTACCCAAACATATAAAGCAAAAACTTTTGATAAATTTTTTCTTGACTATTTATCGGATTATTATATTATTTAACAATTTTAGTTTATTTAAAAATAATTTGAAATCATATATTTTAACTTTTACTTTAAATAGTAGTATCAAACTGCTTTCTCTTAAAATAAAATAGTTTTTAAATATACAAGAAATGATAATAAGTGTTTGACAAAGCAACTATTTTAGTAAAATAAGATTATTTAAATTTTAGTAATAAAATTTTTATACAGAAAAATAATAAATTTTTACTTTTTCAGAACATTTATCGCGGTCTGGTATTATATTTGAAAATCTCGCTGGGTAATTTGATATCGAGTTTATAAACGGCTATTGTTTTAAAATAGGAAAATTATTTTATATTACTCCCACCTCAAAATTACGACTTTGGTATAAAATAAAGTTCGATACTGGTGTAAAATATTGTTCGGCCGAAAATTGTATAGTGAAATAAATAATCAACTTCCACACCCGTATCGAAATGTATACTACATTTAAATGTACTTGTATATATATATATATATATATATATATGCTTCTATATACTTATGTACCTCTTGAAGAACATTGTCCTGCTTTTTAGTTGAAAGGTTCAAATATCGTTCTTGGCTTTGGCAAAATTTGACTGTTTGCTTTTCAAACTTTTTCTTTCCCTCCTAAAAATATTACAGTACAAATTGAAGTTGAAATCATTAATTCATTAAATTAAATAATTTAATAAATACTCTACCTTAACACCCCCTATATGTATTTTTCTAAATTTTTCTAGTGGCAGTATTATTCGATCGTATGCGCGCGCCAGCTGGAAATAAGCAATTTTTTATTAACTTAATAACTTTTTATTATTACTTTAATTTAAATAATTGGCTTAAAAAATAATTATCAACAATTTTTGACAAACTTTATAAATTCAAAGTGTTGCTGTGTTTTTTATACAAAGAATGGATAAAAACCTTTGCTAATGAAAGCAACTTGAAACTATTTAGTAACTACATCTCATTCCATGAAAAATATTCAAAAGTAAAAAAGATAAAAATGGAATGATTTGATGAAAATGAATTGATGAATAGAAACTTTAATCTTGTTATGTTCAATTATAATATAGAGTTACTTAAAATAATCGAAAATCTTTCAACAAACATTCATAAATTAATTAGTCTAACATAAATGTAACAATAAAAAGCAATGAAAATTCATATTTTATTTCCAAAGAGGAGGTTTCTAGACTCTAACATCTATGTTTGTTTAATATTTATATAAAAATCTTGAACAGTAAAATATGTTAAGTCAAAAATACTAGACAATAAACAAATCAATCCTCTATAAAAAAGTAGACATACACAAATTGAAAATGTTTAGTTATCAAACAGAAAATATTATAAAGAATCTATTTGAAAGATATTTGTTTATTTCATTAATAACTAAGCAAGAAAATCTACAGTTTGAATGGACTTTTTTTTCAAGTTTAAACTTCAAGAAAACTTCAATTTATGTTTTATAATTCTATTTAATTTAAAAATAAATATATATCTTTAGAATTTTCAACTTTATAATATTTTCTTTTTTCTTTCTTTCATAAAATAGTAATGTTATTGTAAAAGAATTTGAGAAATACGTGTTATTTAAAAAGTTTTGATTAATTAAAAACATGTGTGATGACAAAGAAGGTATTGAGTGTACTGCGGAAGAAACAACAGTGAAACATAATAAGAAAGTAGTAGTACTCTTTACCACTGAGTCACACTGTTATCCTTTGTGAAAAAGAATGAAATTTATTTGATAAGCATTACAGTGTTATGAGCTTTTATAGTATGAAATATTGAACGCAGAAAAATTACAGCGTTGCTAATGTGCTAAGTTTGTGCATACCATGCGATCACGCTCGTCTTCGATCAACGCAATGAGTTTACCAAATTCCTTCAGGCTTTGGGATATGTGTGTTTCATCTTCAGTTTGTGTTTCACCAATGCATTCAAAGCTGAAGTTTTGTAATGTCTTCGAAAATGCCCTCTGAGCTCGGGAGAGATCTGTAACATAGTACATATCTCTATCAATTTGATGTTTGTTATGCATAAATTTATTAGAGGGAATTTAAAATTAACTAATAGTAAATTTACTTTTATACTTTATAAAAATCTTGAGCAAATATATAAGTCTATCAATATAGTAAAAGTCAATAAGGATAAAAAAAAGTGAAATGGTTTTGATTTTAAATTTTAAATTATATCACAAAACATTCAAATTTTAAATTAAAATGTTATTTATTTTACAAGATAAATAATTACTAAAACATAATTTGAATTTTAAACATCACAATTACACTAAAAATGTTTAGGAATATAAGGTTAAATAATGTATGGTTAAAAAATAAATTGATGTCTACTGTATTAGATCAGACAAATTTAAAGACATTTTTTAAATTACATTTATTTTTTATAATGAAAATCTTTTCTTTATGTGTTATTGCAAAATGTACTTTGCTTTTTTTAAAATTTATATGCATAAAAACAAACATCACAAAGTTTTTCAACACATTGCTTAAATAGATAATAAATATTTCAATTTTATAGTCTTTCTACTTATATTTTGAAAAAAATAGTTACTATATAATTTAACACTAATTCATCTTTTAAATTAGTTACTCTTTGGTAAATGGTAAATACTCTTGGGTTTTTAAAGTAATTCCTCTTGGTAAATGATATTATACCATTACTTTATATCTTTATATAATTTAAGTTTTCATAAATAAATAATTCAAATTTATTATAGTAAATTCTATTAAAAGTCTTATTTTCATGTAGATGTTTTATATATAAAATAAATATTGACTCATCAGATTGAGCAAGTAATCATAAAACTCAATCCAGATAAGAGTCTCCATCGAAGCACTTGCCGGTATCAGAAAAAAAACTTTCAAGCAATAGCATTTATCAATTCAGTCCAGCAAATCAAGTACAAATGCATAGTGCAGTGTGCAAAAGCTGGCAGTAGCCAGTAACAACGTGCTATTTACCCAAGACCTTCTGCTTCTAATCATATGTCACCTAGCATTAGCTTGACATAGATTCCCTGTGACAATCGTTATCGGTTGTGCCAGTATGTACACATATGACAAAAAGCATTGAAGCGAAGAAGTGGTAGAAGAAGAAGAGAAGCTCTCAATGAACATGACCTTCCCCCTTGTGCGTGCAGAGACAGCGAGAGGGCATAACCACCTGCAGCTCTTCAGACAAGCAAAGTGAGAACAGAGAAAGAGTGAGAGACAGAAAGAGAAGGGGAGTAGATAGAGTAATATATATAAGTAGAGAGAGAGAGAGAGAGAGAGAGAGAGAGAGAGAGAGAGAGACAGAGAGAGATAGAGTGTCTGTCAGGCAGTCTGCACTCTGCAGAAGAAATGAATTCGCGCACCCCTCGGTGCTCTTCCTCTCCCGCAGACGCTGAAATTACAATTAATTAACGGCGCTCGTTCGACGTGAAAATCCAACGAGCCTCATTACCCACGACTGCATATCGAAAAAGGGAGAGGAGGGGGACAACAACATACATCATCTCAACTCTCCCTCTCTCTCTCTCTCTCTCTCTTTACGTACGTCGCGTACAAGCGCTTGTACATGTAGACATAGATAGGTACAGATTCGCGCAAGACCGCGTATAAAAAGAGGCGGGTAGCTTTCTGACGCCAAGCAGGGGCCACTAACTTTTGGCAGCTGAGAGCAGATCCTTGACCTCCTTGATAAGGCGTTTGATCTGCTGGCTGGTCTTCTCGAGCTCGCGCTCGTGATAGTGCAGATTCTCGCGGAAGTAGGGGCTGTCCGTGAGGCAATCCGTGAACTCGAGCGGCTTCAGACCAACACCCATGTTACGCTGTCTCTCGGGCTCCTACCCGACCTGCTCCTCTCCTCTCGCAGATGCACTCGTACTTGAACGGCTTGGACTTGCTCTCCTGTCGGGCGCTCATTTAAGCCAGCTGCACGTGCATCGGAGGCGCACAGACCAGCGAGGGCCAGCCACTACTTCGCGTTTCTCTGCTCTCGCCACTTTCTCGCCGTGTTTTTCTCTGCCGAGCCGACGCTCCCGCACACCTAACGACGTGTGG
This sequence comes from Ormyrus thymus, assembly GCA_035582935.1. Classification (NCBI taxonomy): domain Eukaryota; kingdom Metazoa; phylum Arthropoda; class Insecta; order Hymenoptera; family Ormyridae; genus Ormyrus; species Ormyrus thymus. Next base: position 8,019,545 of record JAWWEM010000054.1, on the reverse strand, counting down.
CAAACTCGAGCGCGCGCGCTACTCACGTCTCTTTCTCTCTTCCGCTTGCCTTGCGCCCCGAGCAGCCCGAGCTGCAAGCTAAGACTGTGCGTGTGTACGAGCGCAAAGCAGCCGCGTATGCGTATGCACCGTTCTCACTCAGAGCGACACATTTATAATCCGGCCTCTCACTTTTTTTCCAAAATGCACGCCGAAAGCTCGGTAATAACTGCACAAGAGTCTGATTCCTGCGTAGAACTATTCACTTAGCGCTGCTTCACAGATTGCCGTCGTCGCGAAACTCCAAGCGAGCGATACGGAACCTTAATCTCGCGAGGTACGCGTCTGCCTGTCTGTGTGCAGTGTGCGTAAGCCGAATGGCGTGACAGTCAACGAACGGTCAGAAAACGCGTGTATTGCAGACTTTTGATAGCCGAGATGGGATTCGTATTTTTAGGCATAAATTATCGATCTCCGGCCCCCGCTTTCTACACCGTAATTAAAGGCTTTGATTATTTATATTAACCTTACGCGTTCATTCATGGTGAACTTACTACGTCATTTATTTATGTTTTGTAACGCCGATCGATGGTCCATTCTACAATTATATTTTTATAAACGTAATTTTAAAATGGCAAAGCGATAACTTTACTTTTTTCTGATGGGTTCATGTAATAATCTTTGTTTCATTGAGTATAATGTAGGTACAAGTTATTGAAAAAAGTAACACATTTATAACATGGCATTTTAATTCATGGATGGATGTACTATAATTCACGGCAGTTGCTCTATAAAACTCTATTAAATGGACTCAATTTTAGAAGTTTTTATAAGATTTTTAATACGGAAGGTAATAAAGCATAAAAAATTTAATTTGCACAAAATTTATATATAAAACTCAAGTTAAAATCGAGGAATTCACAATTTTTTACTCTCTCAGACGGCAAAACATTTTTAAGTCAATTCTGTTTAAAAAAAATTCATTTTCTTATGGGTCTTGAAATTTAGGCGACTATAAGCTAAGATGTTCAGCTTTCTTTCCTAATTTTATATAAATTTTTTTTTATATCTTAATCATAGTTTCACATTAGCTATTATTCAATATATTTTTCACTTTAAAAATTATAAACCGAAGGAACACGTACCTCAATATGCAGACGCACATAAGCAATTTAATAATTTATGCTCTCAATCGTTCATTTATGGTAAACTAAAATATTTTCATAGACAATAACAAAATACTTAAATAGTATTTTAAACAATTTTAAATGTAGCTAATGCAGCTTCATTTTAGTTTATCAACGATTCACGTAGTTTACGCAACTGCGTGCAGCATCACGTCGCGACTCGCGACTCGATTTCCGGCAGTCTGAACTGACACTCTTTTCACAGCAAAATGGCTCCGAAACCGAAACCCACGGAAAAACCAGGTAATTTCAAAGTGGTTTTTCGAATGAAAGAAATAAGAAACATAAAAAATCTTTAAACCAGGCGAAAAGATAAAACATTATTATATAGTTTACAGCATTCGTTCGCTAATAAATTTATAAAAGTTATATTATCTTGTTTGACCATGTGGCCAGTTGCTTAGTGTTCACTTGGTTTTTAATATTCAAAATTTTTTTGTTGTTTGACAAGCCTTTCAACAAAATAAGTTTATTTCCAATTTGCACATCTTACATTTCTATTGTTCTTGAACATTTTTTTCGTAACCATCGAAATAAATTACAGACAATGCTCATAACCTAAAATTGATTGAAAGCACTGTACTACATTGTCAGTTCAAACAATGTAAACAAAAATTATTTATTTATTTTTATAATGTTTCAGCCGCCAGCAAGTCTGGCGAAAAGAAAACCACGGAAAAGAAAGCAGAAAAGAAACCAGCTTCTGCTGCAAGTTCATCTTCTAAGGTGACTAAGCCTTCGGAAAAGAAGCCTGCTGCACCTCCTGCAGCAGCTAAAAAGGTTGCAGCTGCAGCTGCCAAGCCTGCTGCTAAACCAGCAGCTAAGCCTGCAGCTAAACCTGCTGCCAAACCTGCTGCCAAGGCTGTAGCTACCAAGCCTAAAAAACCTACCCAGGCCCAGAAAAAGACACCAAAGGGTGGAAAACCTGCACAACCTGTGCAAAAGGCTCTTAAGGCTCAAAAGAAGGTAATAATAATTTATCTAATTGGCCAGTAAAAATTTTAAAAATTGTATTTAAAAATTTACAATAAATTATGATTATAAAATAACATTTAAAATATTGTTAAGTTAATAGATTAAAATATTAAATTAATAGATTTTTGTAAAAATTATCATTTTTTTTATATTTTATACAAAAATATTTGATAGCTTGTTGAATAAATTTCTAATATGATGAGATAATTGTGTGGGAATCTCTTTGAATACCATGAAAATTAACTTTTAACACGGTACTGAAATTGTTTTGATAACCTAACTTCAATTTTATACATTAAGTTCAGATGTTTTCAAATTTCTTTTATATTATACAGATTCTGAAAGGTGTACATGGATCTCGTGTCAGAAAAATCAGGACATCAGTCCACTTCCATCGGCCAAAGACATTCAGGCCACCAAGGAATCCAAAATACCCACGCAAATCAGTACCAAACAGGAATCGGTAAGTAATTTAAAATTAATTTAAAAATAATCAAATCAAATCTGTTAAATTTGACTTCATATGATGATATGTATGGGAATCTCTTTGAATTTAATTTGAAAATAATTTAAATCATTTACCTGAAAAACTTTCTTATTAATTTGTTATTACAAAAATTTAAGGATCTATTTTAAAAAATATTTTATTTTTTTATTTTAGTATGGATGCTGTTAATATTGTTAAATATCCTTTAACAACAGAGGCAGCAATGAAGAAAATTGAAGACAACAATACATTAGTATTTATTGTACATACGCGAGCAAATAAATATCATATCAAATCATCGGTCAAAAAATTATATGACGTCGATGTTTTGAAAGTAAACACTCTCATCAGGCCTGATGGCAAGAAAAAGGCCTATGTACGCTTGACAAGAGATTATGATGCTCTTGATGTTGCAAACAAAATTGGAATTATATAAGTGTTTTATTATTCTACTTGTATAAAAAATGAAAATACCTGTGATAATAAAAAATTTTTGCAGGTACAAATGTTTGTTGTTAATATTTAATCTTTCATTATTTAAAAAAAATTGAATTCTTAATAATTTTAAATATTAAACAGTTAAAGTGAAGTTTTATGCATTAATATAGTAATACTTTTACAAGCATGCATAAAATGCATCATTTTATTCAATATAATTTTCATTTCAGACTAGCAGAGAAAATATGAAACAGTGCTTCACGTACAGAAAATTATTCTTTAAACACAATTATAATAATTTATTTTAAGCATATTAGAAATTTTTTAATTTTTATAATGACCTAAAGTATTTAATAAAATTGTCTTGTCTTATATAAATATAATCTTTTTAAATCTTTTTAAAATACGCATCACGTTTAACGTTTCACGATTGAATTTTTGATAAGCTTGGACATTAATTTAACAGAACAAAATTTATTGCGCGTTAATTTTGCAACAAATGTTCATTAATAATTGTATAACGAAAAATACCACTTAAAAAACAACGTGCTTTAAAGAGTTAAGGTATTAAATTACGTGTAAAAAGTAAAGTTAAATTAAAAATCAAATATATTAAAAGTATTTATTTAACGAAATTTATTTACAGTTCTTACAATTTTAAAATCTTTATTTATAATATTTACAACCCGAGACGACCTGGAGTTTTTCGATATGAGGCTGGAGTCCCTGGCTCTTTCATTCCAGGTGTCAAAATTTCTTGTCTGAAAAAAATTATGCAAACATTAACAAATATTTATTAACAAACAATATATTTTCAATCATTAAATAATATAATTTTATAATTCAGCTATTTAAAGTAAAATACATTTTTTATAAAACTTACTTTCTGATCGACGCCTGTTCTCTTTCAAGCTGTTCCTGAGCTCTAGCTTTCATTTCTGCTTCGGCTTGTTTCATTTGGTTTTCCATTTGATTTAGATGTTGCAAAGCCTGCTGTTTGGCTCGACCGGTCTTTCCCGTTTCTTTTACGCTGAAGAACATTGGTCCAAGCTCAGCCAGCCAGTGGCCATCCACAGCAGTCACAGATTGCATATATTCTTTCGCTGTCATCACGAGCTCGTGATAAACAACGTAATCTGGTGTGAATCCCATTCCGAAAAGAGCTGAAGTCGGATGCAAATGACAGGGCATTCCGGTTCGGCAATTGACATATTCTCCAATTCCTTTTAACCTTGCTGCTTGATGGAAATATGCTGAACAAATGCACTTTCTCACAATATCCCATTCAGTTCCGCAACTTACAACTTCCATCTTTTGCTGTTTCAAAATTTCTTCCAGTTGCTGTCTTACCTCTCTTACCTACGATAATATTAAAGTTTATTTAATTAATTAATTTTTTTATTTTTTTATTATTTTAATATAAGCATTTATTACATAAATAATTATAATAACCTTTCTCATTGCTTTTGAGTGGATAAAATGCTCATTACACCAAGAGCTTGAATACCCATTTGTCTTCCATTGATTATATACATTGAGGAAGGTTAAATGATCCGATTCAGGAACTTGGAACTTTTCTCTTGCTGAATCGGAATCTTCTTCGCGTCCTTTTGGTCTATAAAATATTGAGGGTACAGACAACATAGAGACAATTATAAGGATTTCAGCAGTACATCCCAATTTGGAGGAAATAATGAGCATTTGACACTGAGGTGGATCCAGGGGAAATTCTGCCATTTGACGACCCAAAGTTGTAAGTCTGCCAGTGTTGTCCAATGCTCCTAAAATCCATAGTTGATACAAGGAATTTAAAATATTGTCTTCTGGCGGAGGATCCATAAAGTGAAATGCCAGCAAATCTTGAACTCCTAATGATTTTAACAATAACACTGTATTTGCTAAATTTGTTCGTTGAATCTCAGGTACGCTAGTTGTTAATAGTTCATCTAAGTACTGTCTATTTGTGTACATTCGGAAACACTGTCCCGGTCCCGTACGACCTGCACGACCAGATCTTTGATTGGCGTTTGCCTGTGAAACAGGATAAATTTGCAGAGCATCCATACCTTAAAAACAAAGTATTTTTAAAGAAATATAAGAAAATTCTTAATTGTTATAAATTTATACTAAAAAATATTTAATGATAATTTACTATAATACCTATTCGTGGATTATAAACTTTAAGTTTACAGTAACCCGAATCAACAACAAAGACAATGCCATCAACTGTTAGTGATGTTTCTGCAATATTTGTGGCTACAACACATTTACGGAGTTCCTCCTTTGCTTGTTGAAAAATCTTAGCCTGCAGGTCAGAAGGCAACTGCGAATAAATGGGTAATATCGATAGTGGATTAGCACCTTCGATCTCACCAAGGCGCTCTTTGAGGACTTCGCAAGTTACTTCAATATCTTCTTGACCTGGCATGAATACTAAGATATCGCCGTAGTGATGTGTCAGGTGAATACTTAAAACCTGCCTTACAGATGCGTCCACGTAATCATCAACGTGATTTTTTTGAAAAATTACTTCCACAGGGTAAGTGCGTCCAGGAATTACAAATGTTGCTGCATTTCCGAAAAATGATGAAAATTTACTGGAATCCATAGTAGCCGAGGTGACGATTAGCTTTAAATCGTGACGATGTGCTACGACCTATTGATTTTTAGTGATTTAGTTTTAGATTAGTGTAAATAAAAACAATAAATGAATTGTAATTTAATATTGTAACTGTGATACCTCTCTCAATAAGCCAAATAGTACGTCAGTGGATAAAGATCGCTCGTGAGCTTCGTCCATAATAATAACGCTGTAGCGATCTAAATCTCCTTCGCGTAGACTTTCTCTCAACAAAATACCATCAGTCATATACTTAATGATTGTCTGAAAGAAAATTATTTATAAATTAATGGAGAAATACCTATTTTTAATAAATTATTAAAACAAACCTCCTTAGATGTGCAATCTTCAAATCGAATAGCATATCCAACTTTTTCTCCAAGACTAGAGTCCATCTCATCTGAAACTCTTTTGGCAACTGACATGGCAGCTATCCTCCTTGGTTGTGTACAACCAATTATTCCATTTTTACTATACCCTTCTTCATGTAAATACTGTGTCAATTGAGTTGTTTTGCCTAGAAAAATATATTATTTGTAATAATAAAATAAACCAAATTAGATTAAAAAATAGAAAGTATATAATTTTTGGGTTCAATTCGGGCTCTCTATAACTTAAACTTGCTATTCTGCGATCACACACATAATGATCAATTCATTTACATAAGAATTGTAGAATAAGTATTGTAAGCTTAATTTAATCTAATTCTTACCGCTTCCAGTTTCACCAACAATAATAACAACACTGTTTTCTCTTATAACATTAAGAAGTTCTTGTCTTACAGCAAATACAGGAAGACGTCGTCTTTGTTCTTGAATTTTTTTAAATTTTTTCTCAACACCTACGTCATCATTAATATAATTGGCATATTTCTGACCAGCTTTAAAATCATTTTCTTGTCCTGGTTTTTCTTTATCATCTTTACGAGAATCATGAACACCCATAATATTTCCAAGATTGGTTCCTGCTAATTCCCAATGCTTCTTTTGGGCCCGTTTTCTTTCTTTCTGTTCTCTAAAAGCACGAACCAGAAAAGAACCTTTTCTAGCTACCAAAGCCATTAAGGAAGCAGGATCTCTTACAGGTATTACAGGCTCGGGCTGTTTTGTAAAAACAATCCGACCTATGGAAAATAAAAAATTTTAACTTTAATATAGGTAAAAACTTTTTTCATTGAAGGTAATGCCAAAAGGTTTATGATTAAATAATTATGATTAGTAATATTGTAATTACAAAGTTTCTTTAGTTTGAATTTTTAGAAACTTTTCTAGTATTTCACATATCCTAAAATTTAAAGATTAAATAATTACCATCCAAAAATGGTGGAACAACATTGTGAACTAAGAGATGAACTCTAGCTTCTCCTTCATCATCCACATCATCATCGTGATCTAATAAACTAACAACACCCGAAGTTAACATTCTGTTTCTTTCCCACAACTCATTGTCTTTATTAATTTGGCGTTGCTGAGCTGAGAGTCTTTTTTGTTTCTTTGCTTCCAATTCCATTTCTTTTTTTTGTGCGTACTCCTCAGATACATCATTAAAATGTCTATTTTCATCATCACCTAATGAATACCATTCACGATCAAGTCTATAAAAAGTACGTAACAACATAATAAGTATAAAATTAAATTTTAAAGATACTAAAACGCTTATATTTACCGTTTCTGTTCTAACTCCCAAAATTCTCTATCTTCATTATCTATTATTGGAGTAGCACCTGAAGTTTTACGATCTCTAACCCAAGCATTATATTTGTAAGAAGGTGTAAATTCACTTCGTATACTATCCCGAGCATCTCTACTGCTATACAAATTTGGAGTTGGATGATCCCAACTAGACCTCCTTCTTGGTTCATCATCATCGTCATCATCCTCCCAAGCAGTTTTTGATGTTGAATCCTACAATAAAAAAATCAAATTTAATATATAAATTTTCAGAACTCATTAATGCTTTCAATTATTAATGAAATACCTTCAGTCTATATTTTGGAGTTTGAGGTTCATCTCTAAACCTTGGTGTCCAATCTCTGCGGCTGCTTCTATCCCTTATACTATCGCCACGTCTACTTCTTTCTCTGTCTCTATCTCTATCTCTATCTCTATTTCTATCCCTATCTCTATCTCTGTCCCTTCTCCTGTCATGCTCCTTATCTTTTTTATCCAACCTCTGCTTTTTTAATCGAGATTCCAACCTTTCTTTTGCACTTTTATCTACTCCTCCAGTATACGTTGGGGTTTCTTCTGCGTAAGTTCTATATTTTCTGTCTTTAGAACTATGAGAATGTACATTATTCTTTGATTTATTAGGCTCTAATGAATTCTCTCTTCTTTTTTGCTCTGCGAGTTTATCGAGTCCAAATAGAGAAGGTAGTGGCTTTTTGAAAGTATGGTCTGAAGGTTTTTTTTTAACAATAATTAGACCACCAGATTCTGAATTATCACTACCTTCTAATCTGTATAAATCTGGATTCTCTTCCATTATTTATAAATCAGAATCAGAAACCTCCAAATCTTGCGCAAATAATCTTTTACAACCTTGAAGAAACCATATAAATTACTTCAAACATCCAACATGTAAACATTTTTATGAATTTTTAATATTCAATTCTAACTATACTAATTTTTATTAAAAAATAAGTATTTTCATTTCAATTCAACGATTAACCTTTTCTTGAGACTGCAAACATCACTTTCACTGGTATTATCAAAGTATGGCGTCTACGCGGCTACCAATAATCGGGCAGTAGGGGGCGTTTGGCGGGAAGATTGAATATCTGGAATACTGTAGCCGATGCAACAGAATGGAGATTGGGAATTTGGGATGATTGGGTGAGGTGTATTCGGTTCAGCCGTATCGCTCGTTTTTGAACCTTGGACAATTACAATATGCGTAGCTAGCCGAGATTAAACAGGAACTATACTTATATACATAATTCCACATATAGATATACTTTATCTTGGCATCATTCACTCTGAATTCAGCTGTAGTGTTCTAAAAACATTCTGTCCAACAAACTTGGTTCCAAATCCAATTATTAAAAAAAACAAAACTGACTGTAAATGCCACGAACTCTTTTTTTTTTTTGTAGAAATTTGCGTAAGGTGTGCAATTTACCGCTGTTTTTCAGAAGGTAAAATTATTAACAAACGAAAAATTTCATTAATTATAATAAGTTTATTTATAAAGAATTTTCAATACAAAGTGTAAAAGAAACGTTTTTTTACATATCAATATATTTTGAATACGTTTTTTCAACTAAACAGATTTCAAAATTCAGTCATCTGTTGTGAAGTCTTTGTAGTTATTTGATAATTCCACGTGACGTCAGTGCTTTCTTCGGTACTGAATGTTAGAAAACCCATTTCTTGACGATGTAATCGGCCTGTCATCTTTTTTATTGAGTATATACTTTCTTTCATAATAATACTTTCACCACTTTTATCTTCAAGCAAGTTATTCTTTGCAATACAGTTTGCAATATAATTTACGATATTCAACATCTTCGAGTAATCGGCTTCTGGCTGATGATAATACCGAATAATTATTTCCGTCAAAAGAATCCTCCTCGATCTCCTCTTCTTCTAGTGCCTCTGTAATATTGATCTCTTCATTATCTTGAGAATATTCTTCGCAATATAATCTGCAATACAATTTTCGAAATGTGATGTTTTCAAAATATCTGCCACCAACAATTACTGGTTTTTTGCAATCATACGTATTAAATAAATCAGTTTCTGGCGTTTCTTCAAGTTTTTCTTTGCAATACAATTTGCAATATAATTTACGATATTCAACATCTTCGAGTAATCGGCTTCTGGCTGACGATAAAACCGAATAATTATTTCCGTCAAACGAATCCTCCTCGATCTCCTTTTCTTCTTCTAGTGCCTCTGTAATATTGATCTCTTCATTATCTTGAGAATATTCTTCGCAATATAATCTGCAATACAATTTTCGAAATGTGATGTTTTCAAAATATCTGCCACCAACAATTACTGGCTTTTTGCAATCATACGTATTAAATGAATCAGTTTCTGGCGTTTGTTTAAGTTTTTCTTTGCAATATAATTTACGATATTCAACATCTTCGAGTAATCGGCTTCTGGCTGATGGTAATACCGAATAATTATTTCCGTCAAACGAATCCTCCTCGATCTCCTTTTCTTCTTCTGGCGCCTCTATAATACTGATCTCGTCGTTATCTGCAGAATATTCTTCGCCATATAGTCTGCAATACGGTTCCCGAAATGTGATGTTTTTAAAACATCTGCCATCTACAAATACTGATTTTTGGTCGTCATACGTGTTAAATGAAAAGTCAGTTTCTTGTGTTTGTTGCGTTGCACTGTTGAATAATGGTACATTTATTGATTTTTGATAATCAGTTAGTATTTTTTTAACTACTACTACTTCTTCATCGTCAAAAAGATAACGAAGATTAAATACATCGGGGATGGTGCAATCAGAACTCCAAAAATAATCAATCAATCTGTTTCGCTTCTTTTTCACTTTGCGCACTTCATCTACAATAATTATCTCATCATCGAGACTTTTAAATGAAGAAACTGATGATTGATTCATGCTTAAAATGAAATATTTTAAATCTCACTTTCAAGAACGAAATTTTTGTACTGCACTGAACGAGCTTCTCTTGCTAACTGACGAAACTGACAGTCAAGGGAAAGAAAATATCTTACAGTTGCATCCCCACTTTTCAGGAGCTTCTGTTGAATATTCTTTGTCGTCAAGTCTTAATGAGATATTAATTATTTTGCATTTAGAGTAAAGAGTCGGCAATGAGTTGAACGTGCTTGCATTAATCCCAAAGAGATTATGAAGGACAGATGGTATATAGCCCGTCATAAATATGTATTGTAAACTGTTCAATCTTTTTGTCGGATCTGTATGTCCTTTTATACCTGGGTTTAATGTTTTACAATTAAAAAAAAAATCAATTTTTAACAATAATTGACAAAGCTTTAAAAAATAATTCTAAATTATTTCTTGTCAGTAAATATTATGTAATGTGAAATGGATTTTAGAGAATTTGTAAATATTTTAATTAAAAAATTTTAATTAAAAAAATATTTTAATGCCTAAAGAATTTAAGATCTACATAATAATTTAATGAGTTATTAAATAATTAAAACATTTAGTATGCTGAATAATTTGTTTTAATAATTTATTACTACAAAGTTTTCAAGATAATTTGTTATATTTTTTATTTTCAGATTTTAATTATTAATATGGATTTTGAAATTTTAAATCTTGCGCTCACCGCGTTTCAAATTCGCAATACAGCGCGCGTAGTGGTTGAGTTTTCGGCATTTTATGTATAGGCACTAGACAGTAGACTGCTTTATGTAAACAAAAAGATGCAAAATATTTCCAAGTTTTCAGGCAGTTTATTTAAAAATATACTGAGTTTCAGAAGTTAAGCTAATATATTATGTGCTTTTTAGATATCAGATAAACCAATTAATTTATGCAATAAAAGCAGACAATTAACAAACATTTTCCTGCAATATTCTATGTCATAAAACAGACAGAGTCTTGAAATATCAAGATATTCGCCCAAGTTCAAGACTCATCCCATATTTATTCTTTCCTTTCTAAAAATGCAGGAATCCATACTGTACATATAGCTGTCAGTCGTCACTCCTTTTAATTCTAAAGTACCGTCCCTAAATACACACGTGCGTCCATTCATTCAAGCATATATCATTTCGAACATTGGTTCTGTGTACTCAACGCACACAGCTACACTTCCGAAAGAATAGCAATATAGGGATCCCCTTTTTTCCACATGCAGGCGAGTCTTTGATTCGACGGTCGCCCAACTCTCGTCGCCGCGATCGTGTCTACTCACGAGTACACCCACACATGTAATTTTTACTTGTCGGTGCCGCCACCGCGGCAGCCATATAGTAATACAGAAAGTAAAGGGAGGGAATGAAAGCTAGCAGCAGTTGCTTTTCGTTCGCCGAACGCTGTGGACGTTCGTGAGAGAGCGAGAAAGAGTCGTGTCTACCGCGCGCCTCTGACTCTTCTCTTTTCTTCCTTTCTCCTTTTATCGGCTTTTTTTGGTTCGCAAAAAAACATCGGCACTTCGATTTGCTTATACTTTGGGCCTCGTTTGTTTATTTAACGTTCGATTGTGTTACTCGAGCGGGGAGACAGTGTAAAAGTCCATAGTCAGTGGAATCCGCACCTCAAAGTCGCTGCCTCGCACGAAAAAATGCCGGTCTTTCACACGAAAACCATCGAGAGCATCCTCGATCCTGTTGCACAACAGGTAATTCAATTACTCGCAACGACTTATTTTCTCACCCTCATTTCTGGCTAAAAAATCCGCTTAAAATTAAACGAGAAGGCCGCAATGCTCGCCCCGATGTCATTGCCATTCGTCGACGGTCTCTCTCGGCCCAGAAAAAAATACAGCAAGGCGTTGTTCGAAAAATTTGCATGGCATCGCTAAAAAAACCGCAGCATAGCGCACTGAATTAACCTCTACCACAGCCGCGCGCGCTTATTATACATATACATATATAACCGTGACATCATAGGCGCTACTACTGTGCCGCTGTTGATGATCTCGCGGCGATCGCCGGGTAATTTTTCCCTACGTTTTCCCGATTGAAGAAAAATACTTTCGCGCCGAGGGAAAACCGTGCACTACTAAAAATGGTTATTCGGCGCGCGTGCGAGTTAGCTTTCGCAATTCCGTAAGACGCATTGCGCGCGGAAAGCTTTTAACAATTGTGAGTCGGCTTTCGATCGCTATAATGAAATTGCACTCGTTCTTATTACACCCTAGGTAAGGGCCACACCCGTGGGAGCTCGCCGAGAGAGATAGGAAATTCGGTGATTATGAGTGAGCGCCGGGCTCTAAAAATACGTAGGGTTAAAATAAGACACCTTCGTTGGAGGCGAGCGCGAGAGGAAAGAGAGAAGCCGAAGACCCGATTACACAATGCACTACGAGAGCTGGCGGTTTTTGCTCTCCGGAGGAGGTGCGAGGCTAAAGGAACCGAAGGATTTATTTTTTCCGGCAATAAGCGGGAATGTTATGTCACGTGTATCAATTGATTTAGAGCGTGCGTCCGCGTATTTGTGTAGAGGGGAGGGGGAGAAAGAGAGAGCGAGAGCGATCTGCGGGAGGAGAAAGAGGTGTAAACAGGCCTTCGACTTCGCGCCCACCTGATGTATAATTTAAGCGACTAACTTTGCCTATGAAATTCTTATTCCGCTTGTGTCCCCATAAAAGGAGAATACACAGACATCTGCAAAGTCTTGTTGATTAGGTGCAATTGAATGTCTCATTAGGAAAGATGTAAATGTCAGCGATTGCTTTCCGTGAATCTTCGATGAGACAATACTTTTAAATTGAGAGTATAGCTGTATTTGAGTTTTTATAGCGTGACTTGTGATGATGCGTTTTAGATTGAGGCTGTTTAGATCAATCTTTATTTCAAATGTACAAGTTTTTGTTAGGATGGAGTGCAAGTAAAGTATAATGACGGAGATTTTAATCGATAGAATATTAATTAAAAAAATTAATTCTTTCAATACGGGTTAATAAGGCACGTTATTAAGAATAATAATAATAAGGTTTCACTCAAATGTTTATTTTTAAAATTAAATTTTTTCTAAATGTCTATAAATTAGCATAGTATAACTTATAAGTTAGCTGGTAGACCAAATGAATAACACCTTGTTGAATCCTTTTAACTTTCCAATGAAAAAGCAATATGTATTTGCATATAGTTTCCACTAGTATAATTTTGTATAGATATTTTCACTATTTACTTATTATTTCTTGTTAATAGTGGACAGTGCACAATTCTTGAAATTATGATATTCCAAATAATTTCAATAATATAGTTTTAAAAATTACAATACTGTAAACACATGATTATTTTTGAACTTATGTTTTTAAACTAAAGTTGGGTCAATCTATGTCAAGACTATTGTGTATTTCAAGAAACTTAGACGAAAGGTCAAATGTTGCGCAAATATGTCAAAAATAAATACGGAACCCACACAAGAAATAAAGTATCATAATAACTTGTTTGTAAATTTGAAGGCGTCGTTTCAATATTAATACATTCTAGTTAATGTGGGGTAATCGACCTAAACTTTTTAGATTGCAATCTGATCGGGGGTGGTTATTTTCGACAGTAAATTTTTAATTGCTATTGCTTTTTAATGTTATACAAAATGAAAATGCGAACATGCTCCAGCTGAAAAAGTTATTTTTACATACATTTTAAGACCTAAACTATGATGTAGTATCTTAGTATTTTAAATTTTTTTAATTTAAACAATTTTTCGGTGACTTTGAAAACATTTGCAGGTTTTCAAAGGAAAACTTAATAAACTTGAGATTTTTGAAGATAGAATGAAAGTTTTTCAAAGGTGGGTTAATTTGAAGCGCTGCGCGTTGCATTTTAATTTCTTAATAAAAAATAGAACCGAGGATATTAAACCTGAAAGTTGGACTTTGTTTACTTATAGCCAAACTGTTATAATAACAAAGGCAGTTTTGGGTGACTTATTTCAACCTCTTTAACATTTGAATAGTGTTTGTGCATCGAATTAAAAATATTAACTGAATGTTACTAAAAAAATGGGAAAATTGCCAGGCGCAATGAGGGTTAGCACGTGAAGCAAAATCTTAAACGCGTCTCGTGAAAGCGCAGAACTGTCATTCATTTTTTTTTTTTTTTGATCAAAATATTTATCTTTTATTTGTCGAAATATGATTTTAAGTAGAAGAATTTAAACTACATGATTTTAATTAGAAACAGTTGTTACAGACGAAAATATTCTGTACGTTTACTTATTGTATAAGAAACCATCAATTTTCCGACTCTAAAAGGCTGAACATGCGCGTGTTTAAAATTACATTTCCTTACTCTTGCACTGACCTCACTTAGTATTTCCAAGTCTAAAATAGTGTTTAAATAACCAGAAATGTTTTTTTTTAAATGAGGTAGATCTATATATAGGTTCAAAATTTTAAATCTCTCTGCACACCGGAAAAAATTTCATCGTTCAAGTAAATGGAACATTACTTAAGAGAGAAGCGATAAATAAGTGATTTATTTCAACTGTTTGAAATGTGGAAAAGAGCTCATTAATTATAATTAATTTTATCAAAAACGAAAGAATTAAATTAATATCGCCATCCGAAATTTGATTATCCCGTAATATTTCGACACGTGTTTTATTTAAATCTGGTCCATTCGCCCGAACTATATATACGTTCAAGTAGAGAAATTAGCGTACAAAGAGATTTTCCTAGCTGAATCTCTCCCTTTTATTTAGATTTATTTTGGAGTAGCCTACCCGTCGCAGGCTCTTCAACATCTTTTTTAAATCGTAGTTCGCTATCAGCTTTCTCTCAAGACGTGAGACGTGATATAAACGGTTATAGGCCTCTCGTCATGCCCCGAGTCTCTAGACTGTTCATGCTAACGATTAATTTCCAAATTAAGTAAAAATTCGTTTAATAGTAATAAAAAAACACATTTTATATTATAGTTTAAATATTAGTCATTTTTGAAAGTATAACTATCGTCAACTTTATACACTGCAGGAGTACTTGAACATTCGAATAAGAACGGTTTCAGTTTAAAATCTACACATGTATAGTTAATTGAAATCAAAACAATGAATACTTCATAAACTATAATTAAAATTATATTTTTAAAGAAAAACGAAAGGGTTCAGAATTCAACGACGTTCTTCTACAAGAAAATTAGCAGACTCCGTTTTTTATATAATACGTCTGCATTTCTTTTAGCTTTCGCGATTTCTTATTTTCCTTAATTATTAAATTTATTTTAGCTCTATTCTGGTATTTCGTATATCGTACAAATCTGACTAATGAGTCTCTTTAGCAAATTTATGTTTCCGGGAATACCAGTTTTCCCTAACGGTTTACAATAAACAAAATTTAATACATGGTAATAAAGTTGGTAACGAATCTTAATTATAACATTTTTTATTACGTTCTTCTTTACGATATACTATTTACTTCACGTTTAACACTAACGGATTAGAAAAACAAACTATGCGTATTAAACAGTTGAACGAAATTATGCTAACTGATATTTAAATATGTATTGCAAAGCGGCACACCATATTAACAAAGTAAAAGAAGGATGCCTGTGGTATGAAATTTCCGGTCTGAATAAGTTATCTAAAATAGTAGCGCTTTCACAATATAAAATATAAAAAATATACTCAAAAGAAGCTCAGAATCTTGACTTATTACTTGAAAATCTGTGAAAGCTATTAGCATTATCGGAATCTATTTTCAGGATAAATAGCAAGTAATAACCGCCACGTCCTCGTCAGACGTCCGCATGCAAGCTCTAAAGCAAATTAAGCCACTCTCTGAAAGACTAATGGCCTACCCCCGATCGCTTTTAAAAATAGGTTTTTCATTCCATTTAGCCAATCCCATTTTCACCTACATTCTCTTCATTATCAGGCCAAAGAAGCTTTCATACAAGCGGTAAACCTTCCTTCCGACGCTTCTAAATAATTACCGTTTCGCTTAGGTTTCGAGGCTGGTCATTTTGCACGAAGAGGCAGAAGATGGAAACGCTATGCCAGACCTGGAGAGGCCGGTCAATGCCGTGAGCATGGCTGTCGCCAATCTCGTCAAGGTAAATTTTCCTTAATTCAATTGTCATCGACATGCAGATAATCCGCCAGTCCGGTGGCGCCTTCACCTTTTGCTTTTCGTGCTAAGGTCGGCAAAGAGACAATCAACTCCTCGGACGACGCCCTGCTCAGGCAAGATATGCCTTCCTCGCTGAAACGTGTCGAGGGCGCTTCGCACCTATTGGAGGAGGCCTCTGTGATGTTGAAAAACGACCCGTACTCCAGCATTGCCAGGTGATTGGAGCTCTCGTCACTTTTGTTCGAATGTGAAGGAGACATTGTTCTTTTTTCCCCAATGTCAACGTTTAGAGACGTGCAAAATTCGCGAATTCGTAATTTTGTACTGGAAGATAAGACGGTAAAACGGACAGAAAGTTAAAAAAGAAGTTGCTCGATTGCTTCTTTAAAATTATTTATAAATCTCGCACTTGAAATTGAAAATTTATGCATGCAACGATGAAGTTAGAATCAAAAACTTGCTTCTAATTTTGACATCCTCAATAAATTCATCACAAAACCGTATAAAAGTCCATGCTCAATTTGTAAAATGACAATTGGAACATATCTAAATAAGAATTGAGTGACACTTTAATCCAACAATGTCATCACACCATTTTTAAGAACGTGAACATTCATTAATTATTGCAATTTTTGTCTATATAAGTATAACAACTAATGGATTCTCTTGCCAAATATTTAAACTATTTTGTGCGACCAGAGATGTATCTAATAAATATCGCACAGTAAAATGTATTTTGTAAATTAGTCGTACAATTTATGTAATGTCCTGCCAGGTAACAAAAGATTATTTAATTATGTACCTTTTTATAGTTAGTTATAACATTGGTATACATTTTTCGAAACTATTCCTTTATCTGAGGAAAATGAAACGTAATTTTAAAACTGTCGCAGTATAAAAGATAATATAGTTACCCTGCTTTTATTAAAACTTCCAGTAAAAAGTTACTTCGTTTAACATTTAGTTATTTTCCTGGATTATGGTACTCAACTACGTTTATTATGTTTAATCCTCCTTTAAAATTAATTTATTATTTTACGTTTACACCACTACTTCGGGTGTAGTAAGACCACTACTACTTTCGAGTATCATGCGGTGTTCAGGTACGTCTAAGACAAAGCTAAGTTGAAATCCGTTATTAACGTTTTCACGCAATAAACGATGCCTTAGTGTGAGTTTTGAATTGTAAATAACGGTTCAAAAAAACTTTTTCTCATTTTTAACTAAAATTTTTAAAGTTTTTCTAATCAAATATCATTTGCATGAAATTCATCGTAAATATAAATAATATACCATAAATGGTTTTTTATCCCATATTCGAATAAAAAACTTTATTTTTATTTTGCTTTTTATATAAAGAATTTTGTACGATTAATAATTATCAAAACCTTATCGGGCATTCGGAAAATATATAATACACAATTTCAAATAAAACTTTTTATAACCGTTAATAATTTATTATTAATTTTAATAATTAATTTATCTGCTTAATACCATTTCGATTAAACCACAAACTTCGATAAGTATCAACGCATACCAAATTATATATATTAAAGAAATCGACATAGATATCAAAACCAAACAATCATTCTCCATAATACATCATACGCAAGAAAACATTGAATCATTAACCCCATATTCATCTCACGCTGTTATTCTAGGACTGCGCTGTCTAAGCAACAATCTGGTTAAAAAAGAAAAAAGAAACTGTTGAAACTTGTGACTCGGCAGCTTCGACCCCAGACTCGACGATCCCGTATAACGCGATCTTTTATTTTTAGGAAGAAGTTGATCGAAGGTTCCCGCGGCATTCTGCAAGGTACGAGCTCCCTGCTGCTCTGCTTCGACGAGAGCGAGGTACGCAAAATCATCCGCGAATGCAAGCGGGTCCTCGACTACCTGGCGGTGGCCGAGGTCATCGAGACCATGGAGGATCTGGTGCACTTCTTGAAGAACCTCAGTCCGTGCCTTAGCAAAGTGTCGAAGGAGGTGAGCGCCAGGGAGAAGGAGCTGACTCACCAGGTGCACAGGGAGATCTTGGTCAGGTGCTTGGACCAGGTGAATATGTATTTTTGATACCCGGGAGTGTCTTTAGGTAAACAAACACTTAAAATATAATTATGCTCTGCCAAATCATATTTCATTGACGTTGCGAAAGGCTTATATACTAATTCACGGGAGATCTCGCCCTCGGGAGTGAAACCCGATTCCGCTAACGAAATATTGTTTGGCACCGGACAACTGTTCTTTCAAGTCGATGGTATGATTTCATTTTTCACGTTTTATAAGAATAATTGCCGCCCAACAATGTTATAAATTTGCATTATGTTGCGTTTATTTAAATATGCTGAATCACCTAGTTCCTTTATAAATAGATTTGTCTTCTATTACATAATTTCAAATCTCGATTATAGCACTGCATTTGTAAAACAAAATCTAATAAAAAGGAAACCATACAAACTTTATAGACGTTTCTTTTGGAGGATGCCCATGGATTAGCGGCAAGCTGCCTTCAGATTATTGAAAGCCATATTCTTTATTGATTTATTTATTTATTTTACAGTGCAGATTGCGCGTGATTATTAATTTTCACGCGAGCAAATCTTTCGTTACAGGTGAAGACACTGGCTCCAATTCTGATATGTTCGATGAAAATCTTCATCCACATAATTTCGAGCGGCGGCAAAGGTGCCGAGGAGGCGGCGGAGAACCGCAATTACTTGTCGGGTCGCATGTCGGAGGAGATAAACGAGATCATCCGCGTACTGCAGCTGACGACCTACGACGAGGACGAGTGGGATGCCGATCAATTGACCGTACGTTAGTTTTATGTCGCAGTTCGATAGGAGAAAAAGGCGAAAAAAAAAACAGCCGCGTCTGCATGTTGTCTGTGTAGGTGCTGAAAAAGGCGCAGAGCGCGATCGAGTCGCGCGTGAAACCGGCCTTCGACTGGCTGGACAATGGTAACGCGCTAAGGGGAGGAGTGGGCGAGAAGAGTCTCAGGCAGATTATCGAACAGGCTGGACGTCTCGCTGACCGGTATCTGCCTCCGGCCCAGGCCAATCCGATCTCTAAACTGGCCTCCGAATTGAACACCATGACCGATGCCCTCTGCGAACTGCGTCAGAGTGATAAAGGTGACATCATTTTTTTCGAAATAAGTTTTTCTTAACACACGCGTGGAAATGACCATTTTCGCGTCTGTTTTCTGCATGCGGAAAGTGCGAAATTCCTCACACGCGCGAGAATAGTCCAGTTTCCCGCACTAGAGCGAGATTCAGCATTTTGCGTACAGAAAACAATGGCACTCGAAAGGGTCATTTTCACGCATTTGGCCAAAAAGTAGCGTGTTTAACATGTACGGGAAATTATTCCGCTCGTGTTTTGTTTACAACACTCGACTGCGTTAGCACGCACTCGCCTCCGTCTCGTGTCGTAAGCAAAACAATCTCGGAATAATCTCGGAATCTCTTTCCCGCATTTGTTATACAATCTACTATTTTAGAAATAATCCTTTTTTTTGACGAAATTTTGGCTAAATCTGAGCTTTCAACTACTGTTATTTGTGACATCTGATTGTAACAATCCTTGGTTTCTTATCGGCTTTTGATAAATCATAAATAACTTTATTAACGGTTATCTTCGCTTCCAGGAACTTCACCGCAGGGAGAAGCGCTGGCTCGCGGAATCAAGGAGAAGGTCAACGAGCTTCGTTCAAACATTCAATCGGCCATAGTGGCTGCAGACAAGTCTGGCACTGTGCAAACAGCTCACACAGTGGCAGGTCGATTGGAGCAGGCCAATAAGTGGCTGCTGAATCCTCAGCACGACGACAAAGGTCTCGGCCAGAAGGCTATAGCCCTTATTATACACGAGGGCAAAAAGGTAACTTACGTATCCATAATTTGCGTTCTCGAATTACATATTTACAGTCAAGCTATGTAGCCGCACTAACATGTACTTATAACGCTTGTCAAGTACAATTTTGCTCTGCTTCTTTCGTTGCTTACGCTCGTTGGAGATAGAATCACGGGACTTTTATCGAAGTAAGTCCTAGGAGGAGTAGTTGAACTTGTCGGGGAAAACGATTTTTGTGAATCCGATGTTCCTTGGTTTTTGAATCGTCTGCAGAATGTTTTATTATATCTTGAAATTATTTTTCTGCGCGATTAAATCAGTTTTATTGCAGATAACAACGTAAATAAAGCAGCTTGAAATATAATATTACTCATCCTTGATAAAACAATTAGTCATCAAACATATTTTTTAGAAGCGAAAAATTCCTCTTACATAATTAAAAATAACCCGTTCGAAATGCAGAGGCATTTTGCAGACTAAAAAGACAATAATCAGTCATCAGATTGTGAAAAATCTGTTCCTTGACAGAAAACCCTACCTACCGAACCCGCTAAAATGAATCCAATACGAATGTAGGTCGCGGAAGGCTTACCCGGCATCCACAAGGCCGAGATCCTGCAGCTGTGCGACGAGGTGGACAACCTGTCGCACCAGCTGGGCGAGTTGTGCGCTCGAGGGGAAGGTAACAGCCCGCGAGCCCAGGAGATCGCTCGTCAACTATCTCATAAACTGCACGAGCTCAAGAACAAGATCCAGCAGGCCGTGGTGTCGCGAGTCGTCGAGGACTTTATTGACATCACCACGCCTCTCAAGCAATTCACCGAGGCCGTACTGGCGCCGGAAGGCACGCCGAACCGCGAGCAGAACTTTAACGACAAGACCCAGCAGCTTCAGAACTTTTCCAACAGGGCTGCCAAAACTGCCCGGATGGTCGCTGCTGGTGGTGAGTTGCTTTGTTTTGACGAAAATGATTTAAGCTCGTTCTGCTACGTGAATCTACGGACGGCTTGTTCCTCTAAGAATAGATTAATGTTTTCTGGAAATTTGGGGTTTAATTTCTTTGGAATTACCAAAGCACTTGCAGCTTATAATCGTAAACTCTGTAAATACTATACGATCCATAAATCTCTCACACACCTTTTATTCTGAACGTTTCTTTAGCAAAAATAAACTTTTTTTTTTTGTATTTTTAAGCATTTCTTAATTCAATGTGCACGCTATATGTATGATTAGGTAGCGGAGGCAACAAAAAACTCGCCGAGGCTCTAAACGCGACAGCTTCGCAACTCGAATCACTGACACCTCAGCTGATTAACGCCGGTCGCATACGCATGACTTACCCCGAGAACAAGGCCGCGGACGAGCACTTCGAAAACCTCCGTCAGCAATATGCGGACACGATACAACGCGCGCGAAGCCTCTGCGACGAGGCAACCAACAGCGCTGACTTCGTCAAGGCCTCCGAGGAACAGATGAAGAAACACACGGTACTATGCGAGGATGCGATTGCGAAGAACAATCCTCAGAAGATGGTGGACAACACGTCCGCAATTGCCAGGCTAGCCAATAGGGTCATTTTGGTGGCTAAGCAGGAAAGCGACAACAGCGAGGACCCAGCCTTTATTCAGAGGGTTAATCGTGCTGCTGATCTTCTTCAAAATAGTAAGCATTTTTCGCTATTTTTAATCGTACTTTTGTAATATTTAGTAGTATTTATTTTTAATTGAACCTCGTTGATATTCAGCAGAAAATTAATTCCTAATCTTATTAGATTAATGTTTTTAATAAAATTATGAGGAGGAGAGGTTTTAACTTTGAGTTAGAAATGGATTTGGAATTTGGTGGAGATAATGTTTCTTTTTAGGATTTACAGCGTAAGATTTAATGTAAAAAAGAGATTTTTTTTTTAATTTGACAACACTTTAAACGGGGGGTAAGGAACTTAATTTTATGGAAAGTTTTAACGTAGTCAACCATAGGCCGATGAAAAAAGCTACGAACTTACGATCATCAAAATGTTAAAGAATTAAATACAAAGCAAAAATAAAAAATTGTACATTTTGATGTTTTTTCCTAAAAACGTTATTTTTTGTTATCTTTTGAAAAGCTTACGTAAAAAAGCGTAGGAAATATCTATTGTCCGACAAATAATCACGGCCAAACATTATTGTGTCGCCAATATCCTTGGCCGAGGTCGGACGGCTCAAACAAGCGAGACGTCGTAAAAACGCGAAAAACTCGCAGTCTTGACGCTTCCATCTCAAGTTCGCACATGACCGATCCTCCGTGTCGTTTTTCGCAGGTGTGGTTCCAATGGTCCAGGACGCCAAGGCCGTGGCGATAAACATGAACGACGGTGCGGCAGTGTCACGTTGGCGAAACAGCAATCGAGCGGTAAGTCCATTGTGGTTCGTATCAGCTGCTGTCGCGGCAGATCATTTGATTTACTTGGCTGATCTTTCTCTCTTTCTCTCTCATTCTCGTAACAGCTGCTGAACGCTGTCGAACAAGTGCGAAAAGCCATCACTGTGGAGCCTGAAAGTGTTTCACCGGCGCCCCCGCCACCGCCCAGCCTATCGAACCTGCGCATCCACGACGGAGGTATTGTTGTCTTTTCTTTTGCGCTCGTTTTGTTTCTTCTTTAATTATCTTTTTGTTTTACTCGTCGGAGATATTTTTTATCAATACATCCACTTACGCAAACAGCTATTCTTGTTTTAATATTGAAAACGTGAATCGATTTGATTCTTTTGTTTTTTCTATACTTGTATTTATATTACTCTTTTTAAAGTAACAAAATTAAATTTGAAGTCACCGATAATGTTATCTTTAATATAAATTTTTTTGATTCACCTTTTATTTATTTATTTATTTAAGTATAATATAAGTATAATACAAGTTATTTAAATTATTATTTTATCAGGAGAAAGTCCTGATCACATGCAAAAGAGAATTATACCCAAAGATGAAAGTTATAGAGCTGATAAAAGTAGAGGTAATTTAATACGCACGACGTTATTGTGCAATGTCTACTTGGTTTTGTTCTTGGCATGAACGGCAACTATAGAACAAAATTTCTGCCGACTAACGTTTAAATTTTATGTTTTATTATATAATAACCCTTATGCATCTTCGTTTTATTTATTTTATGATATTATTTATTTATATTCTAAAACCTTATAATTAGACTCATAATAAATTATCTAGCTCGTAGACTAAACTAATAACCATGAGTTTTGGTAGTAATTTAAAGTATATGTTGTTACTAAACAAACGTCAGTTAGATAAAAAAAAAGCAAAAAATAATATTAGGAAACAAGTAATTTGATTGAACCCAACAGACCGAAACCCGTCTATAAAGTTATAATATATAATAAATTTGTAAAACTGTCGAGTGTGATTCTTCACTAATCACTTAAAATATTTATTCTAATCCATAAATGTGCTTAACAGACATGGCTCCGCCGCGTCCACCACTACCCAGTGGTGAAGTGCCACCACCAAGACCGCCTCCGCCAGAAACCGACGATGAAGATGAGATGTTTATGCACGCTCCTCAACCAAATCAGCCTATTATGGTGAGTAAGCATTGAGGGATAGATTTATTTTAACTTACCTGACCCTTATGCTTATTCTGTAGATGGCAGCCCACGGTCTTCATCAAGAAGTTCGACAATGGTCGAGCAAGGACAACGAGATCATTGCTGCCGCCAAGAAAATGGCTATTCTTATGGGTCGTTTATCAGGCCTGGTAAGAGGCGAAGGCGGCAACAAGCGAGATCTCATCGCCTGCGCCAAAGCTATTGCGGAAGCTTCTCAAGAAGTTACGCGACTTGCCAAAGAACTCGCTAGGGAATGTACCGACAAACGCATTCGTACCGTGAGTATCTTCTTTCTTTTATAGTTTTCAGTTATTCAAATTTAAGAAATAAAATTTGCCTTCAAATTAGTAGCTTTAGGCTTAATGTATACCATATGCATCTTTATTTACTCGAACCTTATATCTTTTTTTAAGTAACGGCCGAAATCAGATAACTAGTGGAGTAAATTCCCTGTTTGTCACATTACAAACCACACAAAATACTGTTTATATCTTCATCTACTTATAAATATACCTTTAAACGTCAGTTAATTATTTAAAATTTATTGCAGAATTTACTTCAAGTATGTGAACGTATCCCGACTATTGGAACACAACTCAAAATTTTATCAACAGTTAAAGCAACAATGCTCGGCGCTCAAGGTACATTAATAATGAGTTTGTTATTTCATGTTAACTAATAATGTGTGCAAGCTTTCGGTGAGCTAATTTATTGATACATTACAATCATCAAAAATCATTAACTAACAACTAATTTACTAACAAATCATTTCATTTATTTGCACTTAGAAACGCTCCCCACCTGGGAAGAGTTAATGCTATACGGTAAAGGCCAGCTGTATGATACACGATCATTATTAGTGACTTCCAAATACGCAAAACTTTATTTTTTAAATCTTTTTCATTTATTGATTTAAAATTTTTAAATCATTCTGATGTTTTGAATTTATTTTTATAGAAAAGTATTTACATTATAGTAGAAAGTAGCTATACATTATAATTATGGCTCTTGAAGCTTCTAAAAAAATGATAAAAATCTTTATTTTTAGAGATCTTGCAATAGTAGTGGTTACTAGTTTCTAGAAGTATTACATTAATTCTTTCTGTTTCTTCAATAATAATATTCGTAATTTTAAAATGTTTAATTGAATAATAAGTGAGTGTTTTTATAAGCTATTAACTTAAACGCATGCATTTGAATCATAAACTTAATAGCAAGAATCTATAAATAGTGTAATGTATACTGAGTTTTTACCTCATAAATATTTGAGAATTTCTTGGTAGGTATTTTACATAATTAAAAAAATAATCAGAAATTCTATCTATTTTTTGTTTATTTTCAAACATTATTATGCATGCATAAACAGATTTTCTCCTTCACATGTCATCATCTTCCAGAAAATGTTTTGGATCTGCATGAAACATTCATGTAATCCATTAAAACTGATATTTTAATTAAAAAATGATTTAGGTACCGAGGAAGATCAAGAGGCAACAGACATGCTTGTGGGCAATGCTCAGAATCTGATGCAGAGCGTTAAAGAGACAGTTCGAGCAGCCGAATGCGCGAGCATCAAGATCCGAACGGCCTCGGGCATGAAACTGCGTTGGGTACGCCGACAGCCCTGGTACCAGTATTAAATCTACGTCGTCTTTTCGTCGTCGATATTCTCGCGTCTTGTCTTATACTTCACCGCGATTTTCATGCCATATTAAAGATAGCATTATTTTAGATAATTATATAGATAACGATGAGACTTTCTTTACTTTTTTTGTTGTTTCTCTTATATTTGATACGGAGTTAAGCTGCTTTTTACCCAATTTATTATGTATTTCTATGTTATAAACATTATTTGCATCAGTTAATTTCTTTAATACTAGGTATAATCCTGTTCATTTAAAAAAATAATTATTTTTAGTTAAATGCGTCAAATAAATAGTTTTCTAATGACCAAATGTGCCAGCTTAAAGCATAATACTAGCTTAATTCCGTTTCGAAAATATAAAACTAATTGTATAAACGCGTATACTAATGCGAAAAAGGGTACACGAGCTACGCGATGCTTACATACTTACGTGGATCTAAGATAAGCGCGTGTATTTTATAGCAATAAGGTGCAAAGAGAAGATTTAATCCTTCTTAAATATATAAGGCCGATATTTTTTATAAAGATGTGAGCGAAAACTTAATGCAATCGACTATTTATTTTTGTATCTCAACATTGTGCAATATAATTGAAAGTTGATCCAACCCTTCTCTGCCATAAGCCTTCCCTAACAGATGGTGCTAAAACGTAGTAGAAATCGATCGAATAAGCATAATCGCAGAGACGTGTACTTGTATCGAGCTTGCCAGACAAAATGAGCCTTTATCTACTTACAATATTGACCAATCGAATATCCGTCCTCTTATAGATCGGACTGGAATGTTTTTAAAACGTGATTTTATATTTATTGTTTATGAAAAAACACATTTATTATAACCCTTGATAAATACTTATATTGTAATAAAGCGTTTTAATAAATTACATTTATTTATTTTTCGTATTTCCCATTTATATATAAAAACTATACAGTACTTACAGAGTAATTTTTACACAACAAAAAATATGTACATAGGAAAAAGGAAATGTTGATGAAAATAAATCGATCTTCTATATTCATCCAGAAGTTCTCGTTAAATATTCAAGTCTTACTTTTATACTACACAATTCATTAAATTAAAAATAGTTGTTTAATAAAAAAATTTGTTTATTGTCTCAAAAAATATTAAAAAGTCACCAATTCACTGTTAGTGATTTCATTGAATATAATAAAATTTGTATTAATAAAATAATAAAAAATTTGTAATTATTGTTTATATAAAATTATTTTTTAATTTAATTCGACTTGAAATTCAATTTCAATAACATTTCCTTCAATTTCTAAAGAATGTATGTCGTCCTGATATCAGAAACCTACTCCGCAGCTGTCATGTGCTTTTGATGCTTGAGGTAATTTATTTTTTGGAATTTTTCCAGGCCTTAAATAAGGATTATCTATCACATCAGCTTGTTGATTAGATTCTTCATTTTGTTCTTGATTATCTGCTTTAGAATCTATTTAAACAAAAATTAGTTAAATAAAATATTAAGAAGTATTATAAAAATATTGAATTTTACCATCTTTTTCTCCATCCTTTGTTTCCGCCTGCTTTTCTTTTTTCTTTTTAACTGGACTTGCTTCTAAATCACTGTCTGAATCAAAAATTTGATCTTGTGGAAGAAGAGCAGAAAGGTAACTTGGAAATTGAGGAATACATCCAATTACTAAAAAATGTCCTTAATATTAAAAAAAATTCTAAATTACTCGAATTTGAACTTTTGAAACTAATTACAATACTTACATGGGAACATACTGTTATCGTCTTTAAGAAACAAACTATGTGTTTTTCCAGTTTTTGCTGTAAACCTAGTTAAAGCTCTTTCAATATCTCTTTTTTGCTGAGCCGCTTTTTCTCTAATAGCTTCATATTCAGTGACAGGTTGCTTATGTGTCTAGAATAAAAAATTTTAAAGTAAATTTTATCTTGTAAATTACAATATTCAAATAATTGTGCAATATAAAATTTACAGGCGTCCGTATATAGGCATGCGGATCAGGCAACGGTGGCAAATGGTTTGGTATGTGTGGTGGATGATTTTGCTTGACTCCTGCTTGTAAAATATTCAATTGTTTTGTTTGCGTTTGTTGCTGGAGCGGCGGCAGTACAGTTCTGTTTGAACGTAACCCATAAGAGTGAATATTATCTATTCGAATACCAGCACTCACCAAAGCTAATACAATATCTGCTACAAGTATTTCAGTTCTACCAGAAAGTTCACAATAATTTCTTGCCGATGCACCGATTTCACATAATACTAAAACAAATATGATAAATATATCCACTAAATAAACAAATGATTTTAAAAAAATGTAAACATAGGTTATTGTTAGGTTAGGTTATCGTTACTTACAGGACTGTAACATTTCTGTTAAAGTTTCTAAAGCTGCTTTTTCACATGATTCAAACCCAACCTCGGTTAAAATACTGCATACAGCATGATTTAATATTTTCCTGCGTGAACTTATTGTTTGTACATCCATTTTTATAAAACAATTATTACTTTACAATTCACAAATCACAACATATACTCTCATCAGTTCCATTGCTCTATCCTTTCTTTCCTTCCTTTTATAAAAATCCCACGCGAGATTCGTTCTCTTTCCGAGTATTTAAATCTCGAGTCGAAGATATCGAATTATCGCTTGATTTTATCGAATTAGGAAAAAAAAATATTGAATAACGAATAGCAGTCAGCAAATGTCGGCACTCGACACAAGAAGCGCGCCCGAATTAACTAGAGTTGGGAACATCGTTCGAGAATTCGAGATATTTTTCGATATTTAGTTAAAAACTAGTAAGATCGGGCGCTTCGCCCGATATTTGCTATTCGTTACTCAATTTTTTTTCCTAATTCGATATCCTCGGCTCGAGATCGATAAATACTCGAAAAGCGAACGAATCTCGCCTCGCGTGGCGTGGGATTTTTATAACAAGGATGGAGATCATCTCATCTTTATCTGAACACATGCAACAAGTTGAAAATAAAAATCTACTTTATCCACTATTTATTTAACTATTTTATTGTGGGTTTAATAAAAGTGATTTAAAAAATAGCAGAAAATTATGTTGGTTTTTATTTATTAGGATAACGTTTTCCTTCTAAAAATATTTTACTTTGTCGCTTGAGCCTTAAAATAAGTATAAACATTTAAACGCTCTTCAGCCGATAAAACGCTAATCTATAGATGACGCAAAAACAGTCGCTCGCCATGATGCAGACCGTCCAGCCAGGAAGCGGTGCCATCCGGGGCGGAGTTTGAGCGTGTATAAATAGGCCGTGCGCGTAAGTCGAAGTGTCCCGAAGAAGTTGCCGAAAGATTTGCATGCTCCAAAGGCGGCTTAAAAATAACAGCCGCAGCCGTAGCCGCAGCCGAGAGCCGTCGACGTCCCTTTGGAACCAAAGGAGCTTGATAGACCGTGAGCTCGAGCGTATAATACGCGAGGGCGAGACAAGCAACAGAAGTAGCAGCGGCAGCTTTAGCATCAGCTACAGCGAGGACGATCGCGATACAACTTCAGTAGCGCGTAGGTCGCGTAGATCCGCCGCTTTGGTGCAACGAGTGCGAGACCACGCCCAAAAAGAAGCGGGTTATTTCCTGGTTATGGACATGGTGATCTCAAATTTGCAGCAGCAGCGCCAGGTCACGGAACAGCTCCGTCGGGAGGCCGCGATCAAGCGCATCAATGTCAGCAAGGCTATCGAGGACCTTATGAAGTACATTACCGAGCACGAGCAGGAGGACTGCCTGCTCGTCGGTTTTTCCTCGCAGAAGTCTAACCCTTTCCGCGAGAAGAGCTCTTGCGCTATTCTTTAACCCTAGTTTACTTAGCTATTCATCCAATTTGTTAACTATCATGTAAGGAATTATGCTTCTCCAGCTCTTCAATGTGGACATTCTTAGTTACAATGATTCTGGTTAGCTGCATTTCAATTAAGAACTTGTTTAAGTGCACTTAATTCAATTGTGTGCAACATGTTGCTGCTACATTTATTATGAATAGTCATATTAGTTTAAAAGACTTTCAATTCAAATTAAATTAATTTCTTAATTTTTAACAATAAATATTAAATTTAAATTCATTATTTAAGTAGGAAAATAATCTTTTTTTAAATATGTTATGATTCAAATGCACTGATAGATTAGTCATTAAATTATTTATGTTCACAAAACATTAGTTTTTTTAAAGATCAAATAAAAATTATTTTTATTTTTTCAGGTCAATCATTCTGCATCATATTTAAATTTTTAAATGTTTATGGATAATGTTCATGGATAATACATTAAATGTACAAATAATGACTCAACGAAACAGTAGAAAACTGCTAAGGAATTGAATATCTTCACAAAATATATTTTTGATAAATCAATACAATCGATAAAAATATTGTTGTATAAAAATATCATCTATAAAAGATAATTTTGTATAAAGTAATATCTATTTACAGCAATATACATTTGTATAAATTATTTAAAAGTTCAGATGCACTGTTATACATGTTTATATAAATTTTTTACTGAAATCTCTTTTACTCGTTGATTAATGTCAGGTTAAATGTTCCATACATTCAATTAAATCATATAAGCGAGGTACTTGCATGTTGTCTCTCTGAGCTTGAATTCTTCGATAAAATATTGGACAATCTAGAGAGACACAACTATCAACGTCCATTATACCAATACAAGATTCACAAATCTAAAACACCATAAATAACTTTTATAATGAATTCAATTTTTGTATAAATTTATATTATAGTTCGTACCTTCTTAATGTTACAATAAATTCTTTCATACTGTCTACATTTTTCATGAAGTATAATAAGTGTTTGACTTTTATTTTTAATACATTTCCCACAAATACCTTTATCACAAGACTGTCCACATGATGGGCAAGTTGTATTACACAAATATTGAGAAATGGTTGTTTTTTGCTTACGATTGCTAGTTAAAATTGTTCCTTGTACTCTACCAAGTGCTTGACGATGCGGCATTTCCATAAACCTATTAAAAAATTCTAAGATTTAAAATTTATAATGAAAAAATTTGAAGTTATTTTCAAATGATATAATGCAACAACCAGGTAGCTTCAAAGAATTGATGATTATTCTTACCATGTAAATGCATTAACTCCAATTAAATTGAGACACCTGTTCAGAGGTGGAATAATAACTTTTGTAATGTAATATGTAGCATTAGGTCTTAAACATGGATCTTGAATTAATTCAATAGGAGCTCTAACACAACGTATAAGAGGTTCGTTTGGTCCTCCTGCTACAATTATGTAAGGAACTCTTTCTCCCCTTCTGGGTATAGCTCGCGGATCATTTTGTATTAATCTTTTTGTAAGTTCTAAAGCAGGAACGCAGGCTGCTGCTTTGTATCCTTTCATACCGCGGAATTCTTTAGCAAAAATTAAATCTTGAATTGAAACTCTTCCAGTAAGAATTTTATCTAACTGTCTTGTGACATACTGTTTTACTAAAGATACATCCTTTGTTTCAAAAAGTATTCTGAGGCTTTTTTCTAGAATCTATAATTTTTCAAAATTAATATAATTGATGAAAACATTTCAAGCACAGTACGAGTAACTGATTGTTTTTACCTTGGCTACAGCTGGACATCCATCTCGACGAACAGTTTCAATTCCTTTAGCTAAATAGACCGGTTTATCATTTAAATTTTCATACATGTAACCGCAATATCTTTTTTTTGTCTATAAAATAAAAAATTTATGAATGAATTTATATAATTCAAATTTTATTATATGTCCTATTTCATAAAGTACATACCTGAAGTATACAAGGTTGCAACACTTTCTCGAATTTCAATTTTACGGGCTTTGGATTTGCTTTGGTAACCGTATCAGCAATTTCAGCACCAATATTGAATGCCTCTTCTCTGGATTTTCCTTTTAACAATACGAATAAAGAGTCCGTATCTCCATAAATGACGCGCGCTCCCCATTTCGAAGTTGATTCTACGATTCGAATGGCTCGTTCTAATGTTTCTTTACCCTTACTAACTACACTATCGCCGATCTGCATAAATTTTATCAAATAAATTATTAATTCAGAGAAATATTTAATGGCAACTAAAAATTTTGATAGTCTTTTTATTTCAGTTTTTTTCGATCAAAAACCAATTTTTTAAATCGTTACCTCAATGCAAGGCATTCTACCGCTAAAATTAGCAGCAGTATATCCGTAAGTAACGTTGGCTATTAATTTGAGCCCGAGCTGTCTCGAATCTAATGCTCTCTGCAACGCTCGATCTTCTTTTGGATGGTCTTTTATGGCTTTTTTGACCATTAATCTCGTTTCGAGAATTTCGGTAAGCATACGAGGTAGAATTCCGTTGCGCACTTCTTTCTTTACGAACGCGACTCCACAAGGAGCAAGATTAATTTTATTCTGCAATTTTATTGCAAGATTCTTCGGTACTTTTAGAGACGTTGTACCAAATTCGAATGGGTCAGGACTGCATCATTTAAAAGAAAAAAGTAAATTGTTATAGTTATTTAGAAGCATAAATTGTGATAAAATCTGAAACATCGATCTCGTAAAGTTCTATCACAAGTCTCGCACTTTGCTAAAATTATTTAAAAAATTGGACGGTTTTCAAAAGCATATTTCTTGACTGTATTAATAGTTGTATTTGACACTTAATGCAACGAAAAATTTATTTTTAAAGTGCGAATGAAAACAAAAAAGAATATTTCTGAGACATAAAGAACATTCCGTATGGTCAATGAACTTACGAGCCAATGTGTTCGATGCGTCCTAAACAAGTTGAAAAACAATAGTTGTAGGCAATGATGATACTCGGATACAAGCTCTGAAAGTCCAATACTACGACGGGATCGCTGTACATCGTAGATTCTGGCTCCATAATAAGCGGCAGCGATTCTGGAGCTCTCATGCAACCTCTTTGTTGCGGAGAAGGTGAAACGGGTATGTAATTTAAAGGCTTGGCTAGCCTAAGCATCATTGATTCAACGCGAAACTGCGACCCGCGAGAAAATACTTCAAAAAATTGAATACCATATAGTCGCGCATGTTCACTGGTTCGATCTGGAACATATAAATTAATTTTATACTAATTTTATAAAATATCGTAGGGAATAATAATTTTGTAAAAATTCTAACTTATAATATCTAAATGGTGAAGAATTCTGTGAATGCCGATGACTTTGTTTGAGTAATGATCGATAACTCTCCACTGGAAATGTAATGAATCCCACCAGTTTGTTAAAGTATCGAAACTGGGTTGCGGAATCCTTTCGTTCATCACGTTAAACATAATATTTTCGTACGTGTAACTAGTTAAAGCTGACAGAACAAAGCAAATTTTTTATCCTATTGAGAAAGTTAACTTATCTTTTTAACAAAGAATATTTCATTTACCTATTTCGTGCCTCATCAATCTCCATATATCCAAAACAATGCGACCGGGTATTTTCACTTCTCCTAATGTTTCTAAATGTACTTCTGGAGTCGATTGATCACGTGCTACTTCCCAATTACATTTATAATTTGGAATTCGTGAAATTTTGCTACTTAAATTTTTCCCAAGAAACGAAGCTCGTTGAAATAAATAACCCCAAGACAAAAATTCTATATCCCACCCAATTAAAATTTCGGGATCGCAGCGTTCAATTATAGATAATAAGCTCTCAAATATAGATTCCTCACTCTCTATGTAGATTAAAGTTTGTGGTTGATTATTAGCATCTTTTGAATTTGTAAACTTGTTAGAAACTTTATTAGGATCAACAATGATGGCACCTAAAAGTAAAGATTAAGAAATTAAATGAAACTGAAATTTTAATTCATGACGCAACAAATTACCGCATTCTAATGGTTTCGCTTTTTTCCAATCTGGAGGAACATCATTATGAATTGCATAAAATACAGCTACAATCGAGTCATATCGAGGATCAGGAAGTAAATTTGGCCTTGTAATAACGTGTACTTCCAAGCAAAATATTGATATAAACTGATACTAAAATGTACATATTTGATTATTAATCACGTTTTCTAACAATCCATTTTCGTTATTTAAGATAGAAATCTTGATTACCGTTGTTAATGCCTTAACATTACCAACATTTTCTTTGGCAACATTTCCAGCAGATAATAGTGAATTAAATTCGATCTGACCACAAGATATTCCTAAATGTTTTGATCCGTCGCTTCCATCATCAATACCCTTAAATATCTTTGATAAATTACTTGATGGATCAGTGTTACTATTAGATTCTTCTGATTTTTGAGATTCTGTCGGCTTCTGTTGCTCTTTATCATCTTCCTTATGTTTATTTTTCCACGCTTTCAACCAAGCGATGACACTTTTTTTATCAGGCGGCAATTTCAAAGGCTGAATAGAAACCGTTTCTCGACCAGCCAGTTCTTGTCTTAAATTTATAGAACTGAGTATTCTGCCAGAAAAAAAAAGAAACTCTCTGGCTTTCATTCTGCGCCAATTATCGAGACCAGTGACGTTTTGTAGACACGAGCGAAAAGGTGCCAAGGTCGCTAAGCCTCTACCCTTGACTCGACGCAAGGGATCGGTAGCTTGATTCTGAGGTAAAACATTGGCATCATCTTGATTACCAAAAAATGGTTGGATGTTGTCACATTTTGATATTCCATAAGATTCCATAGTGTTAATTATATGTTCTCTGGATGGTGGATTAAACTTCGATTTTATTCTTAAGATCTTATTTGATTCTTCTTTTGACGACATAGAACAACTTTGATTTAGTAATGTTTTCTGTCTCGATTCAATAAACTGGCTGAAAGATACTTCGTTTTCTTCAAAAGGTTCTTCCTCTAATAAAGTTTGCAAGGTATCGTGAGGAAAATTATAATTAGTTAAGTTGCTTTGTCTTTCTTTTGAAAGGTTTGAATCATTAGAATCTGTTTCGTTGATAATATCAAGGTTTTGAGGTGGTGAATGCTTAATCGTTTCCAGTGAATTATCTGAATCTTCAACTAGGGTTTTATCACTTTCGGGAGTTTCTCTACCAGATATTGTTTTATCAGAAGTATCTTTATCAGTACTAAACAATTCTTCTGACGTTTTGGAAGACGTTTTAGAAAGCGGTGCCACAGGCTCTGCATCAGTTGACGAAGCATATTTTTCTTCTAAAAAGTAGATTTAATAAAATTATGCTCACTTATATATAAAAAAATCATTATAATTTACCGAGATGACATTCTTTTACAGGAGAAAATATTCTTTTTCTTCGGAAACTTTCTATCAATTTTTTCCGGTCAGCGTGTCTTGATGTAGTCGGGGATTGTTTAGGGGTTTTCGGTGTTTTTGGAGTCTTAGGAGTTCTTGGGCCACATGTAATTTCCAGACTTAGTGGAGAATATGTTCGCGATGGACAACTTGGGCTCGCAAGTTTGTTTACTCTTTTTGAAGGAGATTGTCGAGGTGTTTTGGGTAAGAAATCATTTGGATTTTTTTTCTTTAGATTTTCACGCAAATCTTCATCATCAGAATATGACCGTTTCCTTTTCTGAGGTGTTACTGGTGCAACTGATCGAGAACGTCTTTGTCCTCTCGACGATTTGTAATTACAAATCAAAAATTCTTTCCTTTCTATTGTCATATCTGGATCTTCATTTGAATTACTTGAATTACTATTTTCATCATTAATAGGCCCATCAAATTGTGGAATATCATTAGGCGAATTTGATGTTACTGTATCATTTGAAGATTCCAAAACGAGATCTGCAGTTAATTGAAAAACTCCTTATATTTAAAACTCAGAAATTAGATAAAATTTAAAAGTATGCATATTTAAGATAATTTTATCTTACTAATTTGTGATTCATTGTTTTCATTTGTTGGCTGAGATTTTTCTTTATTATTTTCCCAGGAACTAAAATTCAAAGAATCTATTTGCATATTAGTAAGATTCAAATCAGAAACTTCTTCTTCCTCCTCTTCTTCTTCAATATTTAAATTTTGATCTTCTTCCTCAAGATTTAAATAGAGTTGTGATTTTTGTGATCCAAGAATGCTATTAGAATCAATTGAACTTGAAATATCATCATCTCTTGCTAAATTTACTAATATATCTACAAGATTAACTGAAACATAATTATTTTATTAAACTATAATGCCATCATACAGTAAAAATAAATTTTTAAACATACGATCACTGCTGTTCAATGATATATCTTTGAAAGAATTCTGAGATTCTGGAGGCATGATTGATTCATTGTGTACATCTTCATTAGATTCGTTTATTGATCTTTGATTAATTAAAAAATCATGTGAATCAACGTGTATTTCTAATTGTGATGCATTTAATAAATTTGTGTCATCAGCTACAGGAATAGGATAAGTAAAATTAGGACTAAGTGAACTATCATCACCCTGTAGTAAAAATAAAAGTTATAGTAAAAAAATAATAAAATCTTGCAATTAGACATAAATATAATTACCTGTGACTCAAGTATGCACAATCTTTGAGCTAGTCGTCTTTTTTGATACACATCATTTTCTGTCTCAATACGTACTACTTGAGATCTTTCTGGACTGCTTTTATATGTTAATTGAGAATCTCCACCCAAACCTGCTTGAGCTCTCCTAAGTTTCTCTTCTTCCCAAATTGCTGCAATACCTGGATTTAAATCTATTCCCTTGTCTATAACTTCTCTATTAATTATATCAGCAGCCCAGGCATCCATTTCTACTTCACAAATGCTTTGTCTTGTTACTGAAAATGGCAAAAATTCTTTTTCTTCTATATTAGATTCAAGTACGTCATCTGAACTATTTGATAATTTTCTTTTATTTTGTTCAATAGAGGAACAGTGTCTATATTTTACATTTTTTAAATGTATTAAACTCATGCCATATATATTATAGTCAATCATAAATTGTAATACAAATGGTATATGAGCTTCATGAGGTTGAAAAGTTTGCTCTAGAATACGTCCACTCTAAAACATGAAAATTTAGAATTCATTTTATTTCATAGTCTAATTTTATTATGAATTAGCATTTTGAAATACCTGTAGTAGATCTATAGCTCTCTTCATAAGCATTGGGTTATAAAAATAAATTTTGAAAAAATGATATTTCTTTCTGTGGTATCCATAAAAAGGTCTGAAAATTTTTTTAATTTTAAATTTATTCCAAATATTTAATAAATTCAGAAATGTTTAAAAATTATAAGCTTACATCCCAGAAACTTCTTGAATTTTGAAAACATGTTGAGTGTTAGATTTAGCAGATCCTAAAGACACATTCATAGCTGCATCTAAAGCTGCAGCCAAACGATATACTAAAATATTTGTTTTAATTTGACCCGAGTAAGGTACGTACATATAAGGAAAGACTCCATGAACATGTAAACATACTTTTTCACCTAAAAACGCAAAAAATGAAAATTGATCTTTATCATTTTTATCAAAAATTATTTTATGTAACTATTTATGAACTTTAACATTAATTCACAATCCATCCATAAATATAAAGTAGAATTTTTAAATTTTACTTACAAAAAGATAAAATATAATATATAAAAGTAGATAGAAATTTACCATTAGATTTAGTTCCGAATATTCGAATAACCGGCACTTGTTTAATATCGCTCCCGCGAAAATGAGAAAAAGTTGGATCGACATCTGGAATGGGTGCAGCTTGATAGCTATCAATGCAAATTACTCTAATCGAATGCATTTATTTGCGTGAATTTGCACGTGCGATTGTACATTGACTATAAACTTAATACACATAACATACACATCATATATTCACAAATAGGCGAAATAGGTATAAGATTGAGCAACCATGCGTATACATATATACGTCTATACGACCGTGATATATACATATATATATATGGAATATTTATCGCAGTAGGTAAAGCAGATATATACATGCAGCTACATTACATTAGTTACATTGTAAACTTTTAGGCTTTCTATACCCTGTCGGAAAGACCTGGTAAATTGGTGCAAATACCGGTATCGGGTTATATGTATGTATTTGCACCAATTTTACCAGGTCTTTATAAGGTTTTATCAGACTTTTTCAATAGGGTAGGTTTTTAACTGGTTATTAAAAAATTTTTCAAAAGTTCTGTTTTTATTATTAGATGTACAACACGAAGCAATCTGTATTAAAAAAATGGTTAAATTTCCTAGACGGCAGAACTTTTTCGAATGAATTCTTTTTAAATCATTTCTGGTTATTAGTTTTTTGCCATACGGAAATGAAAAACTTGAGAAAGTCAATCTGCAATTGCCTGCTCATCACATTTCTTTAATAAAAAATAAAACTTTTTATTTATAAAAATTAAGTAATTTATTAATACAATATTAATTAATTTATTTTGCTGTACACTCCTCCCTCTGAATAGTGCAGCGGTTTTTTATTTTCATTTATTGCTTCCTGAAGTAAAAAAAAGATGTAATTTAACGCGGCACTATTGAGAGCGAGGAGTGTATATTAAATGTAATTTGTAATCAAATATATATAACTCAGATTGACAATATTTACATTTCTAGTTCAAAGTCGTTCAATAACGTAAACGAGCAATCGGATTAAGAATATAATTTCGATAACATGTTTCATTTTAATTTATAGTTTTTCGCAAAATCCAGTCCTGGCGTAGTTAGTATTGACGTAGCTATTATAATTATAATATAATATTGCAGTAAAAGTAAAAGTGCATAAAAATAGCAAGTTTGAAAAATTCTTATATATTTTTATTTTGATTTTATTTTTAGTTTTTATTATATCAAACTTCTCTCAACGAAATGGATAAAACTAGAAATAATTCAAAAGTTCAATTTTCAATGACCGCGGTAGAGACGGATGAACAAATAAACAATTATCCAGAAATAAATTCAAGAATCAGCAAATTAAGTACGACAACTGAAGAAATTAAATCCAATTTCACAAAATTAAACCAGGACATTAATTTATGTAAGAAAACTGTAAAAGATATATACAGAGGACCAGAACAATCTCAAGAGAAGTCAATGAATCTTGAAGCTCAAGTTAAACGATTAAGAATTCAGAATAAAATGCTTCAAAGAGAAAAACAAAAAAATTTAGAAAAATTAATGGAAAAATTTAAAGAAAAGTCTTGCGCGGCTACCGAAGCGGATACTCCTATTAATGTAGATAAGTAAAGTAAAAGTAAATCTAAATTTGGTTAGATGCGGGTGTCTATAACTTAAGTGACTGGCAC
Organism: Ormyrus thymus; assembly: GCA_035582935.1. Taxonomy (NCBI): domain Eukaryota; kingdom Metazoa; phylum Arthropoda; class Insecta; order Hymenoptera; family Ormyridae; genus Ormyrus; species Ormyrus thymus. The sequence goes on along the minus strand of JAWWEM010000054.1, from coordinate 7,980,832 downwards.
TATTATTTAATAATCTAATGATTAGTGTAATATATAATATTAGATTTGCACCATGGCACCGGATTCTGATCGGATTATTGATATAATAATTCAAAAATCGTCAAATTTTTGTAAAAATATATTGATCGTATGCTTATTAGATTAATAAAGCTTTAATTATTCACAAATTTGTTTAAAAATATTTGAGTTATTTAACAAGTATCTAACTAAGTTAATAAAATAAAGAATCTATTTTTGCATCCTATAATTAATCAATAATTGAAGCATTTATGCATTTAAAATGAAGCGCTCGACATCTGGGGAAACAGAAAACTAACTAAATATAACCATGTAACGAAGCTTGAAGTTCACTTTGTTGGCAGCACCAGCGCAAGAATTAGCCGACAGAAAATCTCCTACAAGCTTCTGCGCTCACGCGATGTGTGTGCGCGTTTGGGTGTCGCGCGGAAGAGTCGCGGGGTCCGGCGGTGGTGGTGGTCGTTCGTGATCTCTTTCCCCATCTGGACACGTTGTCTCTAGAGTTCGTATACTTGACAGTTCGATATTTAATTAATTACCGCGCGCACGATGTGTCGTCGAGTCAGTTAGTTTGAGTGCGAACCAGAGAAATCACACGTAAGAAATTTGCTTGCTGTTTGTCGCCTGCTGCCTTCTGAGCAGCGCACGATTTCCTTTTCTTGTCCTCTCTCCTGTTATCTTTTTTTTTCGGAAAAATTGTTGATAAAAGAGAAAGGAGCAAAGGTTTACGTGGCCCGTAACCTAGAGAGAGTGTAATGCCGGGGAAAGTATACTTACACTATGTGTACGGTTTCTAGGGCTATCGCAGTAAAGACATTGTTCCGCTTTTATTGATATAAGCATTCACGTGATTATACGCGCTCTCTTCCGACAATTTCTCTTTTTTTCTGGGCCTATGCCGTTTACGTAACCTAAAACTTTAATTATAGACGGTCATATCGGTGTTCAATTAAAAGAAAAGATTAATTGCTCATTTCAATTTTTTGTTGAGAAAAGTTGAATGGCAAGCAAGAAACACTTAATCCGATAAGAATGTTAATCATTTATAACAACTTTCCCATTGTCCTTCGTTTAGTACAAAGCAATTTAATAATCTTGCGTCATTTTTTTCATTGGCACGTTATCTGAACATATATCGCTAAATTTAATTATCGTCTATTAATTAGTTCTAATTATTAAGGAAATCTGTTCGCTTAGTAACATCGCCGTATATTTAAAAATACATTTTCAAAGGCCCCTGGATATATCGATTTTTACGCTTTGTTTGATGTATTAAAATAGCAAGTTAATGTGTACTTATTGATTTATGAGAAGTTTTTATTAAAAAATATTTTTAACTTTGATTCTTTAGTTAAGTGTTAGAATTAAACCATGTTAGACCTGTGAAATTAAACTTTTTTGAATCCAAACTTTTTTTTTGTATTTTAATAACAGCTGTTCAAATTTTCTTTAGTTGTTTAATATTTGTATATTTAAATACATGTGTTCCTTTATGTATCTCATTGAAAGACTCATTCTTTTAGTAGAAGTATGTTTTTAATGTTGGCAACACAATTTGACTTTTGGCTCCTTAAATCTGTGTATGTACTAAATATGTCTCTCTTTTGTTAGATGAAAATATGCGTGCCAAGCTATAATTCAGCAGGTGTGATTCATTTCAATTTTTCTTGGTCTTTTAATTTCATTCCCTTAAATAGCAACAAAGAAATTTTCTATAATTAAAGCTAAATTTTAATAAACTTTAATTTCCTTGAACATTTTTTCTAATTTTTTAAACTAGTTTTAAATTTAAGATGAATGTTATTATAGTAATCAAACAATGGTGAGAAAACGTTTAAAACGAAAGGCAGCTGCAACCAGCAATGCCAGTGCTGCTGGACTTGCGGACAGTATAGAAAAAACCAATCAGGTGTATAATGAAGACTTAAAGAGTACCTCAAAACAATTAACACCTGATCAAGAAATATCTCACAATGATCTTGAAATATTTTTAAAAGGACACACTCAACCAACCTTAGATAATTGTGCAAGTGAAAAATTCACTATGGTATTTTTGTAGTGCACTTAAAATGTAGCTTCTTTTAATTAATTCATTTTAAAGCTTCTTTTGATTATTTAATTTTGCTACAGTTTTATTCTTTTATTTTTTAACATTATTTGTCTGCTTTATTTGTTTTTTAATTATGTTTTTTTGATGGATCTCTAATCAAATTTCACAGTAGTATATAATAAAATATTTATGTAAAATTTTAAATTTTGATGTATATTTGTAAAAACTAGTTTTTTTTAACCATAAATTGTGTTAAATTTTTTTTACTTAAAAATGAACAAAGAATATAAAGTTAAAGAAATTTAATTATCATATATACATTATATAAGATTTTATGTGCTGCTAACAAATTGTTCAAAGTTAAAGTTATAGCTGCCATATCAATGCAATATGGCCATTAAAGATAAAGAATGTAAAGTAAAATGATTTTAAAAGTTTCAGTCTGTCTTTGCATTTAGAAACAATCTGTTCAGTATATTTTAAAAGTTTTCATTTTAAAATTGTCTTTATAATAAAAAAGAATTGTTTTCTAAAATTTTAATAATTAACTAACCATTTTATAATTTTTTTAAGTACTTTTTTTAATAATTAAATTAATTATTTATTTTTAATAATTAATTTGTTCAGTTTTTAAATTTGTGCTTCATTAATAAATTAAAGTACTTTATTGAGTCTTTAAAAAGAATTGAAATATTATTTTTTTCTACTTAAAAAGATTATATGAACATTTTGTTTTAATTTAAATTAATTAAAATTTTAAAAATCAATTTAAAAAGAGTAATTAAAATTCTTGCAGTCAATTCTCACTAATTTTTCCTTGTGCAACTAGGAAAACTTAAAAACTAAAGTTTTGTCTATTTTACACACACTTGCCACTTATTAGTATTAGTATGTAAACTGTAGTCACATAATATGATAATGAAATACAATGAGGAAAGACCCTTGATCCCAAATGACCCGAGTGTTTATACTCTTTCTCTTCACTGATAAAGTGAGTTGGGTCTATATTAACATCTGTGCAAAGACTGAGTATATGCTTGATAGAAGTTTTAACATATTCAAAGCACTAATGATAGTTTCACGTTATCAGAATAAAATTCAGACATTGAAAAAAGAAAAATGGTGGATGCAAATGAAGTGTCTTTAAATGAAAGAAATTATCTTATTATAGACATGAGTTTCCTCAACAGTGAAGTAAAGTTATCAAATTCTTAATTTTAACACTCAGGACATGTGTAAACTAAAAATTGCATCAAAGCTAAAACAATTTTTTTTCTAAGGATATCATTTTTCATACGTATTTAAATTTATTTGCCGTTTATTATTATTTTGCATATCAATTTTGTTAACTAGTACTTTAATAGTTTTTATTATTAATTATTGTATTTTTTTACTTTAGATCAATCAACCAGGAGCAACAATGTTGGGAAGTACAAACGCCACACGTCGAACAAAAGATGTGCCATCAACATCAACAAATGGTGCTAAACCAAAATCAATTAGTGATCAAAATAAAGAAACAAAAATGATATCCGATGAAGTAGATCCAGATCATTTAACATTGTGGCAACATCCATTTACAACCCTCAATTATTTTGTAAGAGAATTGCTGATCGACTGCCTTAGTTTTGCAAAAAAAACTTTACGATATAGGAAAACTGTATTTTGTACAGTATCGTTTGTTACTTTATTTTTTGTGTTGGGTAGACTTTCTGGACCACAACAAGAGGTAAATATAACAATTACTTATATTTTAAAATTTGTAAAAATGATGTATTTGATAAATCTATAAAATTAGAACTAGATTTTCAACAGTTCAATTAATTTTTCAGATTTTTAAGACTTGGGAAACTCAAGTAAGATGGTGGTTATATTGGGTAGGACTAGGAGTGCTTTCAAGTGTTGGACTTGGAACAGGACTACATACTTTTGTGTTATATCTGGGACCTCATATAGCAGCTGTAACTATGGCAGCGTATGAATGTGGAGCACTGAATTTCCCAGAACCACCATATCCTGATCAAATAATGTGTCCAACTAGTCTGGATAAAAATTGGACAGTAAGCATTCTAAATATAATGAGTAAAGTGAGAGTTGAAGCTATGATGTGGGGAGCTGGTACTGCTCTTGGAGAATTGCCTCCATACTTTATGGCTAGAGCTGCTCGTACCAGCCGACAAAGTAGTAAAGATCAAAATTTTGATCAAGAAGAGCTTAAAGAATTAGAAGCTCTGGAAGCTCTGGAGAGTGGAGAAAATGTTCCATTTGTGATGCGTGCCAAATTGGCAATGAAGCATTTTGTCCAAAAGGCTGGATTTTTAGGTATTCTGGCTTGTGCATCAGTATGTATTTAAATCAGAATTTTGTAAAAAGAAATAAATCATATTAATATAATTTTTATTATAATATGACAAATACTTTAAATTTGACTTTTTAGATTCCTAACCCATTATTTGATCTTGCTGGATTAACTTGTGGTCATTACCTTATTCCATTTTGGACATTCTTTGGAGCCACACTTATTGGTAAAGCCATTATAAAAATGCATATACAGCAACTAGCTGTTATCATAGCATTCAATGAAGAACTGTTAGATAAAGTAATTAGCTTCTTGGCATACTTGCCTGTGGTAGGTAATAAGTTCCAAGAACCATTAAAAAAATATTTGGTTGAGCAGAAAAGAAAATTGCATGATAAATCATCAACTGTAAGTAACTTAATTCATTAATCCTTTAAAAAAATATAAAATATAATCTATGTAAATTGTTATTAAATTTGTAATTATAGGAGGGAGTAACAACGATTTCTTGGTTATTTGACAAGTTTGTTATTCTTATGGTGTGCTACTTTTTAGTGACAATTATTCATGCGCTCGCCCGCAATCACCATCGAAGACGTACAAAATCTTCCGCTGATTGACCAATATCTAAAATAGATTGAATTTACTACACACAAACAAAAAATCCTATAGGGCATGATCCACCATGCACTGAAAATACCACGCAATCGCGGGGAAGAAGTAATTGTTATCCGCTCCGATCTTGCCTCGATGTAAAAATAATTATAATCAAATCAAGTCCTCCAATCAAGTTGGTGCGTCACAGAAGCATCCATTGAATACTGAATACTCCAATTGATGTACCGTTTTTTCAACCCAATTTTTTATTACTAAGGGTTTGTAAATCTTTGTACTCGTGTAAGTGCTTCTTGTGATTAAAGGATATTACTCGATTTTACTGTAAACTATTTGTTATGGCGAGGTATAAGGTCAAATGCTACGTTTCTGTCATTGGACCATATGTTTTTAATTATATTATTATATGAAACCCGAGATGCGATTTATGTGAATTGAGCGAACGCTTCTTTGCCGTGACACTATTTTACATGTATGTTATTTTATTGCACTCCACACGGATCAGAACCGTTCGCACGTATTTTATTCATATATCAGCTCTCGATAGTACGCCTTTCTTGAATAATGTGACGTATTGCGCGCGAATTAGACGATTACATTCCATAATCATACATAAGCGCGCGTAATTATAGAATAATGATTTTTCTTATATTTGCTTGAAAAACGAATTATATCAAGCAATTATACTCCGAAGGTACAATAAAATATCAGCGAAATATGTTAATTCTTAGCCACCGTTTATAATAACACCACCAATTTTTTTCAGACCCCTGCATAATTAAGTCAATGTTTGATAGTTACTTTAGCGGTTGAGTTGACGATTATATTTTATAAATTGTGTGGCAATCAACTTTCATGATATAAAACACCTGTTTCTTTAAATAAATTTCTACACCTTTGCAATGGTTTTTGTGTATGTATATGTATATATATACCTTATTTTTACTTCTTCCTAGTTAATGTACTTAAATGACGATACAAATACTATCATCGAAAAATCGCGCATATAAATTATCAATTTAAAATTTAAGAGTGATAAGTCAAATATTTTAAAAAACGCGGTAATTTATTATCGAAATATAATTTTACACTAGTAACAAAAAATCTTTCTTATATGTAATATGATCACGAAAAATATTAAAATATATATTAGATTCAGTCTCTAAAAATATTTTGTACCAAAAGTATTGCATAATAAACGTGCTACTGAGTGATAAAATTTTCAATTAAAAGAAGTTTATTACCTTAACAAATAAAAACTATAATTTTATTTAGTTCAAAATATACATTTAAATAATTTATTTAATTATAATGAATATTTATTTAAAATTATAAATGAAATATATTTTATACAACTATAGAAAATAATGAACAATTTTTTGTAGCTTGATTATTTTTTATAATTAATATTTTATACATTTTTATGCCTTTGAATTGGGCTCTTTAGGTTGTTGTTTAATTCTATAATCTGATAATGCAGCTTTGATTGCATCCTCTGCAAGCACTACAAGAAATATTTTTATTGCTTTTTATTATTAAAGGTTTTTGTGATATAAAGTAAATATTTAATGCTAAATTAAAATTTTTTCTTACTCGAACAGTGCAGCTTGACAGGTGGAAGACACAACTCTTTTGCAATATCAGTATTCTTTAATTTCAATGCTTCATCAACCTTCAAATATAAGACAATGAAATTCTCATTTAAGTTTATTATGATATAATATAATATATACTTTTATGATATAATATATACTTTTTTACATTTATTTTCATTAAATTTTCAACAAATTTTAATATCATATATTTACCGTTTTTCCTTTGACCCATTCTGTTGCCAGAGAACTAGATGCAATAGCTGAACCACATCCAAAAGTTTTGAACTTAGCATCTATGATTTTACCATCATCATCAACTTTAATTTGAAGTTTCATAACATCGCCACATGCTGGTGCTCCAACTAAACCAGTTCCTACATTTTTATCATTTTTGTCCAGACTTCCTACATTTCTTGGATTATCATAATGATCTATAACCTGCAAAGTGTTTTAAAAAATTATAATGTACAGATACCTCTACAGAATACTAGTTTTTTAAAAATTATTTATTATATTTTTGAATGTTACTGTATGTATAAATCTGGTAAATAATAAAATAAATAAATAGACCATAGATCAATAAGTTTAAATTGATCATATAACTCTATTATAAAAATAATTGAATTACAAATATTACATTGTATAGCTATTTCGTAATAAAAGAACGTATTTTAAAGGGGATTGCAAAATGCGCAGCAATTTTTATATATATAACCTACTGATAATACGATTCCACTGAAAAAATTAACAAAAATCGTAAAAAAAATTCCTCTTCTAGTCAGAATAATTGATAAAAATATTAAAATAATTTTAATTTCATACTTTATATGCTTCAAAACACCGCAACTGAAGACTTTTTAAACAAAGTGCGAAGGTTAGACGAGAGTAATCGCTTCTACTTACTTTTGGATGGTAGTAGAGACTAGGAGTGCTCGAAAAAACATTTTTTGAAGATTCAATAAGTTTGGCAGGTATGCTCCGCCAAAGGGCCATTGTTACTTTTCGTACAAAAAATTTTAGATACCACAGAACCTCGACAAGAGCAAAACAAAACGGTTAATAAAGCTGAATACCCGATCGACCCGACTTCCTGTGTTGTCTGTCGTCTACTAACTCTCACGATCCTGCGCAAGTGCGCAAGCGTTGTCAGCTGATGCGGGGGCTGCAGTCAGCACTCAGCAGATAATTTTAACCTTTGAGACTAAACATGCTCGAAGATTGTTTTGATTTAATGTGTTTAACAAAACTGCCCATTTTCTCTTAATTCTTGCAGTATATATAATTTATAGGATTATTGACATGGCTTTCCAAACGCAGTTGACGTCTTTATTAGGCAATCATGCAAAGCATTTATCGGAATTAAAACAAACTGTTATTAGACCACTGTTGCAGCGTAAGTTACTGGAATTATTTTTATTTGTAAATTTGTAATTTTTATTTGAATACGATTCTTTCTTTTATTATTTATTTATTTTATCAATTTAATTATTTTTTATGTAAAATGTAGATAGGTATTTTACTTATCTCTACCTTATCTTAAAATTTTTCTTAAAGCATAATTCTCAATATCCATTAAACTAATATTATTTTTTATAGTTGCAGTCAAAGCTATTGATCAAGAATATCTTGAAGAAGGATCACTTGAAGTTATAAGTAAGAGTTTGAATGTTTCACAGTCACTTATTGATGAATGGTATGCTGCTGTTCTTATAATATTAAAGTTGCATTTGCGCTCTCCAAGTTTGAATATCAAACCTCCTGAATTTAAGCAGTGTTTAAAAGAATTAAAGTAAGATATTAATTACATGATGACTATAAGGTTTTAATTGTTGAAGTAAAAAATGTGAAACAAAATGAAATAAAAGACAAATGTGAAATACATTTTAAAAATTTTAGATTTTCTCCAGAATGTATACAGGATATTTTTTCAGTCCTCACTGGATCAAAAAGGCCTGATTTAATACATAGTTTTACAAATAGAGTACAGTGTCTTCCACATTTATTAACATGTAAATGGAGAGTGGATATAATAATTTCATCTAGGTGAATAAAATTATAAGTTTGATATTATATTGATTGGTAAAATAATAAATAAAATTTGCAACATTTCTGTTTTAGTGCAATGTCAAAAATTATAGAACCATATGTATTAATGGAATGGATCTTAAGCAATGGACAAAGTTACACATTTGAATTATCACTATCAAGATTTCATCAATTAAGGCATACTGTTGCCAAATTACTGTTAGAATTACAAAGACTTGATGTATACAATGTAGTGAAAAATAACTCATGAAATACGTTTTTAAAATTTTTTTTATAAAAAAACATTCTGTAAATAAATTTTTTATTAAAATAAAATTACTATATTTTAAAATTTATAAATAAATATTAAAATACAAATTTTTATAAGTAGCACAAAAGTATTTTCATATTCATATTTTTTTATATTTTAATTCGCGCGCTCAATTGTTTCATGATATTAAATTAAAATAATCAATAATCACATTGCAGAAATTGAGAATTTATTTATATCCTTCAAAAAATATCATCTTCCCCAAATTTTTTAATTTTTTAATTTTTAAAAATGTAATATAAATCCGGGACTTATCGATTTCTCGAATCTCGAAGGATATTAAAACGTATGAAGACGTAAGTACCTAGACAAGTCGCTGCTAGTCGCTGAATCGCAGGCAGATTTCTCGCGATCTCGCGAGCGGCCACACTATTTCAAGATGGCGGCCAAGAGCGGTGGTGTCGTCGATTGGAGTTCTACTATAAAACCAATTTTAACTGCATCTTATGGATCTTTCAACAAAACTGATATTATCGAGCTAGTCAAAGCTGTCGTTCAAAGGTAAAAAAAAGTTTCATACTGAAACATTGTATAATAAGCGAGAAAAATGCAATTGTTCGACGAGCCTTCAAGGTGACAGTACAGAAATGGAAGTCTCAAGACGTAGAAAATTCGTTACAATAAAGGAAATTTTCATTGATTTTGGCAAAATACAACAATGGATAATTTCTGTTGAAACTATTTCGACTATTTCGCGAAACAAAAATTATCTTTTTTTGAAAAAATAAAATACAAATATTTGATAGCAATTGGAATTTCCTTAACTGTTGTAATATTTTTTAATGTTTGTACTTCGTTTTTCTATTTTTTTAAATGTGCCTTTGAATTCGTATATTCTTGCTATTTTTAGTTGTAAATTTATAGGAAGCATTGATAATATGTATTGTTATAAGACTTTATAAAGATAACAGTTAAATAATAATAAATATTTTTTTTTATGATTATTTAAACTTTGGGAAAGTTATTAGCTGAAAACAATAAAATTTCATTTTCAACCTAACCTAATTTAAAAATTGTATCTCTTTAATGCATCCACATATGCAAATTTAAAACAAAATTATTTTACAGTGAATCAGAATTATATTCACATGATGAAGAGTACGAAGCTTTTTACACATCATTTGCTGCATTAGCAGCTGATTATATTGGTTCCTGTGCAAATAATTGTAAGTAATAATTATCTTAGATAAATGTAATAATAAAATGTATGTGTATGGTAACAAAAAAGTTTGTTTTAGTTCCTAAGAGTCAAATACCTGTTGTCTGGCAATCATGTCGGATATTATTAAATTATTTGGTGAGCAAATTACCCCAACAATCTTCACAACCAGGAGAAATCAGCAGTCCGTCAATTTTAACAACCAGACAATTATTGCTGCCAATTCGTGCATTATGTATTGGCCAATCTTTACTTGCAAAGTCGGAAGAAGTTGCTTTAATTGCAATCATGAAAAATGCAAAACTTCCTCAAATTGTCAAAAATTCGCCTACTGGCGGAGAAAAAGAAAGTATTCCTCAACCAATAAAAGAGACAAAAAGAGCTCGCAGTGATTTATCAACAAGTATTTTGGAGCAGTTAACTATGCCATTGCAAGATTTTAACATTAGCAATGATGCTGCTCTTGATATTTCAAATAAATCCAGTTCAGACACAACAAGCAATGAACAAGGTTCAGATACAAAGGTTAGAATAACTAATGATGCTGTTCCATTTTTACTTTATTTCTTTATTTAAATTTTTTAGTTTAAAATTTTAATATTGTTAAAATAAATAAATAAGTATATATACATATATTTTTGTTTAAATTACATCATTAAAATTTTCAGATGATGTTTGTTGCTAATAACATAAATACGCTTCAAATTATGGGTGCAGGAGAAATGCTTTTGAACATGTGTTCTAATTTACCTCATTTATCTCGTTATGCAAGGAAATATCAAGCTTATTTGAGTAGAAAAAGTTTTTGCTTGCCAGCAAATCAATCTGAAGCTCATTCTATTCGTCACAGCCTTCATTCAGTTGTGAATGACATCAACATAGTACATAGTGTTGTTTCTTTACCAATTCTAGAACCATTGACTCCTGCAAAATTAGAAAAATTATCTTTGTTGACTATGTCTTGTCTTTATTGTTCAATTGCCAATGCTACTGCATCAAGCATTGTTGGAATTACCAATGCAATCTCACCAAAATGCAGTTCAAATTCAACTGCAAATCCACAGACTGTTCAAGGTACGAAAAGTACTGAGGAAGAATATGATGGATTAGCTATTACTGTAGTAGAAAGAAGTTTAGAAATTTTCACTTTAGTTTCCAATATAATTAAGCATAGTACAAGAGCTGGTGGTCATGTAAGTAATTTAATTATTTGCGCAAAAGTCCCAATGACTATTAAATTTTTTATTTAATATATTCATACATCGTTTTATACACAGATACTTCAAAATCACTTATTGATTGGAGTGTGGCTTTTGGTAACTGGATTGCAAGCTCAACTATCAGTAAGTAGTTTTGGTGACAAAGGAAAAGAAGAAAAAGGAAAATCACCGAGCAAAGTCCGTGATGGTCGAATAAATCTAATGAAAGTGTAAGAGCTTAATAATTATTTATTTTTTTCCTGTTATTATTCTTCTATAAAGTAATTTTTTGAAAAATCTCATTTTATTTCTTTGAATTTATTTTATTTTTTAGGCAACAAGGATTTGGAGTTCTCTCTGTAGCTTTAGCATCTCATGCTCTTACATTAATGGGTGCTCTTTTAGAAGATGTTTCTGTTGAAGCTGGAGGTGAACAAGTAACTCCACCAGAACCAGCTCCTTTAGATATTTTAGCTACTTCCACAGCTTTAGAAAGAGTATCGACATTTTTCCAAGCTGCACCATTAAATCATTTACTATTTTATTTGGCGACAATAAGTTATCGAAAAGTATGTTTTTATTAGTCTTGAAATATAATCTTTTATAAAACTAAATTATTATTTAATTATTGTTAAATTTGATTTATTAGGCTTGCACATTAAAAAGAGTACAGAAACATCCTCTTGAAGGAGATACCTTAAGCCAATCTGATTCTACAACTTATTATGAAGATCTTTATAGTTGTTCTGAAAGCTCTACTGATCAAGGTAATTATTAGAATTATTTATCAGTTTCGTGAAATATGAAAAACCTTTATTAAAATAAATTTTATTTTAATGCTTTATTTTCTAGAAGAAGACAGTGAACCTATTTTAGGATTATGGTTTGAAGAAACTTTAGATTCTTCAGATGGACCACCAGCTACTACATCAAAAGAAACAAATGAAGAATCTAATGCAGAACGCAATGCAACTGTCGTTCCTGATAACAAGGAACCCCATGGAGTATATATTTTTTAATATGGATAAGTTAATTTCTTTCATAAATTTAATAGTATCAAATTACTATTTTTTTTATTTTTTACAGTATATTTCATTAGCAACTCAAATTTTCCAATTTATGAATCAACATTTAATTGGAAGTCGAAGTTCGTATGTTCGAGATTATGTTGTAAATGGTTTAGTTGAACAACAAATGGTAATATTAGCTGCAATAATTAGAGATTTGGATCATGAAGCAGCTCGTACTGAAACAGGTACTTGATTTGTAAAAACGGCGAATATCTTATTTGCATCACGAAAATATGTAAAATTCTTTTTTAGGCACTATTTCCGTTTTTTATGGTGCTGCATTGGGTGCAATGTATTCGGAATTTTCACAAGCTTTGAGTCGATATACGCACAATCTATTGGCGAGGAATACATTAAGTGAAACCCTTCAAAATACTTTACTTTACCATTTAGGAGTAAGTCCTTGGTCTACTGAAAATGCTAGTCCTTCTTCCTGGCCTTTACAAGTGTACCCGCGGACACTCGGTGTACTTGCTCAGGTAAAATATATTATATATTATTCTATATACCTAAAAAATAAAACTTTTAGAAATTTCAAAGTTTTTCCTTTGATATTTAGATTCTTTTACTAAAACCACAATCAGAAAAAGAAGCAGCTTGTATTAGCATTTGGCAACGTTTAGTAACCACAATGGTTGAAAATGTTTGCAATCCACCAACAACTTTTGAAGCAGAAAATGAAGGTAAATAGACTCTCGCTAATCTTTCAATCAATTGCATCATAATTTCATTAAATTTAATTCAAATATTTAAAATAATAAATTTCTTTTAGATTTGAATGTAGAGCATGCTCAACTTGTGCTTTTCCTTTTTCATTCTCTGAATCTAATGCAAAAAAAATCCGTTCTTCTTGTGACTGGTAGTGGAGCTGTCCGATGTAGTGAAGCTATTAAAAGTTCAATGAAAGACTCGCAAATATTGCATCTGTCACGGTTACTTCTACTACTTGAATACATGATGAAACATCTGTACGATGCACCATCATCTTTACTTGAACAAGTAAGATAGATTATTTATATTGTTACATTTTATATAATTAAAATATTCACACAATGCATTATGCAGTGATCAGTGGTAGCCATCAATGCTATTTACACTTTTTCATTTCATTCAATTATTCATTCATCATTTCATTGATCATCATTCATCTTCATTTACACTGCAAATGCTATATTAATTAAAATTAGTTTTATTACGAACTAATGTGAGATACCAGGGCCGTCTGTTCGATAGTGCCGACTGAACGGTAGTAAAAATCTTGCACAGCCTTTAAAACTAATTTTTAATTGTTACTGCAAAGTTTACAGTCACTAACATAACTTTCAATGCAGGTTCAATGGAATTTATTTTCTGCTACCAGTCTAGTCTCTGATACTAAAGAAGGAAATAAACAACCTTCAAGAGTATATACTCCATGGAAAGAAATTGAAGATAATTATCGAAAATTTGGACCACAAGACGAATTTTCTATGAAACCAAGATTTTATAATCTTACGGTATATGATTTCAATAATCAAGATACACCCAAATTGGATGGATTGGTATTACTTACTTTACTCTTTCTTTCTAGTAAAATATGTAATATATTAATATTAATTATTTATTGAATTTTTCAATAGGCCTGCAATTTTATTTTGGGCACACCGGATAAAATGAAGTATCCATTATTAGTCGACGCTCTTATTGATATTTTAAATATTTTAAATCAAACTAGTTTACCAAGAAAAATTGGAACAGATGGCAAAGATAAGATGACATTTACTGGTCTATGTGCAATTCAATATTGTTTTTCCATTTGTTGGAGGTAACATATATATATATATATATATATATACGTCACGACTGAATAAACAAATTTTTAATTTAATTGTAAAATAATTTCAATTCTTTATTTAGATTATTACTTATGTTGCCACCATCAACTCCATACATGGATAAGCTTGCTTTAGGAGAAGAAATAGCAGCAGGACCTTTATTACTTCACTCTTTGATTTGGGGACCTCGCGCAGCTTACAAAACGTTTACTGGCTGGATGAAAGTAAATTATTAAATAAACTTACATTTTAGAAAACTTAATTTTAAATAATTAATATATTTCTTTTTAAGGATTGTTTGGTAAAACAAGGAATGTATACTCAATATGCAGAAAATCTTCTTAAAACAGTATCGTCGACAGTGAATTCGCTAAAATACGATGTCTCATTAGCTAAAAATTGTATTAAGTCTTTGAAACCTGAAGTTAACCAAACTGAAAATATCATCCCTAAAACGTCTTTACCAAAATTAAATTCTCTTTGTATATTATCTGCAGTAATAGGAAAATTACAAGTTTTAATGGATGAAAGTATTTGGAAATCGGGCAATGACAATATTGAAGCTTCTAAGTAATTAATTAATCGTTTATATTTAATTATTTTTACTTATAACTTAATTTCTTTTATTTTTAGAAGTCAACAATCAACCGAATCTACTGCTTCAAATATGAATAAATTAATTGTAGACATACTACCTCATATTTTATCATTAACAGACGCAATGTTGGCTTCATGTCGATCTAGCATTTTATATCAAATACAAGATACTTCTGAGAGCAGTAACAAGTATACTGTAAGAGATTTCCACGTTTTGGATGAAGTTATTTGCATGAGTGGAGCAAGTTGGGCAACTGAAGCTTCATTAATTAGTTTATTACCAAATAATGTGCGGTCTGTACTTGACAAGTGGAAAGCTATTAATGTTGCTCAGGTTCCTTGGGTTTGTATTTATAATGTTTGTATTAACTTTTTCCGAATTATGTGGATAAATAACATTTTTCATTTTTTTCTTTTAGAATACCTACGCTAATGATATCATTCCAGCAGAAAGTTATATTTTAGCTACAATAAATCATCACATTAATTCTTTATCAGAATATGGAACTTTTTCGATTAATCCTTCACTGAAAAATCTTTTGCATTCATTGGTTTCATTTATTATGGAATCTGTAAAGTAAGTAATATTTAATAATAGAAAGAACCTTTAAGAATTTTAAGATGTAACTTAATTTTTTTTAATTAAAGCTCTACAACAGCTCCTGAAAATTCTGAAATTCGTAGTCATGCTGTAGATATTCTTATTTCGTTAACTATGGATATGAGAACTGAATATTTCCATGAAATGGCGTCAAAAACATTGAATACATTAATTGGCGAACCTGAAAGTGAAGCTCGACAAATTCGAGAATATTTATTTGTACTTAATCATACTTATAATTTGATTGTTGATTATACGTGTAATTCTGAAGATACCATCAAGTAAGTCTTTTTTTAAAACTTATATTATTTTTATTTTCATATTTTATGATTCTTTTATTTATTACTCTTTTAGTATTTCAATTGATGGAAAAATTCTGAAACATTGCATTAAGTACTGGGAACAGTTATTAGAAAAGCCAGTTGGCTGCAAAGCTTTGGATCAATTTTTTGCCCCAAGCACGAACAGAACTCTAGTTTCAGTTTTACTTTCGATTGCATCTCCACAATCATCTCAACAATTTAGTAATCACGTATTGCACTTCTTTAATAAACTTTTCAAAGCTGGTGAGTATCAAATTTCATAAACGTTGCATTAAAATTTTATTTTAAAAATAAAAATTTGTATAATTATTTGAAATAATTTTCTATAATTTCTTTCAAAAGTAACTGAAAAAGATAATGACGGATCACTTGATCGACTTTGTCGATCAGTGTCTAATCTCGCTAAAGTAGAAAATGAAAAACTTCAATCTTGGTTAGGACATGTTATACTTGGCTCGTCAAATCTTCTTGCAACTGCTTCTAAAGCAACTCCAGTAGCAATATCTACTTCGATACCTGCGTGAGTGATATATATATATGCATATTGCACATACTATTGCATCATACATATTATTGCACTTTTAAATTCAAATATAAATATTTTTTTACGGCTTATTTATAAAAATCTAATATTTTAGTGCGGCACCTACTGCTATTCCTGAAGAATCACCGAAAACCGATCCACCTAATAATGCTCAAACTCAAAATAACGACCAATCTCAAAATCAGTGGCAGAATTTAATAGCCGATAGTCCGTCAACTAATAATCAAGTCGCTACATCTACTGAAGATCTACAATCATTACAAGAGAACAACCAACTACTTCGAGCTCTTACTAATTATATTGTCAAAGAAAATAGGTATATACAAAAGTTCTCAGTTTACAACAATTTTTTAAATAAAAAAAAATGTTCAAATTTGTCATTTTTGCAGTAATATGAGCGATGCTGTATCAGTTACAATTCTTCAAGCTTTAATCCCAATAGCTTACCGCATTTTGTCGACAACAGCCGAAGGGGTTAGTTTTTCTGAACTGATGCAAGTAATGTCAACTTTAGCCGATGCTGGATCAGACAAAGGGCATGTTTTGCTCTTTCAAGCAGCTACTGAATGGATAGAACTTTGGTACTTAGAATTAAAAATTTTAATAAAAAATCCAATTACGATTATTTTAACTTTTTTTATAATTTTTACAGCAAGCAACAACTTCTGAACAAAGACCCACAAAATCTTGAGAAATCTTCATCTTACATTGAAGCGGGCTGTTGCATATTAAATTATATAGCTGATATTGTCAATGCAGTCTGTCCTCAAAAACTCCAATATAATGTAGATCGTGCAACAAGCCCACCTTGGGAAGGTGCGCAACCAACTAATGATGTGAATGATAGCGATTGGATTGACGAGATTGCACACGATGAAGATGAAAGCGGTGCGGAAGACTCAGATGAAGATAGCCTTTGCAACAAACTCTGCACTTTTACTATTACTCAAAAAGAATTCATGAATCAGCATTGGTATCACTGTCATACGTGTAATATGGTTGATGGTGTCGGCGTGTGTTCAGTATGTGCCAAGGTTTGCCATAGAGCTCATGATGTGACTTACGCCAAATATGGTAATTTCTTTTGCGATTGTGGAGCGAAAGAAGATGCTTCCTGTCAGGCGTTGACTAGGAGAAGCCCGCAAAGCTCTGAACATCCGACAAATAATGGTACATCGTATAATAATGCTGCAGGAGGTGCTGATAATAACATGCTTTTAACGAGTAGTTTAAGACGCAGAGCCTCGAGCCCAGTGCATTCGAGTGAAAAACATGAAAGAAGTAGTAAGGATAAACAAAAACAACAGGCTTTGGCTAAGCAATTAGGTATGAAATTTTGTCAAAATAACATCTATTTTCCAACCTATAAGTAGATTATAACTTACTGGAATCAATTTATTTTATGCGCAGAGGGTTCAAAGGATTGGGTTTTATCGAAGTTGTGGGGAAGTGGACTAGTTGCGTCACTGGTAGCCCTAACTCGTGCCTTAATACCAGCAGTAGAAGCTTCTTGTGAAAAGTTTTCACCGGTGGGTTGTCATGCCCGTGCACAAGCGGCTTTATTACAACTCCATTATGTACAAAAGAAATTTGAACATTCTGATCAACTTATGGTAAATATAAATAAATTTAAATATTAAAATTAAAGTATTTATATTTTTTAATAAAAAAATTTTATATATTTCAGTTGCCAACTTTAGGATCTCAAGAAGGAGCTTTTGAAAATATTCGTATGAATTATTCTGGAGATCAAGGGCAAACTATCCGACAACTTTTATCTGCTCATATGATTAGAAGAGTTGCAATGTGTTGCCTATCTTCTCCACATGGAAAAAGACAACATCTTGGTAAGTTTTTTGAATCTCTAATAAGGAAAATAGTCATTAATTTAAATTTTATATTTCAGCCGTATCTCATGAAAAGGGAAAAATTACCGTTCTTCAACTTAGTGCCCTTTTAAAACAAGCCGATTCATCGAAACGCAAATTAACTCTAACCCGTTTAGCTTCTGCTCCCATACCCTTCACTGTTCTCTCAATGACAGGGAATCAATGGAATGAAGATTTCTTAGCAGTTTGCGGTTTAAAAGACTGCCATGTTCTAACTTTTAATAGTACGGGTACAGTTTCTGATCATCTTGTTCTTCATCCCCAACTCGAGACTGGTAACTTCATCATCAAAGCAATTTGGTTACCAGGCTCACAAACTCAACTTGCTCTTGTTACTGCAGACTTTGTCAAAATATACGATCTAAGTTTGGACGCCTTGAGTCCACAGTATTATTTCTTAGTCCCAACAGGCAAAATAAGGGATTGTACATTTATTCATACTGAAAACAACGAGTTCCATATCCTGTTAATGTCTTCAGCTGGTTATATATACAGCCAGGCTATGGATGAAGAAAGTTTAGCTAAACATGGACCATTTTATGTCACTCATACTCTTGAAGTGTATCACTCTGATATTAAAGATAATGGACAAGTTTGTGGTGGAGGGGTTTCTATCTATTATTCACATGCACTCCAGTTACTATTTTTCAGTTATGCAAGTGGAAAAAGCTTCGTTGCTCCTATGAAATACGTTGATGATATCGATCATGTAAATATGATAAACATTTCAAATAAGGCCAATGGCAGCGGTGGTAGCAGTGGTGGCAATAAATCAAATAATAATGCGCCTCAACCACTTTGTCAATGGAGTGAAGTGGCCAATCATCCAGGTCTTGTTTGTTCCGTTCTTCAAACAAGCAACAATCCTGTTATTTTAATGATTAAACCTGATACAATTATGATTCAAGAAATAAAAGTTGTGCCGGCTAAAGCTAAAATTATGGATATGGTAGCAATACGACATCCAAGTTCCAACGCAGAACATCGAACTACTTTAATTTTGTTATGTGAAGACGGTAGTTTAAGGATTTTTATGGCAGCGATGGAACAAACGGGTTTCTGGATGTCATCAAGTGTACAGCCAGTTGGATTAACGACAACAATAAAGCAGACGAAAAAGAAAAAGGCCTTAAAGACGGGAAAACCATCAAGTTCAGTTAACTTCCCGATCGACTTCTTTGAACAATGTCAAGCTATGAATGATGTTGAGTTTGGTGGGAATGATTTGCTTCAAGTTTATAATATTATTCAAATTAAGCACAGATTAAATACTACTGGAATGTATGTAGTATCTACAAAAGCGATGGGTTTCAACGTTGAAGTTACAAATAATGATGCAACTCTTGTGATGACTGGAATAAGAGTTCAGTTAGGTACTCAAGATGTGCAAAGATCTCCGCTATACATAGAAGTATGTGCATTGACATTTTTAACTTTTAAATTTGAATTTAATATAAACTTCTTTGTGTATTAAAAACTACAATTATTTAATTTTTAATACTTAGGTGTTCGGTAGAAGCATCCGAAAGACATTGACACGAAGTCGATGGTTCGATATACCCCTAACAAGAGAAGAGAGTCTTCAAGCCGACAAAAAGATTACTGTTACGTTTGGCCCTTCACAAGACCCAGAAGGTGTTATTATGGTTGATTCTATCAAAATGTAAGTGTTATAAATATAGAGAAAATATTAACCATTGCATTAAATCATTTTTTAATTTACTTTTTAGCTATGGAAAGACCAAAGATGCCTTTGGCTGGCCAGAAGAACCAGAAGATATTCCTGCTGGACAGTCAACACCTGCCCAAGCTACTGCAGGAACAGCTGCGATTAATGACGCTGAAAATCCTTCTTCATCGCCAATTCCATTAACTTCCGTAGACAAGTAAGATAAATACTTTTATATCTAGATGTGTAAATCAGTTTAGAGACAATTTGGCTTTTTATGAGTATCATTTTTCTAAAATAAAATTCTAATATATTTCTTAATGATTATAATGCAATCAGACCAACAAAGGATGAATCGGTTAATATTGAAAGGTAAGATTCGAAATGAGTGTGTAGAATAGAACTTGTGATGTTAGAAATTGTTTTTTCAAACCTTTTTAGCTTATTAATTCTATCAATTTATTACAAATATTTTAACAATTAAGATAATGAAAAGTAGTAATTTTCTACTTTAATAATTTTAGGATGGTCTCTAGTATTCTTGAAGTATTAGAATCATCGTTCACGCTATCAAACGATGAATCAAAAGCACCGTTGAAACAGACAACTGTTGAAGTTGCTTCAAATCTATTAACATTACCTACTCCACCACCAGTACAAGTACATACAACAGCACTCTTAGCTGCTTTACATAGTACTAAATCAACATATCATTCTCATAAGGTAAAATTATTTATTATTCATTTAAAAATGAGTATAAATTTATTTTTAATTTTATTTCAATTATACCTTTGATGTGTAGGATCAAGTATTGCTTTCTCACGTTCTTGATTCATTGAAAGCAATGAGAGAAACTGAAGATCCTTCTGTCATTGATGCTGAAAACTTTTATCGATTAGTTTTAATCGTAAGGAGTGTAGGAGTTACGCGCCCTCATAATCTGTTTAAATTTGCGGAACAACACTCATCAAAAGTAATTGATGAGCATTCGAGTAAGAAAATTCAAGAAATTCTTATTATAATCTTAGATTATTTTGCTGTAATATTTAATTGTTAATAAATTTTTATAGTTACGATATTTGAGCAAGAGACTGCAGCAGCACAAGCTCCAGTGACCGAAAATACTAATCCACATTTGATGCTTCAATTAATGGATGTTTTATGGCTTCTACATGCTACATATCCGAAGAACTTAGCTTTAGCGCCGGTTGTTGTACCTGGATTGACCCATACGGAAGCTGTCATTCATGCCATTATTGAAATTATTCATGCTTTTACAATATGTGATGTAGAGGGCTTCACTCCACTCGCAGCAAAACTCTATTTGCAACTACTACTAAGTTCTGACACAACTGTTAGTTTTAACGCAAAACAAGCCATAATAAAAGTATTGCGACCTCGATACAAGAGGCGCAGAGTTTACATTCCAAGTCCACCACATTACAGCACATCAAGTAAGTATTTACCAAAATATTTCTTTTTTTAATTGCAATACAAATAAAAGTTTCTCGAACACTAACAAAAAAAGGATTTTATTTTTTAGTTAGAAATATAATTTTTTTTTTTATTATTTTATATTAACAATTTGCCTAAAATTATTATTAAAATTCATTAAAATGTTGAATGGATTTATTTTTTCTATAAAGAAAAAAGAAACAGAAAATTAAACCTAACAGGTACGACCGTCGAAGTTGATGATAAATCCACACCAATAGTTCCACGGCAACAGGCAGTAGAGCCTGCAGAAGCTGATGACCAATTCGACGTAGACAACGTTGTTTCCATGGTTTTGTTAGGCGCTGAAGGGGCTAACCAAGCCGGTGCCGCGGCTGCACGTGCCGTGAATCCGATTGAAGCCCTTCTTGGTCCAGGAGGTTTCCCGCAACTGCTTGACATGCCCCAAGGTGACGATGACGAGGCTATGATGGAACTCGCTATGGCTCTCAGCTTGCAAGATCACGAAGGGAGTGCACAAATGCCACCCTTACCTCAAGGGTTCCCGAATCTACAAAGTCTAGAAGGATTACAGAATCTCAGCGGACAAGCTCTGCAAAGTCTCCAAGCTCTTGCTGCTCAAGGATTAGTACAAGTTCAAGCTGGAGTTCAAGTATGTATAAAAATTATTTTAATTATTTGCTTTTAATGCCTATTTAAAAAAAATTGTACATACCATGTATGAGTATCTTAAGAACTTTATAAAAATGTTGAATTGTTGGTATTTCTAGGGACAGGAAGGAGGGCATTATTCTGATACAACTGCATCAGCAGGAGGTTCCGATGACGAAGGTTCAACTGCAGCTACCGACGGAAGTACATTAAGAACATCTCCCGCTGAGCAAGTAAGTTGAAAAAAATTGAATTGAAAATTTTTAATAAAAAAATTAATTTAGATAACATAAAGTCATAATAAAAATCTATTTGCAAAATTAAGGGTGGTAGCGGTGGCAGCAAAGGAAGTGAAAGCGGTGGTAGCGAGAGTGGAGGCAGTGCTGTTGATAGTATAATGGGCGAGCATAGCGTTTCTGGACGCAGTTCCGCTTATGGCGATGGTCAAGCCGATGGCGTATCAGCTAGTGGAAGTCGATCTAATCAACATCCTCGTTCTGAAGGCAGTTCTCTCAGTGCTCCCACTACGTTTAATGTAAGTATTTTATTAAATTCGTAGGATACAAAAAATTAAAGATAATAGTTTAACAAAAGGAATCGTTAGATGACAAATGTCATTTGAAGAAGTATGAAATCGCTTATATACACTAAATAACTTGACAGGGAAATCCACAAGATGGAAATACTGAACAGGAACAAGGAAATGAACAAGAAAATGATTTAGCTGGGGAAGTTACAACCAATCTTCATGATGTACGACTTTTAGTGTTAGATAAACTGATGCAGTTTATTCCCAATTTGTCAAATGTTCCGGGTGTACGTGCCATTCCATTCATGCAGGTTAGAATTATAAAAAGTGTAATTTATAATAAATTAGTATTTTTGTTATATTTTTACTTTTTTTCTACAGGTTATTTTGATGTTGACTTCCGACCTTGATGGGTCTGATGAAAGAGATAAAACTTGCTTTACCAATTTATTGAATTTATTTGTAAAAGAACTCGATATGGAGAAATCCCATGTAACAGACATATGTGCTAGAACAAACAAACGAGAAGTTCACCTTGTCATTATGCGTTTATTAAGTAAGTATTGAAAATCTCAAGTAACGTAATGAATAGCATATTTAATACATAAATTGTTATAGGTGTTTTAATGTCGCGATCTAAGTACAATTCAAAGGGTCAATCCGAAACTTCTAATTTCACATCGCAAACTACTGCGGCTGTTTTGAGTAAATCTGGAGTTATAGATTATTGCTTGAACTTATTGAAAGCATTGTTAGAATATTGGAAAACGTAAGATAAAAGCTAACTAAGTTTTGCCATTTATTTGATTATTGATTTAATCGTGATATTTTACTTTAGTGTATCTACGGAAGAATCTGGAAATGTCATTGGTGGGCAATTACTTAAAGAACATCTCACAACTTCACCACCAGATATGTCGCCTTTCTTTTTACGTTTATACGTAAAAGGACATGCAAATGATGTATTTGAGCCATACCCTCAATTATTGACGGAAATGGCTTTAAGATTGCCTTATCAAGTTCATAAATACGCAGAAACGAATTCCGTTCAACCGGCATTTGATAATGTAAGTACTCTTTTATGCATTTGTTAATAAATATTAGAATTGTAATTTCGATATTTAAAAAAATAAAATCGTTCTATATAAACTTTATAGCAATCTTGGTACTATATTCTTTGCGAGTACATGATGTCGTACCAAACACCCTTCGTTCGCCGTCAAGTTCGAAAACTATTATTATTTATTTGCGGTAACAAAGAAAAATATAGACAATTGCGGGATCTTCATGCACTGGTATCTCATGTTAAAGTAAGTCAATTATCTAAAATTAATTAAATCATTCTTTGATTAAACAAACTACTAATGCTGATTGTATAAAATGTTTTCTTAGTCTGTACAACAGTGCTGTAACACTGGAGGATATGATGCCCTTGAACCTGTACCTCAATCAATAAATTTGCCATACGATTCGTTAGTTGAACTTATCGAACACTTAAAATGTTGTGTCGAAATAGCAACTTCTCGAACAGGCAATTGGCAACGATTCTGCTTGAAACATAACACTGTATTATCGTACTTATTTACAATTTCTACGATATTGGACGAAGGTGTCAGCCCGACAGTTTTGCAATTACTTCAGTGTGCCATTTGTTCATCATCAAAATCCAAGGATATGAAGAGTAAAGATTTGAAAGCAACGTTAAATACTAAGGAAAGACGAGATCGTGAAAAATCTGAAGATTCTGATACTGAAGCTAAATTTGAAGAAACGCAATGTATCACTCTCGTAGAACAAATTCAGAAACAAGTGTCTCCTATATTATTGATAAAATTCATTCAAACTTTCCTTTTGGAAACAAACAATACACATATTCGTTGGCAAGCACATTCCTTAGTTCTTGCTATTTACAAGTGAGTGTACAATATATTACTTTAAATTTAAAATTTATAACTTCACAATTATCATTAAAATATTTTTTTATATTTCAGGAATTCAAATCCTACTGATCAAGAAAGTTTACTTGATGTTTTGTGGCGCCTTTGGCCTTTATTACCCATTTATGGGCGTAAAGCTGCGCAATTTGTTGATTTAATTGGCTATTTTTCACTTCGTACACCTCATACTGGCAAGAAAATGTATTCCTACATGGAGCAAGCAGTGACTGTCTTACATACTCAAAATCAATTACTTTCTCGTCATCCCAATGCTAATCTGTACGCAAATCTTGCTCAATTCGTCGAACTTGATGGATACTATTTAGAAAGCGAGGTATGTTAACTATTTATTAATCTTATTTATTAACATGGCATTTCTCTAAATTTCATTTAAATTTTTACTTAAAAAACGTGTTTCAGCCTTGCCTTGTTTGCAATAATCCCGAAGTACCTATGAGTACCATCAAATTGTCCTCGATTAAAGTTGATTCCAAGTTTACTACGACAACACAAATTATTAAGCTCGTTGGTAGTCATACCATCAGCCGAATAACACTACGTATAGGAGATTTAAAACGAACAAAAATGGTCCGCACCATCAATGTATTTTACAATAACAGAACGGTTTGTAGTAATTTTTATTGATTACTATACATAATTTTAATTCATATTTTAAAAGTGCTTTTTTGTTTAGGTTCAAGCCGTCGTTGAATTGAAGAATAAACCTGCCATGTGGCACAAAGCGAAAAAGATTACTCTTGTACAGGGTCAAACTGAAGTTAAAATGGAATTTCCACTTCCTATAGTAGCTTGCAACCTAATGATTGAATATGCTGACTTCTACGAGAATATTCAAGCTTCTTCGGAAACATTGCAATGTCCTCGTTGTTCAGCAAGTGTACCGGCTAATCCGGGCGTCTGTGCCAATTGTGGTGAAAATGTTTTCCAATGTCACAAGTGTCGAGCAATCAATTATGATGAAAAGGATCCTTTCTTGTGTCATGCTTGTGGATTCTGTAAATATGCCAAATTTGATTACACTTTAACTGGAAGACCTTGTTGTGCTGTGGATCCAATTGAAAGTGACGAGGATCGAAAGAAAACTGTTGTAACGATCAATACACTATTAGAAAAAGCAGATAGAGTTTATAAGTCTTTAATAGCTAACAAACCTACTTTAGAAATGCTACTGGTAAATAAAATATTTATTATTTAATCGATATTAAAAACTAATATTGTTGGTTTCGTAAAATTTAATCTCCAATTTTTTGGTATGAAGGTAAAAATATCAGAGCACCGACTAGACAGATCTTTAGATGATAGCATATCAACTCAAACAGCTAGTGTAGGCAGCACGCAAATCAATCGAGCAATTCAACTGCTTGCTCAGAAATATTGTGAATGTAAAACATCTTTCGAGGAACTAAGCAAGATCATACAACGCGTGCTGGCTTGTAGACGAGAGCTTGTTGCGTATGATAGAAACCAACGTGGTCAAGGTTCATTCCACTTACAGCGATCGGCAATTATTGGAGATCTTTCTGACAAAGATTCGAACTTGTCCGCGATGATTGGCAGATGTTATGGCTGTGCTTCTGCAGCGACTGAACACTGCTTAACGTTATTAAGAGCTCTAGCCACAAACAACACCGCTAAGGAAGTGCTGTGTAAACAGGGACTCATTCAAGAACTTGTAGAACATAATCTCAGAAGAGGCACAATTCAGGTAGACATTATTCACATGATTTCACTTTTATTTTATCGGATAATCAGATAATAAATTGAAAATATAATTAAATTACACCTTTTATCCAGGTCCAAGAGGAAGTGAGACAGCTTTTGTGCCTCGTTACTCGAGACAATGCGCAGTCAACGAAAGAGCTTTGCTCACTGCTTACGAACAGAGTAACAATGACTCTGAAAGGTAGAGTAGTAACATCAGATTTGTCAACTGCTGTAAGACACGAAATGGCTTTGCTCGGAGCCTTGATACAAAAAGAGGACACTTGCTGGGAACAAAAATTGAGATGCGTCATGCAACTATTCTTGATGGCATGCAAAGATTCGAAGAGTCCAGTGGTAATGGAAAGTATTATATTACCGTGTCTGAAAATACTTCAAAGTTTGTTGAAGCCCGATCAACCGATTTCTAAAAAAAATAAGGTAAAGCGAAAAATATTTTTTTAAGATTAATATTGTATTGTACTGCACTTAAAAGTAGACAGTAAATAATTTATCTTTAATTTATTGAATAGGATAAAACGATTGATTCATTGGCCACTGTTCAACCACCTGAAGGAGTCAGTATTGATTTAGCGAAATGGTTGAATGGTGATTCTAAATATGCATATGCAGAGTGGTTACAGCGAATGCCTGGAAAGAAACCTGATTCTCAACAAAATAAACCCTTAAAAAAAGTAAAATATATGTCCAAAATTTATATTTTTAAAGATATTAATTAAAAACTTTTAATAATAGAATTAAAATTTGTAAATACTTTTTCTTTACATTTAAGGATGAAGCTCGGATACTTTATTTAACCGAAAAATATGGACAACGTTGGTATTATCGCTGCATGCGATTACGAGGCATTCAACCACTCAAATTGGCAAATGGTTCATGGCTTAAAGAAGTTATCTTCAATCCAAGTTCTCGTTTGGCCCGTCAAGTTGTTTGTAATATGGTAGAAAATCTGTGTCAAGGTACTGAGAGGAAAAAAGAAGTTCTTTTGCTTCTTACTGGCTATCTCGATGAATTGTGTGTAGCTGGAGAAAGTAGTGCTGAATATCTGTCTCTCTATCAAAGTTTGATAAGACAAGCTCCTTGGAAACAATTCCTAGCGGTGAGGGGAGTTTTGAACATTTTAGCAGATTTATTGACAAAGGAAATCGCAGAATTGCACAGGCTAGAAGAAACGACATTAACCAGTGATTTAGCGCAAGGTTACTCTTTAAAAATGCTGACAGAGTTATTGTCAACATTCTTAGAACAAGAGAATATTAAACAGCAATACAAAGGAAGATTGGTTGGAGCAGTTCTTAACGGGTATTTATCGTTGAGAAGACTTGTCGTGCAAAGGACAAGATTAATTGATGATACACAGGAAAAATTGCTTGAGTTGCTTGAAGAGATGACCACCGGTAAAATAGATTAAAAATTTTTTAATAAAATGTATTTTGATTTTTTCTTTTTTTTTGTGCAGGTACTGAAGAAGAAACTAAAGCCTTTATGGCAGTGTGCGTTGAAACAGTCCAAAAGTACAGTCCTCAAGATATACGTACTCCTGTATTTATATTTGAAAGGCTATGTTCTATTATTTATCCCGAAGAAAATGATATAGGAGAATTCTTTTTAACATTAGAAAAAGACCCTCAACAGGAAGACTTTTTACAAGGTCGTATGTTAGGAAATCCTTACAGTAGTTTAGAACCTGGATTGGGACCGTTAATGCGTGATGTTAAAAATAAAATTTGTCAAGATTGTGAATTAGTTGCACTGTTAGAAGATGATAACGGAATGGAGCTTCTTGTAAACAATAAAATTATTAGCTTAGATCTTCCTGTAAAAGAGGTAAGATTGCATAAAATGATTCTTTGTTTTGTGATTTAAAAATTAAATTAAAATTTTTTTGTAATTCTTTAAGGTTTATAAAAAAATATGGGTGCTTGAGGGCGGTGAATGTGACGCAATGCGCGTAGTCTATAGGATGCGCGGTCTTCTCGGTGATGCCACTGAAGAATTTGTTGAAACTTTAAATGCGAACAGCGAGCAAGTAGTAAACAACGAAGAAGTGTACAAAATGGCAAACGTTCTCGCTGATTGTGGAGGACTTCAGGTCATGCTTGAGCGGTTGGCTGCAATAAAAGACGTAAATAGAGCCAAACCTTTATTACAAGTGCTGTTAAAGCTGTTTAGACTATCCGTTAAAGTTAAGAAAAATCAAGACGTATTAAGTCAACCCGAATTGGGAGCAGTAACTGTATTGCTAGATGTCTTACAGCGATGTTTAGCTACGGATGCAGATAATTCACAATCGAAAGTTACTGAACAGCTACTCGACGTAAGTCTTTTTCTAATAACACTTTATTTTAAAGAAATTTATTATTCAAAGATGACCATCTTCTAAATTTGAAAATTTTCTAGATTATGGAGACTATTTTAGCAAATGCAGCTTCTCAACCTTTAGAACAATTCGAAAAGTTCTCTCGCACTTTAGGCAGTCCTGAGCACGTCAAAGCCTTGCTTTCGTGTACGCAGTCGACAGCTGTAAGGCAGAGCTCAAATGTGTTGCAGCATCTTGCAAGGGTTTTAGCTGCTTTGACCTATGGCAATCAAGAAAAAATGGAGTTACTTTGCGATTACTTTAAGTCTGTATTAAATTTCTATAAATTTGATTTTGACCACACTCCTGAAGATGAACAAAAAATGGAACTCTTCTGCGTTCTGACTCAAGGGATTGAAAGAAATGCTATAGGCAATACGCTTAAGGATCATATGATCAATATGGGCATTGTTAAAGAGGCTTTCGAATATATAATTGTAAGATTTACAAAAATTATTTTGCTTTTAGTTAGTTGAATGCGTTATCAAACAATCTGTCTTGTATTTTTAGGTGCATGCACCATGCGTCAAGCCAACCCTGCTTCGAACCGACAGTGATGAACTGAAAGAATTTATATCTAAACCCGCACTGAAGTATATTTTGCGGTTCCTCACTGGTTTAGCTACGGATCACGAAGCCACACAAGTAATAACAGAACAAAAAAATGTGTATCTCTAAAAGTAAATGAGCGTTGAAAATTCTTTATCATATTTTATTTTTTAGTTGGCCGCTTCCCAGTTTACGATAAGCATCATCCACAGACTGGAGCAAGTTTCGTCGAATGAGCACGTTGGTTCTTTGGCAGAGAATTTGTTGGAAGCTTTGTGTACAAATAAAAAAGTGGCTGAGTTGATTGAGGAGGCTCGACAACATACACGCAGTGAAAAGAAACGCTTAGCTATGGCGATGCGTGAACGACAGCTTGGTGCTTTGGGTATGCGAACGAACGACAAGGGTCAAGTCACAGCGAGCGGAACGATATTGCAACAAATGGAGGACCTTGGAGACGAAACTGGTTTGGTGTGCGTTATTTGTCGAGAAGGCTACAAATTCAAACCTAACATGGTAAGTTTATAAATTTAAGATACTCAATAAGTAATGGAAGTTAAGAAATTTTTAATAAACTTTATGAATAAATAAAAATTTATTTAACAGGTTCTCGGTATATACACATTCACAAAACGCTGCAACGTAGAAGAATTCGAAACGAAGCAGCGAAAAACTGTCGGTTATACGACAGTTACGCATTTCAATGTTGTTCATGTAGAATGTCACATGTCTGCAGTGCGTTTAGCGAGGGCGCGTGACGAATGGGAAAGCGCTGCTCTTCAAAATGCTAATACAAAGTGTAATGGTCTGTTGCCTTTATGGGGTCCACAAGTACCTGAATCTGCCTTTGCCAGTTGCCTTGCAAGGCATAATACGTATCTACAAGAGTGTACTGGACACCGAGATATTTCTTATTCGTCTACAGTTCACGATCTCAAACTTTTATTGTTACGTTTCGCTCAGGAAAAGAGTTTTCACGACGACACGGGTGGTGGTGGACCGCAATCGAATATGCACATCATACCTTATCTCATTCATATGGCACTTTATGTTATCAACACGTAAGTTTTTTAATGGGTTTAAATTTCAATATGTCAAGTTTTTTTTGAATTTACTTTTTGATAACTTTAAAAAATAGATTTTTTATACAATATTAGTTGTTAAAATCATTTATACGTATTTTTTCAGTACAAGGTCAGCATCCAGAGAAGATAAAGCTCTTGTTACATATTTAGAATCCACACCTAGCTCTGCTTGGCTAGACAGCTGTTACGAAGCTGAAGGCCCTCTTTATCAGTGTACCATGTCCATTTTGATTTTGACCCCAGCTCGCTGGAATCAAATAAAATTGACGCATCTTCGAAGACTGTTAGTTCTTGCTCATCAGCGGTACGTTTCACCTTCGGCAACGACAAAGACATTGGCCGATACCACCGTCAAAGATTATTCTGTTTATAAAAATGTACTGATCTTCTTCGCTCTCATCGACTGTATTTACGCACATTTCTTTAAGGTATAATTTCTTTCAGGCATTAATTTTTGCTTATTTTTATGATAAATTTTACCAAGCACATGTTTAACTAACTTTCGATCTTTTCTTTGTAGAAGGTCAATGCTGTAACTGACGATCAGTGGTCATCTGTTTTAGCAGGATACATTAGACATAATGATGAAAGCCTGCTAAAAGCTTCTGAAAAAATTCTTGCAGCTTACAGAGATGAGCTGTTGCCTTGTGCAAGTTTTGAGGAATTTTGTGATGTTGCAGGTTAGCAAAAACGATTTTATTTAATAAATTTAATATTTTAATGATACAACAAAATATTAATTCAATTTCTTTTTAGGACTCCTTGGAGAAATTTCTAACCCTTCAACGTTTGTAAGCGATCTTTTACAAAGTCTCGCCTAATCAAGTAATTATTTTTTTATTTTGAACCTCATAAAAACTAACACAAGTGTACTTTTTTATGGATCAGTTTTCTTTTAATTATGTGATAAATACCAAACAAGTTTCACATGTTGTATAGCGTGAGGAACAAAAAAATTAATAATGTATTCGGAAAAAAAAAATGAATATTTTGTAGACTTGTATAAATTGTAGGATTTTTCGTTATAAATTACGTGTATTACATCACGTCTTCGTTTTGTTAATGTGCTTATATATAATTGAAAACAATCTTTAAGAATATAAATTGTAATTTGAAATAAATACCAGAAATACAAAAAATATTGGTTTTTGACATGATTTATTAGGTGATAATCCGAAAGATATTTTATATAGTATTATATATAAACGTCGGCAATTTATTTTCTAAGCAGTTATTGCGAAAAATAACCGTTCCTTTATACAAATGATGAATTTCCTAATGCAAGCATACATTCCCGCACACGTTGTTGACAAACATGGTAATCTTTGATTGGAAGTGCTAAAGTCTCGTCGAGAATACTTAAAATTTCTAAATACTTTTTGAGGGCTTCCTCGTGCTTACCCTGTTCTGAATTCAGTGTTGCAACTTTATAAAGAGCATCTGTGTCCTGCATAGCTTTCAAACCTTTTAGAAGATTGGTGCTTTTTCCACATTTTGAGCACGGAATCATAAAATTTTCACTATTAATATTTACAAGTAAAATATTTCCACAAGATGATCCTGTATCACATTTGAACCTGCAAAATATTAATTAATGGTTGTGAATTAAAATCAGAATTTTTAGTAATTACAATCTCACCTTAAAATATTGGGATCGATGTCATTCAACAAAGGCCAATGATCCTTACATGCTTCACAATTGCAGTCGAACCAGTACTGCAATCGTAACCTTCGTTTTCTGTCATTTTCCTCATCTTGCGTAAATATCGGGCCATAATTCTCAGAAATTTCAGCTCCAGCTGGAATAGATCGTATGGTTCGAACAACTACTGTAGTTCCGATAAAGTACCTACAAATTATTTTCTTTTTACTAATCTATCTTCACACGTTATTTGGTTGTCCAGTTCATAAAGTGTCATTACCTAATTACACCGGGATTACAGGAATGATTAAAAAGTGCTACTGTCGGGTAAACTGCGCCACCTATAAATAAGCTTTTTCCTTTGGTTAAATCAAGCTTTCCTTTTTTCCGCACATACTCGGATACCTAAGTGTAATGCATAATTATTGTAAGTGTAGCGCTGTTAAAAAAATGAACTATTTACAAATATCGTACTTCGTGCGTATTAAACTGAAGTAATTGAAGATGATGCATAATGGCACCAGCCACGAAAAGCTCTCCTTCCGAAGGCGCTACTTCCGCCGCGTCTGGCGTCTTGACTGCTTGTGGAAAGTACGATGAACTCTTCAAGATCCTCAGTAACCAAGCAGCCATGTACGCCCTGTGGAACAAATCTTCAAGAGTCCTCTCATCCTCGTGAGTAACTAAACAAACAGAAGTCAGGAAATTTCTCAGTCTCTTAATCATTCTTCGTGAAACTGCAGCTGTAATACTACGTAAACTTCGCACTGTATTGGAATCGCACTGTAAACCCACCTAAATTGTAAAACGTTCTGTACTCCTTGCGCACGTACGGTTTGTCCTTCGAGATGTCGAGCTTGCGATTCTTAGCCTCGAGCTGGGCTCTGTTCTTTATAAATTGATCGTAGGGCTTTTGGATGATCGCTCTCAGCGCAAGCAGGCAGTTGATGGAAGCGTGGGAGCACCAAAGCGGACCCAGAGTGCTGCACTCAATTTTGTGAGCGCCCTCGTCGAGGTCGCGACATCTGGGACTGCAGTAGACGATCGAGCTGCACTTGTAGCAGCTCGCGGGGAACGGCGCTCCCACCCTTACCAAGCACTTGTGGCAGTGAGTAAGCCTGCACACAAAACAATTGCAGCGAGGATACTGAAGGCCGATTTTTTTTACAAGGGATAAGAAGTAGCCTCGAGAACGTACCGGTGCTCGCCCAAGAGAGAAGCGCAGTATGGATTTTCGACGACGATGATCTCTCCTGCTTTGATGTCTCTTGTCGCGACGGCGTACCTTCCAATCTCACCTCCGGCGTCTTTGATCTCTACGGACTTACTACAGGCTGGGTATAGCGGATTGCAGTCTTTAATTTTCGGTAACGCGGTCTTCTCCTTCAGTCTAGAAATTATAAAAATATCTGTCTAGTGGTAATCGACTGAAAAATTATGAATCATCCAGAAATGAAGAAACCTGTCGTTCTCCCACTCGATCTCCTCCTTGGTAATGCTTTTGCCTTCCCTGTTGAGCTGCTGTCCCTTATCCATGAGGGTGATCATAAGTCTCATGTCCGCCTGGAGCTTCAGTTTCTTCTCGGAAGACAATTTCGCGTCGTCGAGGGCGACGACGGCGCTTTTAAACGCTTCCGTTGCCTTCGCGTGGCACCTGAGTCCCAGCAGGCATCGGGCCCTGCGCTCTTGCAGCTTGTACATGAGGTGCTTCGGATAGCCGACCCTCAGGGCCTCCTCGCAGTCCTGCAGGGCCAGCTTGAAACTGTCCAGGTGGTAGAATGCCGCTGAACGGTTCGCCAGGATCACACCTAATTCTGCGTGGTGCAAAGCGATATTTTTAGTTAATTCGTTAGATATAAAGTAAGAAAAAGCTGTATTTCTAGTGATTCGCATGAAAAGTACATCTGCAACTTGTAAAAGTTAAAAATTAGAGCTTTATTGAAAATTCAACTAGTCCTCATGCAGCTAGAGGCCAGCTGGAATTTCCAGTTTGTTTTTCTAGCTTCATTTTCTACAGGATTTTTCCAGAATAATAGAGATTTAAAATAAAATAATTAATGGCAATAATCCGTTCGAGAAAAATCTAACTGGAATCCAGCTGGATTTTCTTCCATACGGGGCGTACCGTCTTTCGGGGCAGCGAGGATGGCATTATTGTACTTTT
>JAWWEM010000054.1:7890581-7916645 GCA_035582935.1 Ormyrus thymus | reverse complement strand
TGTACGAAAGTAGAAGAAACTTACATAATTCAAAAGAAAATTATACCGATTATAAGTTCTGAAATGAGAGTTTGTCCGACTATCAGCAACTGAAAATTGCCTCTATAATTGTTTTCGAATCAAACCAATGATGAAAAAATACCATTGACTAATTTCGCAATCACAAATTATACCAGCTTCATTTGTATAATAATCAGGATAGATTTGCGTCAGAAAATTCTAAATGAAAACGAGATCTGACATGGAACAATAATCATCGCTCCGTTCTTATTTTACAAGCTCCGCGGTCTAAAGTCA
The DNA here is from genome assembly GCA_035582935.1 of Ormyrus thymus. Lineage (NCBI taxonomy): Eukaryota > Metazoa > Arthropoda > Insecta > Hymenoptera > Ormyridae > Ormyrus > Ormyrus thymus. The sequence continues at coordinate 7,916,348 of JAWWEM010000054.1, read as the reverse complement.
ATTGTACAAGGGAGAGATTTTTCAAGACCACACGGGGAGATCTCAAGCAGTCGCTCGTCTCGACAACAACTTCATCTCACTCTAAGCAACCGATGGAGCACCGCTCATCCCGAGACGCGAACCCGCGCCAAATTCCACGAGGCCGAGGAGTCATCGAGTCACCGCTCCTCAACCGACAGACAAACACTGAGCCGCGATTAAATGCACGGCCATATTTCGCTCGTTCTTATCCTCCACTTTCATCGATCAGCTCGCCGGTTTATATCGTCGCGCAGCACGTCAGCTCGCGTTCCGCACGACGATCCTGATTTTTGCGGCGGATCGAAGCACTTTGTCACGCCACAGATCGGCTACATATATTTTCATGGCTGACGATTCCCGGGTAAACAGATCGACTTTAATTAGATAATGTATTTCGAGTGCTTTTTTCTTACTTCCTCTGAAGCGGCTGATTAAATTACAATTGCTGGTTGAGTTTCTGTGTACTTTTGTAACGAGACGCAATGCAAACGAAGGTGCAGGATACCGTAAATCCAATTTGGATGCATGAAACCTTTTTATAATTTCAGATTGTGGTACGTATATCATTCCCGCAATCGAATAACCAAAGCATTTTTTACGCTTTTTCAGCTGAACGAGACCTCCTCGTTATTGAAGTACTTTTGTGCATTGGGCTTTTTTACATTTCGTCGATACGCATCGTAAAATAAAGAGCCGCCGTTACACCCGACAACCGCGATTCGAATTGCCCGGCCATCGAGCGTAAAGCTAAAAGCCCCTATTACGCGCATAAATAATATTTGCATATTGCGCAAACGGACCGTCCGCTCCTACGTCCTTTCGTGTTACACTTCGTAATACGTCGCACACGCTTCCTGTCGCTTCGCTCTGCCTTCCTTCGGGCGTCCAGCGCCGACTGATTCCAGATTAATGTCTCTTTCGCGTTCGCGAGAGCTATCGTGTCGCTTTGCGCGGCAGTCGGCTTTATCAATCAAGCGCCGTCCCGTCGGGCGAAAAGTAACTAGACCGACGCAAGCTCCTTTTACTCAGCCCTGAATTTTCGGAGCTCCCGAATTTCGAAAATTCGATGCGACCGGGTCTTATGTTATGTAAAGTATCGTCGATCGATGATTGGCCATAACTTTTATAGTCTGTTATTATTTCAAACGACTTTACCTAGTGGCTATAATGTTTAGTTGTAATTTTTTTTATGCGATAATTTTCGATAAGCTGTGATTGACTCCATGAAAATTTTACGAGATTTTTCTTATCAAAATTACCTTTTGCGAGTAAATATGCAATTTGAAATTGTTCTTACAAAAAGATTGTCTTGATCATTTTTAAACTTTAGATTTGAGTGAGGAATATGTATATAAATAGGCTTTTTATAGGATTTACCATTTTTACCATAAAAAGTGTAAAAATCTGTTCTAAAAAATTATCTGCTCTGCGTAAGTGAAACTTTATTTGTTAACTTAAGAATCCTAATTAGCTAATATATAAATAGATACTATATCTTCCAAAACACGACGATCCACCTTCTGAATCCGCTCGAATTCTAATCTCAATCGGGCCGACCAGTTTCGAGCGTGCAATTATGCAAAGTGTCCGAATTCTCGAGTCCAACCAGACCAGCCGTCAAAACGCGAAGCGATCCCGAAGCTTCCGGGGCATCATTCCCGACAATTGACAGATAAACGTCCGGTAACGACCGGCAGATCCCCTGAAAAATACGAAAGAAGCCGCAACCGCTATGATGGAAAGCAGAGGCCGCGAGACACGATAAGGATGCCGGGGAGCCGCGAACGGACGGGGATATTTGTGCCGAGGTCAGCGAGGCCTGTACTCCTCTCTCTCCCTCTCTCTCTTTCTCTCTCTCTCTCTCTCTCTCTTGTGTACTCTGCTAATCGTCTCGCGGCGATAAATCAAAATGGACTTTAAGGGTGACCCGCCGGTCCTTATTTTCTCGATCATTCCAAGAAACGACCATCGAGATGCACTTTCGATTATCTTTGGCTGGCTTTTAGGACACGAGCTTGACGGACTTTCAAGGCCTCGACAAATTTTGACGAATGCCGAGGTAGGTTGCGTTTGTCGGAACGTTTGAGTGGAGTGTATTTTTCGGCTTAGACAGGTTTATTTCATTGAGCGTCGTGCTTGACTGTATGATTTATTTAATTAAGGAGTTGTTAAGATTTTCTACCTACTTTGCATTGGAATAATTATGATTTTATTATTATTTTTAAAGTTTAAGTATTTTATGTAAAAAAAATTAGTTTTTCTAGCTTACATTTTAAAAGTGTATCTTGATCCTCGCCCAATCATTATAAATTTGACGATTCAAAACATTCTTCCAACTCTTAGGATATAAATCTCCTACCCTACTTGATACTAATTTGATCCTAATTTTCTCGGTTTTCAAGTCTACCAAGAGTTTTCGATAATCCTCTCTACGTAAATCTACAAACAGCAGCCTGCTGACCCAAAAAAAAGAAACTGAAAAATCATATTTTTCCAGGACACGATAAACTCGATGAAATGCAACCCGGTCAACAGGCGTGTTCGCTGCTCAGTAAGCGTTAAAGGGGCGTGGGTCTGCCGAGTGCAAACCGTCTCCACTGTCTGTGCGGTAAGCTTGAATCGGGTATGCCTTTTTAATGCCTGGCACTTACGTGCTGCTAATTAGACCGATGGCGATCGATCGTTCGTCGTATTTGATATAGGTGATACTCCCTTTTCTCATATTGAATGTTTGCGGAAGGAAATTTGCAAGCGGCTTTTAGAATTTCTGCTCCGTTCGATTGATTTTTAATCGGTAAGTTTATGGAGTAGGTTTCTTGTTGGTGATGTTTTTTCTTTATTCATACTTGAAGCGCCGATTTGCATGTGGAAATTTTATGTGGCATTGAATTGAATAAACAAATTATATGAAGTGATTGACTAATTAATCGTTATTTTGCTAATATTTAAAAGAAATTTACTTTTGATTAAATTTTCACGTAGAACTAAAGATTGAGTAATTTTTCTTTACAATACAGAAAATGGATTAATGGATTAAGTACACTTTTATGTGTTTCTATAATTCTAGTAATAAATGAAAGGTACTGCCTTACTTTCGCAGTAAACAACGATACAAAAGGCACATAAAAAAATATGATAATATATTAAATAAGTCTCTGTGCCGCAGTTATAAAGGTTCTGCGAAAGTATCGCAAGAAAAATTCATCGAACTCAAGCTTCTATCGACAGGTTTTACAAGGTGATCGTAAATTAAGAGCAAACCCTTGAATACAAATTATCTTAAATGTCGAAAAAATGCAGCAAAAGAAAAACAACAAAGGGACGACAGTTATGTATGTAATAACCGTTTGTTGCATCAATTTTAAGTCCGTTTGAAGAATTAGTTGCATCGTTACAGTTTCTAAGCTGCAATCTGCTTTTCGTAGATAAAATTTGAAAGCAGGAAAGGAATACTTTTATATACTCTAAGATAAAAAATAACTGGATACTTCTATAAATAATAGATTGTTAATTTATTCATTAGATTCTATTTTTTCCAATCTTCTCAATACGATACTGGATTAAAAAATGTGTAATGTTCGTAACGCCGATTGGTGTTGCGAGAAGAGGGGATAGATCAGATCGATTACAGAAATTGATCTGAGCGCTGAAGATATTCTTCTTGGGAGCGTCCACGAACTTAGTCACGAGCCTCATCTTGCATATACAGTTTTTGTTAATTTTCGACCAGTATCCACTGTGCCCGCGACGGAGTCTGAAGAGGTGGAGTTCACCCTGGTCTAGGAAAATGTGTATACATTTATGCGTACGTATTTTTTTTCTGATATTTTTTTAAGCGCCAAAATTTTCATACTCACGATTGATAGGGTTCAAAGATTGTCTTTTGTTCATTATCACGTAAGATTCTGATTTTTTCATTTTTAACATTACAAATATAAACTAAGTAATTTTATATATACATGTTTCAATTTGATGTATACGTGGTTTGAAATATAATATATAGATTTTTGAGATTGCTTTGATGATTATGCTTCTTCTATTTGTTTTATTTTTGACTAACAATATAATGTCCTCGGAACATTTTCAAAATTTTACTATTTTTCATATCTTCTACAGAATTTTTATCAGTTTTTTGAAAAAATTTATCCGTTTGTGAAGCATTGTTATAAAATGAGTGAATTACATGTACAGAGCTATTTTTTATTGTCCTTTGTGTTGTTCGTCCACTACAGTTAATAATTACGTAAAACATTCTTGTGCAATAAGTAACAGAGTGATTTTTACGGCTTTTAATATTAAAATTAGGTGATAACGATTCCCCGTCAAGAAAAAATGTGCGCAGTATAATACAATAATTTCCATGCAATTTGTAAATTAACTTCGTGCGAGCTCTTGGGCAAGTACTTTTTATTAAAAAAATAAAGATCGTTAAAAACTACAATTGTGGGAAAATCAAACATCTTCTTACAATGTTGCTCGGAGTACAATTTTTAAAAGAGCTTTTCTTCAAAATTAAATTCTTTATCTCAGAATATAATCTCATTAATAAATTAGCATCAGGCCAAATGTTTCAGACATTCCAAACCCTGAAACCTTTAAAAATGCATCAAGATTCACGTGAAACAAAGACGAAACGCTGCCGAAGCTCGCGAGCGAAGTGAGAGATCTTGATCGGGCGCGCGAAAGCAGAGTCTCGCTCGTGAAGGGCCTCGCGATGCGAGCACCGAGGCAAAAGGGATCGGTGCTCGGTGCGTGACTCACCACCGTCGCGGGGACTTTTAACGGTCGCCCGCGACCGGTTCTTTTTTGCATTGTGCAACAGGAGACACGCCGCTGCCGAGGTTTTGCGCGCGCACTCGACGGGAAAACGCTCCCGGGAATGCGCCGGCTTCCTGGAACGGGCTGCGGCGCTTCTTTTTCTCCTCGCGAGCTTTCCTCGGGCTGTTTATGCGCTGTTTTTTTATCTTCGGCGCAGTCGCCTTGTTGTGGAAAGATCTCATGGTAATAATGGCGTGTAGTTTTTAATTAAGGCTACCCTGCTGAAATCAAAATATATTTTACAAAAATGTTTATGTTCTCTGAGAAAAATTACTATTTTTTCTGGTAACCGAAGGACAGACTCAAATTATGACCAATTTTACAATAATAATAGAAAGAATTAATATTTTGAATAGAAAAATTATTATGACGGTTTTAAAAATTACTATGTTACATAGTACAATAATATTTCTATTATTATTGTAAAATTGGTCATAATTTGAGTCTGTCCTTCGGTTACCACAAAAAATAGTCATTTTTATTTAGTCATTTTTCTCAGTGTTGTCAAATAATAAAGAAAGTGTAGGTACTTAAACCAAAAATATTTTATATCAAATTTATTGAAAATGTAGGCAAATTTATTAAAGTTACATTAGATTTCCATAAGTTTTCCTAAAAAGTGTGGTCATTTTTTTTTTTTTGTTTCGGTAGTTTGCGAAACTTTTTTCTCCGTGTGTAGTAAGACTTAACAACATGTTCACAATTACTTTTCCTTTTGTTTAACAAATAATTATTAGTATACAAAAAACAACACGAATACAAATAAACTAACAGCTTTCCGTATCCGTTGCGTTTCGAATCCCCACAAAGTTATTTGCAATGCACTTTAGTGAGAAGTCAAATATTGGTAATTAAGAAAGGCGCTTGACGGTTGCTTTGTCTGCCATTTCACGGACGTGCCCACTAATAATTACGCGAGACTTCAGGACAAGACAAGACAATGATTAATAGTGTTCGTAACGTTGACTGGACAATGTTTTTGTTAGAAACTTGCTGTTGCTTTGTTTGCCGAGAGTCAAACTTATTAAAATTTTAAAATTCACCTTACTTCATCAATTAACTGAGTAAAATTTAATTAAGAAGTTTTTATCTACGAGAGGTTGTACTACTTATCGTAGAGTTATATTTATCTCGCGTAAAATGAAATTTTCTAGTTCACTTACAGTAAATTGCGCCACTTTATTATTCCTCCGCCTCAATCTTAAATCTTAAAGTTAGAGCGTGACTTATCCTCATTGCTACCGCTACTTATGAAATACGAAAAGTATTCGTTATTTTTATTAATAATATGCAATTTCCTGGTTGAATATGAAACAACTTGCTTAAAACCGTTTGAAAATCTTCTATTTTTGCAATTCTGCAAAAAGTCGAAATAAACTGTATGCCGTTGCCAAAACCTTTGATATTCAAAGTAAGCGCAATTGATTTAGTATTGCAGCAAGTATCGCAACCGAATTACACTTATTTCTAAGACCCGCCATAATATATATTCAATATCTATATCACATGTTTAGAATCTGTGACGAATCTGTCATCAAGCAAAATTGTCGTTTCGCGGAAAATGTAATCTTAAATTCAAGATCGTACTGTCATTGCGAATCACGTACATCTTCCAGGTAAATTCCGAAGACGATTTTAGAAATAACCACTGACTAATAATACAAATCGATTCCAAATACGGCAAAAAAAAAAAAAAATTAAAGGACGCTGCTCGGATTACGGGAATTCTCACGGCAGGCGACGAGGCGGTACGAAAATCGCTAAATCGCGGGACACGCCTCGAGCTATTACAACGGCGCGACTCCGCAAAACCGCTAAAAACCGACGGCTTACACGCGGACGCGCACCGCAAAAACGTTACGGCACGCGACGCGTATTAATTACAAGCGTCGGGGGTCTGTAATTGCGGGCGTGGTGTTTATTTTTAATATTATACGCGAGCAGCAAAGGGCGGCGTCTTGTTTACTTTCTGCTTTGTTCTCCGGCGAAAACGCCGAGGGCGATTTCCGAGTCTATTTGCAGACTTTCGGTCGGCGCGGTGTGTTTTGGCGCCAAGCGAGTTCTGTTTTGCTCCTCGGGGTTGCGGAAACGAAAGCATTTTAAGTGAGCAAGTTTAGCGGCTCGCTGGAACGGCGCGATGAATGAATTAACATTGAAATGTTAGTTTTAATATCGAGCTGGAGTTTAATGGTTGCTTGTCAAAATGACGATTTGAAATAGGCATTGCTTCATTAACGATTTTCTACGCTCTTGTGCATTTTTTGCGTTAAAGTATTGCAATCGTTTATGTAATCGGGTATTTAAAAATTTTCAATTTTGAAATTCTAATTTATAGGCTAGATATTCAAAATATTGCAATTAACAGGCAATGCAAAATAGCACAGATAAAAGTATTAATAAAGTGGCGATATGGCTCGACTCCCTATAGTTTCTAAGAGCAGTAAAAAGAATTAGATAGATATCTATTTTTAATTTAAGGATTTTTATATTCTCAATTTTCATTGCAACTATACTTGCTAACATTTAGAAAAATTAAGTTTAATATATATTGATTCTTTTTGTCTGATTTGATGGTTGTTACTAAATATAAGAATACATTTCCCAATGATCACTACACCCCCTTTATTTATCAGTTTTACCATCCAATCAACTAAGGGCTATCGATTTCTCTTTCTTCGTCTATTATAAGAACGAACTAGGCTAATTCTGGCGCGCAATGCGCGCCGACATTCGCATTCGCTGTTCCCTTTTTTGTTTTTATTCAATCGATTTTTCGATATCCCCGGCTCGGGATCGATAAATACTCGAAAAGCGAACGAATCTCGCGTGGGATTTTTATAACAAGGATTCTTCCGATAACGAAATTAAATTCGTCCTCTTTTGTCTCTTTGATCGCCGACTACTTTGGAAACAAAGTAAACCTACCAAAGATAAACAGTGTCGTAAGATTATATTTAAACTCCCAATAACTAAATGCGACATTGTTCTCTTATTTTCCTTTGAAAAGCCTTCCGCGACATTTCAACCTCCCAAGCAATCCAAAACAAAGTAAAATCTATACCGATGAAACCGGCCCGACACCGAAAATCGGCAATGAACCAGCGGCAAACAGAAGCGAGCGATCGGTGAAAACAAGCCGAAACAGGAGGCCGAATAGTGGGCAGGTGTCCGCGGCAGTCTTCTCGGAAAAGCCACCGCCGCCGCCTCCTGCAGCGGAGCAGCTCGCCAAGGGAGTCAGCGTTGCGCGACGGCGCCGCATCTTTCTCTCGCGGAGCGCCGCTGCTGCTCTCCTCCGGCACGCACACCTATATGAGATTGGCGACGGCTATAGCGGGGCTCAGTCCGACAGTAGAGAGGCTCAAGCTCGGGCCTCAGACTCGGTGCTTCTCGCTCGCCTCTCCTTCTCTCTGCCACCCTCTGCGAGCGCGCGATCAGTGCCTTCCTGCCCTGCGCACCTGACTCTGCTCTGCCGACGCACGCACGCAAGCACACAACGTGAGTTTCGCTTTTTATTTCGGGGGGGCTGCGGAAACATTTGCGAAGATTAGATTGTCTCGTCGCGGGAAGAAGGGAAGCCGAGCTTCAGAAATTACTGCTGGAGGTTCGTCGACGGTTCGAGACTTTTTGAAAAAATCTTCCTTTTTTTCCGTGAAGTTTGTACGTAGAGTTGGACCTCGAAGCTCCGTCGAGAACGAAATTGCGGTTACAGCTGCGATCGGATCCAAGTTTTATCGACTCTTCTGTCCGATACACTCGTTAATCTGACATTACACTTTGACAGCCCACTAAAATCTCCGCTACAACATCATCAAAATCGGCTATAGCCAAAACAAAACTCAGCATTATTCCGTCGGCTCTTTTACGAGAGCCGTAAAGTTCTCGATACGAAAATTAACGACGCACGGACGAGAAGGAGCGCGTTTAATTAAAAAGAAAAGCGGAGGCTCGGGCCCGCGACGCCGAGCGCGCCAGCGAGGATTTCTCGAACGGATCGTTAATTGATCCCAACCCACCAAGTCCCGAGGTGAATAACGCGGCCGCCCGCCAGGTGTTTATCGGAGATAATTTTCGCGCGGAGTTCTCTCTGCCGCTCGGGTGCTCGTAAAATGCCGGGCGGAGAGGGGGGGGGGACGCCCGCAATTATATTCGTCGCGAGATAATGTGCACGGCGCGGCGGAGGAAAAAGAGCGAGGCGCGGCTCGGGGTTTCGCTGATGCTCGAGAGGAGTTTTGAGATTTTCTGTGAGATTTGGCTCGAGTGGCCTGGGTTTGGTTCGTTGAAGATACGCTGAAAATTAATTTAATACTATATAATGTAAGTGAATAATTTGACGAAAGGATATTTTTTTCTTGTAAATCTATAAACGATTTTTTTTTTTTTTTTGTAAAATGTAGATGCAGTAGTTAGAAAATTGGATAGTCATGTCGATTAGTAATTGACGTTTTCTCACGTTTAATTAGCGGCACTTGTAAGACGATAGTTATGAAGGTTCAATTGTAGCTCTTTCCTTCTTTACGATTTTAGAACGAAGATGATTGTTATGACTTTATTGTGACCCCAATGGGTCTACAATTTTCAGCTAATTGCAGAAATCGATAATAAAATTTGCGCTGTTCCAAGTACATTTTACAGTATTTAATCTCACAAATCTTACAATTTTATAGAAAATGGAAATGAATTCGCGTGCCGACTTAATGTATACATTTAATATACATTCAACGCTTTCGCGTAATATAAACAGAAGATAATGATTATCCGTTTAGGTTCGGCTTGCAGCCTTGATTTATGTAATACATCGCTCATGCGTGCAGCCACTCTGTATTTTTAAAAAACAGCACAAAAATGAAAAAAATAAAAAAATGTTCTCCAAGGATGTAGAAAACGTGCAGTAAAAAGGCCTAAGGGAGAATGCAAAAGGTCATTCTCAAGCGTCTCCCTCTCCACCCGGAAAAGCTCGTTATCACCGAAACCACCGCGGCCATGATCCTATAAACAATAACGTATTAATCCAGCACGAAGCCCGAGCAAACTCGGTGCAGGTACGCGATAACGAGGGAAACCGACGACGCGAGCCTCTGCGAGCCGCCGCATATCGGCCCATGTATTCGAGATGCGCCGATACACGCGCGCACCTGCGCCGATTACGTAAAGCGTAGCTTCTGAAAACTATATCGGGAAAAGCTGCTGCCGCTACTGTTGCCAGCTAGTTCAGAGGCCGGGTATTCTTTCGTCCCGTTGTTTACGAGCTCCTCGCTTCTTCTTCTTTTTTAATGGAGCAGGTAGTATTACGGTAGTTAAGCAGGATGCCTTGGCATCGAAGCTTGAGAGAGAGAGGCGAATTTTCCAGCGATGCCTCACGGCGGTATGTAGGCTTCGACGGGGAGGTTCGGGTGTGGCGATCGTGCGGATGATTTTAATAAACGTTTCTGGCTGGGATTCGTTAATTTTTTTCCGGTTATTTACGAGCCGCCTAGGTTTCGGTTCGAGCACACTGTTTTATGGTCGGTAGATATACTTGACCCGATGCTAAGTATGACCTGGATTCTTTAAATTCGAGTGTACGCGGAGATAAGCTGAAATTTATTATTGCCCGTAAATCTTTTTATTGTTTTTTTTTCTTTTATTTGAGATTCCGTCCGCCACGAGCACAAGTATTTTAAACGATAAAGTCGGAATAAGATACAATTAGATTCCCCAGTATAATAAGAAACGCTTTTCCACAGAGTAAGAATCGCAACATGAATTGCCGAGAATCAATGCGTAATAAACGTTTAATCATCGGCTATGCAGGATCACGGCAATCATGCACTCGCAAGCCGATCTCCCCGCGAATCTAATGGCTCAGCCTTAATCCTCCCAACGGCATCGATCTCCCGAGCCGAGCGAGCCGAACCGCCAGGAAAGCTTCCAGGAAAAGCCGACGAAAAATGATGGGAGAACCGTAAGAGTCCGCCGCTCGCCGCCGCGATGATCGATGCCCTCGCCGCGCGTCCGCGCCGAAAAAGTGGAACGCGAGCCGCGTTACCGGTTTTCCAGGCTCGCGAAAGGACTCCCTAATCGGACAAAACATCGCGCCGTAGGCCGGCGGACTCGCCGCGGAGAAAAGTGGAACGAGCGGGCGCTCCGGCCGCTTTAGGGGAGGATATCGCAAGCGAGTCGCTGGCCGGTGAGATTGGAGAGAGCTGCGGCGCCGCGGCCTGGAAGTTTATGCGGCTCGCCGATTTTTCGAATGCGCGCGATATAAACGGCGCGCCGCTCGATGGGCTACTCTTGCCGGCGGAGAAAATCGACGGAGCGGTTTTCCGAGCCTCGACAACGGGAGATGGGCTTCCGCTGGGCGAGTTTTCAGTTTCAGGGGCGACTCGCGCACTTTGATAGTGCCAGGCGCGTCGACTTGATTAGTGCGCCATAATAGCGCTGCGGTTCGAGCAATTAAGTAATAAAACGAAGCTTTTACGACTGAGGTATGATTTCTTGGAACGAGGCGTCGTTCCAATAGTCGAGCAGCTCTAATTAAAACTTCATTCATCCGTTCTATCGATTTTGGATATAATTTATGTGCAGGGACTCAAGAATAATGGTTAATCATAAAGGCCGCGCATCCGCGATTAATAATCAGTAGGGAAGGGATTCGTCATCCACTCGCCTTCTTTCGTAAGTTTCAGCCTCATTGTAAATCAACACTGCCAAGGATTATCGAGAATAGTCCGAGGTGCCATCAACCTAATCCGTCTTTTTCGTAATTACGAATGCGGCGCGGTAAATATTTTTATTTTTCTCGAGTGTACGGACGACGTTTACGCAGCCGAGAACTTCGGAGGTGCGAGAATTCGGGACCTTGCAAATTCTCCTGGTTATCTTCCTATCGTTGTGCAAATATTTGCTCCGCGCATCTGGAACGACGATTATAACAATTTTAAACACCTGCATCAGTGGCTTAGGAATTGCCTGCGAATTAAGTAATTATTCTTTAATTATTACCAGTTATCTTATTCTGCAGTCTCGGAACGGATGAATCATCGAAGCTTTTTTCTTTTACATTGTAAAGCGCACATTTAGCCTTTTGTCGGAGTATCTGTTTCATTTTTTTCCCGTAAAATGTTTCATAATTTCACGTTATACCGCTGCGGTTTTTCTGGCGTCCGTTTCTGTCATTAATGGCGCTCCAAATTACAGTTCAGTACCTATTACGTATTAATAGATTTAATTACAAGTAAAACAACGAAGCTTACGTAAAATATTTAAAACTGAAAATGGCAGCCGCTCGCTATGCATATCAGGGCGCCAGCTCGAGCCCTACCAAAACCAGCTCCCGCGCAACAGGTCGCGAGAGCCCGCCGATTTGCGGAAGCTCGGCTCGGATCTGTCGGCACCCGATGAAAATTAGCCACCTACGCGACTCGGGCCAGCGGCGGCGCGGCGCGGCTGCCTCGGGTCCGCGAATTTAGATCGAGGCCAAGCGCGACAGGCGGCAGGGAAAGAGAGAGAGAAGCCGAGAGAAGAGTCGACCCGGCAGTCGCCGCCGCCGGGGAACGGACACTCGAAACGCGATACAGTAATGGCCGATAAATTTTCGAAAGCCGTTACGGGGGTGTTGGACGTCGCGGTTAACGTCGCGGCCGATTGTCGCGGCTTCTTACGGCTGCGGCTCTCCTCGTCTTTCTCGGATTTACGAGATGCGAGCTTCGCCGGGATTTATTCGTGACCCGCGACTGCTAGGATTAAAAAAGTGGAGCGCTATTCGTATGCACGAGAGCGCGAGAGATAATCCGTTTAGAGGCGGTCTCGGCTTTTTCGCGTTTCTACGAAAACTCGGCCGCTTGGTAATTGTTCACGTTTCTGTGTACCTTTCCGTTTTTTCTTTTTTTTTTTTAATCTTTTTATATATTATTATTTATACGTTCGTATTTGCACAGCTGAGGTACGCTGAATTGTAATCAAAATTGAGAAAATGCATTAGCTCGATAATAAATAATAAGTGATCATCGGCGATGATCAAAAGAGATTTAAAATATAAGTATACTCAAGAGACAAGGCTGTTTGTTATAATGCGAATCGTATGACAATAAGACACAAAATTTATTCAGACGTGACGTCATATAAGTGACGTCAGACGAAGATCTCCACGCCGAAATTCTAATCATCGGAGAAGAAAACAGTGACGCAACCTTTTATCCTACTGATAAAACCTTGGCGCGATCTCTCATCCTCTTTCTGGGCAAATTGAGCTGAATTACTTAAAATTGCGCGCCGCTGTACATTGTTAGGCAGCCCACTCGGGTCTATTTTCGTTCCATGGATTCCATCGGGGAAATTTATCGCATCCTAATTAAGATTTCGTGACGCGTCACCTTAATTTACGGCTTCGCTGTACACGTTTTGCTTTTCGTAAACGAGCGGCGGAGTATGGCATTCGCCGTATTATGTGCTCGCACGCAAACCTGGAAAAAAGGTAGGCGAACTGAGATTGAGTTTCTCGAATATTGTGGGTTTAATTGACGGATGGAGGATGAGGAATTTTTGCGTTTCGAATATTGACGAGGTTGTCGATATTTTCATTCGAAGGAAAATTTTTTCTAGAGAATAAATTCACACGCACAATTCAAGTTCCCTTTTCAATTTAAATGGCCTTTCATTAGTCTAATTTTAAAGAAAGCATATAATAAAAAACTCAGGTGTCATAAAATTTTTAGAGTACAATAAATAAAGCTACTGTTTGTGAACTAAAAATTATATCACAGTTTTAAAACGAATGGCATGACATCACAATATGACGGCCCAAATATAAAACTTATAAATATCTGCCCGCGGGACAGGGTCATTCTTCTATGAAACATTCAAAACGACAGTCTAAACGAAAAACATGCGGCACTTTTCCGCAAATCTCGTTAAAGTTCATCCGCAGGCAAACGCAGCTCGCGCCAGCTGAAGCGCAAGGAAGACATTTTTTCAAACCGCCACTCGCGTCAATTTCCAAATCGAAAATGGATCCACGGAGCTCGCCTCCCTCGAAAGAGCAAAGCGCAAGAACGGCCAGATGCCGGGCGGTGAGTGCTGTTTATGCGGAGCACGTTCCGGCGGCCGTCTGATAATGTTTAAGAGAATCACCGCGCACGCGGACGGATTAGAGTTGAAAGGCGAACGTGATAACCAGGTGTTTCCACCTTGCAGAGGGAACTGTGTCACTCAGAGCTGCGAATCTAAATACCGCGCCGGTAGGCGGGATTCATTATCGCCGCCGTGGGTGTATAACGAAAGAGCAAAAATTTTAAACAGTTTACATTGAGATGTTTTAACTTGAATGTAAGTGTTTATATGAAGGATTCGTTTTTTTTTCTTTTTTTTTAATTTTTTTGTTTAATTGAAAGTTTTTATTCTAAGAGAAAAAAACCGGTTCACTTATTTTTTTTTTTTTCTTATATCTTTTGCAATTATACTTATATCATATAAAACATAGGGGTACAGTCGAGTTAAGCAGATTTCTCTAGAATAAACTTTTATGGACGACAAAGCACATCTCTTCAAAAAATGGATAAACTATCCATAACGATGATTGTCGGTTTTAAACGGTTCCGATTTACGAAAATCGGAAAACGACGAATGCGAAAATTTAAGTCAGTAGTTGACTACCTTTTGAGGAGATCTGTTCATGATTCTATTAGTAATCAGAGCGATTTGACATTACTTCTGTTTTATCTTGAACTGTTTCGATAGTTTACAACGACGACCTTTTTGGTAAAATTGGATTGCTGGTAGCATTTAAGGATAACCATTATGTAAAGCTCCAAATTGCTCGGCAAATGAGATAAATGCTACAGTTTTACAATTATTAAAATACACTTTAAACACTGGCAAATGGTTTTCAAGGTAGTTTTCGTTTAAAACTGCAGACTTTATTTGACATTGACCATTGCCGATTACCACTATTATCGTAATAATAAGATTCCCATTCATCAAATAACAATTTTTAAATTTCTGCAGTAATTAGTAATTTTTAATATTCTATTAAATTTTTGCTTTATTTTTAATTATTTAAAGAGATAATATTTTGTTCATTTAATCTCAGATCAACAAGTGCAAACTGTACAGAGCGACAAAAGTGATCGAAGCAAAATATATATAGTGAACTAGGTTAAACGGTAGATTTCCTTTTTAATCAGAGCAAAGTTGTCGGTACAATTACACGCAAAAATCATCCTCGTTGCGTTATACAGAATAATTAGAAAACAGCTCTTCCAAGAGAAATTCGATTCGTCGAAACTATTAAAATTCGTATTCCAGATGTCGGGTTTAAGGCACGCCTTGGGCGCCCACGAGGTGACCGACAAGAAGGGCGGACTCTGGCGCTCGATGGTGTGCGAGTTCCTGGGCACGCTGCTGCTCAACTTCTTCGGCTGCGGCGCCGTAATATCCGGCAGCATCCTCACCATCAGCTTCTCCTTCGGTCTGACGGTCGCCGCCGTCATTCAAGTCATCGGACACGTCTCCGGCGGCCACGTTAACCCGGCCGTGACGTTCGGCCTCCTCGCCATCGGCAAGGTAAGCGAGAGCGGGCCGTCGCGCTCCCCCGACCCTGCTGTATAATAATTTCTATTTTACGAGAAAGGCAATTAAACCTTGGTGAATTATCTCTCGACAGATCCCGCTGATACGAGCGCTCCTGTACGTTCTGGCGCAGTGCTTGGGCGCGATAACCGGCTCGGCGATCCTGCGCGCCCTGTCCTCGGACAGGATGGGGCTGAGCCTGGGCGCCGTCGAGCTCAAGAACGGCCTCACGCCGGTCCAGGGCTTCGGCGTCGAGTTCTTCCTCGCGTTCCTCCTCGTGCTGGTGGTCTGCGGCGCCTGCGACGCCGGCAAGATCGAGAGCAAACCCCTGGCGCCGCTGATCATCGGCTTGGCCGTCACCATCGGACACATCGTTGGTGTAAGTTTCCTCTTTTTTCTTTATCTGCCTTCTTTTATGTATACCGAGTGCGTGGCGTTTGTAGGGCTGAGAGGCCGTGAGACTCGCGCCCGAGACGTATAAAAAGCTCGTTTGCAGTTTATTTATTGCTCGAGCCTTAGATCAATAGTTTGAATCGCGATTTTTTTTCCTTCTTTTTAAGGAATTCGACTTTTCTGCACTTGTATGTCACGACGCCGATCGAGCTGTTTTTAGATTAAACCGCGATTAAGCTAGTTTCAAGATTTCAGAGCGAGAAACAATAGGATTTTTAAAATATCATTGTTGATTAAAATTGTTGTAAGACCAATTTACAATCTATCGTAATTTATCAACGCGTTTATTTCACGAATTATTCAGTGTAAAATCTGTAGCAGCATGAGTGATAAATGGCTTTCGAAATTTCGTTGGCTTGGACTCCGTCCAGCAATTGACATTTAAACTGAACGCGCTGCCGAGGGTACACTTGTAAAGCTGCTCGTTGCAATCCGTTAATACGAGAATCAACGGCAGAAACTATAAACGTTAAATCTTCAATTCGCGCGTCGAGCGCGTTAATTTTAAATTTCTCCCCTCCGCGCGGAATCATCAGCAAGCCAATTGTCGTTCCGAAAGACTGAATCAACGAAATGTAAACATTCAGATCCCGCGAACGAGCACCGGCATGAACCCGGCGCGAGCACTGGGCGCCGCCGTCATTCAGGGCGAGTACCCGAACCACTGGCTGTACTGGATCGGCCCCATCTTCGGCGGAGTCACCGCTGCTCGGATCTATACGCACGTGGTCGGACACGCCCCGGAACCCGAGCTGCCCAGGGCTTACAACGCCGACGAGAAGGAGGTGAGTCGACGGGTTTCACTGCTTTTCTTATAGACACCGCGAGCGATTTTTCATCCACGCACTTTTTTTTTCCTGTTACCGCGCGCACATAATGTCGCTGTTGGCCTGGAGGCCGATTATCTTTCTTTTTAGCTTCTTTGCCTGGCTGTTGAATGATAACGCTGTCGTACTAAAATGCAATTAATGATATTTCAGAGACATTAAAGGAGATTGTTAAGTGTCTTTCAGGAAACTAACCATTAACAGACATTCGCTTTTCTTCAAACGTACGTCGAAGTAAGATATAGATAACGTTTATACATTTTTTATAATCCACGCAGTCAGTTTCATTTACTTGATTTAATTCTTATTAAAACGTAATACATAATACAAGCATAAAACTAAAAGCCATCAGCTTCCGACGCAAACTGAAGAAGTATAATTGTCTGCCCCACAGCGGTTCGAGTACATAGACAGTGGACGGGGTGGCCTGTAAAGATCGGCAAGATGGGGTCAAAATAATAAAAAAAAAACAAAAAAAAGAACCGAAAGATAATGCGCTGTTAAAGGCGGAGAAGCGGGAGAAAAAGAGAAAGGAAGCGCTCGCGGCGCATTAAACTCTGTGTGTGCACCGCACTGATCGAGCACGATGTCCGTTATTTTGCAGCTCCACCGACTCACCACCAGGAAAGGATCGCAGCCGGCTTGAGCATCTTCCTCCTCCTAAGCGGCCGGTTCGAACGGCGCTTCTCCCCGTCTTTCTCTTCTTATTGCGCTACGAGACTCAGCGGCCAGCTGCATGCATGTACACGTCCGCGGAAAATGAATTCGCATCCTTCGCAATCGCAAGACTATTTCGGCGATATTTTGTATTTTAGGTCGTTTTAATACAAATTTATTGCTCTGCGGAATCGCATGATTGTTTTATATGAAAATGGAAACCTTCATAGAGTTTATACAATTTAAAAAAAAGTCAATTTTAAATCAATGAATCACACGTGTGAATTGTACGTGGGAAAGTCTAAGGATTTTATTAAGATTTTGTAAACAAGATAGCATTGCAAAGTTTACGATTGTATCACTTATAGTGTAATGGCATAAGCTTGTAATCCAGCTGATGTCTTTCAATTCAAATCTTTATAGCAATTTACAACTTTTTATAAGTGTATAAATTTACAGAAACCATTAAAAACTTTTCTTTTTTTTACTACAATTGAATTCAATTTTTCATACAATAAATGTGTATTAACGCGTGTTTTATTAATATACATTTTCATTTAAGTTGCAATTCGCAAAAAATATTTATATAGCTTGCCAATGTTCATATTTCTAAAGAATACTTCATAAATACCTTCTATTGTATTTCCTATAGAAGTAACTTTGTGACGAATCTATTTTTACGTGCAATGAGTAATATCATTCAAACTTTTATAAAAACTGTTACTGATAAAATTATACTGCAAAAATAGATTTTCAGATTTAAATATCTGCATTCAATACTGCTATGCACGAAAATAAATCTTAAATGTCATAATAGATTTATTTTATATTTTTTATTAAGCTTAGTCATAAGAGAAGAACAATACTAATCTGCGAAATATACTTTGTATACTTATTTATTACTTTCAATAATGTTTAAGCAAAATCTGCGCTTCTGGAAAGTTATATGTTATTAATAAGTTTTATTGCGTTTACTAGATGATATTAATATATAACAATTATCTTACCTAATAAATTTTATATATTTTGAATAAGTTACTTATGAGTTAAATTTTTTTTTTCCTTATACATCTAAAATTTTTGCTTGATAAAGTCTAATAATTCTTAAAATAGCATTTGATGTAAAAGATCACAGAAACTTTGCTTTATAAAAAAAAGTTTGATACTTCAATAATTACAAGGATTTCGAGAAATAAAAGGAATAATTGAATCCTTTTTTATATTATAAACGGTATTTTGCATTTAATATAGAGCTTTTAAATGTAACAATGATTTTGTTATTATTATAATAAAATGTTTTTATTACCTTACATTACCATGTTTCACAAAAATTATACATTCGAAAAATCTATATAATAATGAACAATTAAAAAAATCTGTCTGTAATACATACAGATGTGATGAAAGATGCAATAACATCTTGCGGATTCAATTTTCGAAATTATATTATATTATATGTATCAGTTCATTTAAAAAATACATAAAATGTCAAATAAAAAAATTATTTTTTCATAAACGCAAAAATGTACAAAAGGCAGTAATAGGGTTATAAAAATTTCTGCACTTGTTTCGTCTACTTAGAGGAAACTTTAGAAAAAAAAATATTTTTCTTGCACCTTTCTAACAAATTCCATTAAAATAGCAAATAAAAATCTCACCATCAAAATAGTGTTGACATTTTTATTAACAAAAATTAAGATAAATATATCTTATCTTCGATGATGTCAATTGCATTTTCATAAATGCAGTTTTCGAAAGATTGATGGGAAAAGTGATCCAGTGATCCTACATGTTAATGTTTGTTCCCGAATATTCATGCTTTTTACATTGCTTCTGTCAAGCGTAAATAAATATTCGTAAAATCTATACTCGTGTATAGTCTTCTTTCACCATTCTTCGCAGATTAAGCTTACTTGTTTACAATTACAGTAGATGAGAAACGTTTATATAAAATTAATTCTGAAGGGAATGGTCAGGTATTTACAAGGCTTTACTGGATCATCCAATTCATTATGAATCCTTTATCATTTTGAACGACTGCGGCGTTATGTGGACTTCAATCAAATGAAGCGGTGGTTTATGGATTAAATATCAAGGTACAAAAAAATTGTTGTCCTTACTTTCGATTAAAAAATAATGATTGCGTGGAGAAATAGTAGAATAGTAATTAACTACAAACCAGTTAACCAATTGTTACTGGAATGTATAACCATTAAAATGTAAGTATATATAGTACACCTCAGCTCATAATACGACAGCCTTTGGCAAGCAGACTTAAAGAATTCACAGAGAAAAATATAATGCCGTGTATACATTAACAAATCATTGATGCAGTCGCAAATGCTCATTAACGAGAGCTTTAATCGTTGATCCAGAAGAATATTACTTCATTGTTGAATCTACTTTAACATTGTTACTTATTACTTTACGATTCCTAAGTATACCATCTTACTTCTTGTATTTAAAACTATTTATTTAATATAAAAAATCGTAAAGTAATAAATAAAATGAGTCAACAATGAAGTAAAAACTCGTTCTTTTCGAGCCACAAAAACGTGCGCTAGAGTTCCACAAATGACATCAATAGCCACTGAGGATTTTAGTTATATTCACTTATTGTACAACATTTCTTCTTTATGTATAATTATCCCTCCATTTGCGAAAGCTTATCTTCTAAACTGTCTCTACTGTCTGTGGTCTCATTTAGATTAATCGTCTCATTCGTAACTGATAATTCAATTACTGAATCATCAAGGTTTTGTTCTTCTGCATTTTTATCAACGTCGACTTCCATAGTTGCTTCTGATGTTTCAAATATATCATTTGTCGTGGATAGTACTTGCGTACTCAGAGTAGACAGCTCAGATTCAGTCCTTTCAATATTTTCAGCTTCTTCTGCTGCAACTTCGTTATTTTCAAATTCAAGTTTTACTCCATCATTTTCTGATTGAGTGATTACAATTTTCAGAGTTGGCTCTTGTTGTTCTTTGTCTTCTTCCATCTTAAACTAGATACAAAAATATTATTTTTTGAAATAATAACAATATTTTATAAATATTTATCGGCATATTTATAAGATATAAAAATAAAAATAAAAAAGTTTAGCATTTTACCTGTTCTTGCAACTGCTGCTCCACTTGTTCTTGCTCCTGATTTTGTTCCATCTCTTCAGCAACAACTTCTTGCTCCATAAGTTCTTGTTCTATTGTAGAACCTGGCGCTTCAGGCACTTCTTCAATTCTTTCGTCTTGAGATTCTACAGTCTCTTCAGCTACACGAGTTACTTCTGCAAAAGCTTTTTGTGAAGTTTCATCAGTTCCTGTTATTTGCGTTAAATTATTAAGAACATTTTCTTGCATTTTCACCACCGTTTCCGTGGAGTCAAGAATATTGCATAATTCCCTACTCATTTCATC
Source organism: Ormyrus thymus (assembly GCA_035582935.1). NCBI lineage: Eukaryota > Metazoa > Arthropoda > Insecta > Hymenoptera > Ormyridae > Ormyrus > Ormyrus thymus. The sequence goes on along the minus strand of JAWWEM010000054.1, from coordinate 7,895,611 downwards.
GACATCAGGTTGGTTTTCTTCAGGCTTCATTATAATGATCTTTGCATCCTCGATTGATTTTGAAGGATTTAGAGCTTTCTCTTCTTTATCATCAAATATTACAGATTCTTGCGTTGATTCTTCTAGCTTAGAATACTCTTTGGAATCTTCATTAATATTTTCAGTTGGTTCTGCACTATCATCCTTTTCAGTTTCTTTTTCGTCATTGTACTCACGCTCTTCGTCGTAAATACTCTTATTGCGCTTTACAAAAACGCGTTTTAGAGGTAGTTGCTGTTCATCTTCGGACTCATCGTGACGTTCAGGCATCATATCATCACATGCATCATATTCTTGTTTTCGGGCTTGCAGCTCTTCAATTTTAAGTCGTTGCTGTTCAACTCGCTTTTCCAACTGCTCTAGTTTTTCTTTAGTTTCATCCAGGACCACCTATTAATTTGCATTTTTTTAATTGGTTTGTTAGTTATTAAAATACATTTGAATATTTTGAGTAATTCGTCTAAATACCTGCTTCGGTTGTTCGACTCTTTGAACTTGAGTAACTTTTGGTAAAGGTAAAAGTGTGCTTGCTTTAACAATATCTTCATTTTCAGCCATTCTTAAAATTTGTTTTGCATCAGTAGTTTGCAGCATAGCTTCGATGTTCTGACCCTTATCCAAAGGCTTCTTCACTACCACGCGTTTAACGACATTACCTGTTGGTAGTTTTGCAAGCTCTGATGGGTCAATGATTGTACCATCAGGATTCATGATTACTTCACGTGTAGTGTCACCTTGACGAATGATTCTACGTACAATAACTCTCTTTGTAACCTGAAATTAAATATATTTTTCAATTAAAATGTTAAATAGTTTTATCAATAAATATTTTTTTCAGTTCAATAGACTATTTTTTTTTAAATCTAAGATACACCTAAATTAAGAACTACCTTAGGACCTGACGTCGAAGGAGATTGTTGTACGGAACTTCCAGCAGCTTCTTGAACAAGTTCTCTTACAGGACCTGAAAGACCCATTTGAGTCGCATCAATACTACCTGCAGGTTTTCTGACAACAATTCTTTTAATGACTTTAACTGTGTTAACATTCTTTTGACCAATATTAGATATTGGCGGATCAATTTTTTCTTCTTTGATGATAGTTGGTGCTGCGACCGTTTGAGCAGCTTGTCTCGTAACAACTTGAGGCGAGTCTTTACCTGGTTCTAAATATTCGTATAAAGTTATAAATTAATTTATTATTCAACTTAAAAATTAATGTAAAAAAACAAACCTTGATTTTTAAGAGGTATTTTATGCTCCTTGAAAACGGACGCGACAATCTTTTGTACTTGTGCTTCTGTCTCATCAACTCTGACCTTTTGCGTAGGTTGCGATTGTTGCACTTCAGTCGATTTGATTTGTTTTGCATTAATAATCTGTGGACTGGTCTGAGTGGATTTTTTTGTTTCTGGAGCATTTTCACCCCTTCGTTGAATGGGCATAAGTGTTTTAATCGTCTTTTTCAGAACATTACCATCTTTTCCTCGCACGTAAACTACTTGTTCATTTTTGTCCTCTTTTTCTGCAATATCCTCCTCACTCTCACCTTTCGATGACCTTGGTACCGCCTTTTGCATCTTCTTCGCTGAATAAACATAAGACGATGGGGGTTCGTAATCGTCATCACCATCCGAATATTGGTCCTCATCATCGTCTTCTTCACTTTCAGTTTCACCAAGCTTATCTTTATTATCAGGAGGTAAACCGTCCGGTCCCATCTTCTCGCCTGCCTCAATATGCTGTTTGATGTGCGTGACATAGTCAGCTCGGTTACGACAGGATTCTTGGCAGACATCGCAAACTAATCCCATGCCCGGGCGTTTAACATGCGTTAGCTGATGTACTTCCAAGCTCTCTTTACGCTTGAAGGCTTTGCCACAATCTTCGCACTGGTGTCGCTTCTCGACTGAATGACTGCGCATGTGGCGGGTCAAGTGATGAGAAAGTAAGAAAGATCGTGGGCAAAGCTTACAGAGATAAGGTCGATGACCAGCATGAGTGGTCAGATGGCGAGCAAGCTTTGTGCTAGTGCGGAACGCTTCTTTGCAATACTCGCAAACGAAGGATTTGTCCTCATTATGGAGCATCTCATGTCGTTCAAGACCTGTACAAAAAATAATTAAAATTAAATAAAGATGTAATTATTTTGGACCAAATATTAGGCTTGTATTGCAAGAAATTTTTATACCTTGCTTGTAAGTGAAGCGTTTGTTGCAAATATTACATTGGAAAGGTTTGACAGCTTTGTGCACGGCCTCTTCATGCTTCTCAAGCTCTTCGGGGGTAAAGAATTCTCTGTCGCACTGTGGACAGCCATATCTTAATTCATCTCTATGAATTTTCTCATGTCTTTGTAGAAGGTTCGCTCGCGAAAACTGCTTCTGGCATATCTGACAAATATAAGGCTTCTCTTCCGAGTGCGTAGACATGTGCTTATTTAAATCATATTTGGAAAAGAACATGCGATCACACTCGGTGCACTTGTAGTCACGATCCCGATGCGCTCGCTGCATGTGCAATTGGAGCGACTGAAGTAGAGGGAATGTGCGATCGCACTGATTACACGCGTGTACGCGGATTTCGCCAGGTTCGAGTTTGGATTCTTCTTTGGAGTCATTGGCATCGTTTTCACCTTCGCTACCTATGTCCTGCTCTTCGTCGTACACGTCACGGCGTTCCTCCTCACGTTGATGTTTTTCTGCGCGAGATTCTCCTTGACGTTGGACTACAAAATGAAACAAAACAAAAGGATATTTAAATGAAACAGAAATCTGTGAAATTTAATAAATTACAAAAAATTATGACTTATTCATACCAGCATGACCTGACTCTCGACGTTCCCTTTCTCCATTATCTAAGCGTGGTTTCTTAACTTGATCATTCACAGTTCTAGATTCTAAATTTCTTTTGTTGCTTATTTCGGGAGGATCGCCCGATAATGGAGGAAATGGTCTTGGAAGCACTCCTGAGACTGGATAGGCACGTAAGGCTTCATCTGCTTTTTTACATTGTTGCTTAAATTTATAACATCGGTCTAAATTCCAACGACAATTTGTACAGATCATTTGTGGCATGCCATCTGCAGAATACACCTGTTGACATCGAAGTAAAAATTAAAGTTTTTTTCATGAATCTTATAAAATTTACTAAAAATTATTCAAGACAATTGAATTTTAAAAAAGTATTAATAAAATTAGGTTTGATTTGTGAAACAGCATTTAAAAGTAAATAATTAATTTTGTTATAACGTTTAAAAAATAATTAATATTTGGATAAAAAATAATTACAAGGGGATAAGAAAACGTGCAATGTTACATTCAATTGATATGACAGTTTCCTTCTTTATCATGTGCGCTTATTGACTTTCCATCACCCTCATCGCGAATTTTTCATAAAAAGTATAAAACTTCTAATAATCACGGCAATCCTTGAATTTTTTTTACTAAAATAAAGTTCATCTACTTTACAGCTTCAGAAAATCTTGAAATGCATTTCAAATGAAAAATGTTGCAAGCAATGTAGAAATATCAATAAATAAAAAACTAAATTTCAATTGTTGAATAATGAAAAACCACTGGTTGGAATATTGGTATGAACTCAAATGCTAACTCAAATTATTGCTTAGCAAGATTTAAATTCCTGCATTAATTACTTGGAAGCTAAAAAGAAAGCTAAAACATATGGAAAACTTTTTAGATTTTGTGCTTAAAAAAATAAATGAAGTTACTTTAAAACAGAATTTTAAAAACTGGTATAACTGTGCATTCTTTAACTTTCACTTAGAAAAAAAGAGTAAAAAATATTATGCTATGCAGTGGCAATTTAATATATTGTTGAACATTAATATTTTTAAAGTCATAATAAATTATAATTTTAAAATCATATTTTTTATTTTATTTTAAAATCATATTTTTTAAAGAAAATTTTAATCTGAAACCTGATACAGTTCTTTGCCACTTGTGCACAATTAAATAATTAGCAAATTCTTTCATAATGTAAACAAATTTGAAATTTAGCATTCCACAAATTAGAGGTAAAAAAAAACATTATCAACGCGTCAGTCGAAAAGGCAAAGATCGGATTTCTGTGAAACAACCGGTGAAACTAAAAAAACTCCTTAGCTCGGCGAGTTCGAAAACCGTAAGACTTCGACAAGGAGAGCGACAGGTATAATTGCAGGATAACGGAAGGAAGGCAAGTGGCAAGTCGGCCGCCTAAGTTTACCTCGATAGCGACGCAGGACATGATCTGTAGAGTGAGCGGCACCTGGAACGGCTTGCTTAACTCACGATCGTAGATGAAGTTCAGTGGTTCATTTTCCGTGAGGCAAAATCTGCAGACCCGCCTCGAACGAAGCGGCGCCGGTCTATTCTCCATCTTGCTCATTTATTCTTTCTCGACGGTCGGACGCCGCGTGGAAGACGGCCGACGACGGTAGACCGCTTCTACTCGTCAACGATAATAAACAGCGAAGGAAGAGAGAGAGAGAGCGAAATGGCGCCGCCGACAGAGCCGCGACTGTTCCGTACTCAGAGCTTCCTGTGCTGGCGCCGCCGTGGACTTGGGATGATACTCCTGGTTTCGCAGCGACGAGTGACCGCTCGAGGAAAGACGGTGTGAGCTGCTGCTGCTGCTACTATTTCTGCCTCTCAGCCGACATTCACCGAACCAGTTTGTGGAGTGACTGCAGTGGTACAACTGTGACTGACTGTGCTGCTTCGCCTCATCCACCGCTGCTGCTGCCCACGCCTTCGATAGAATATACCTACTCCGATGGTACGTGTCAGCGACCGTGGCGCTGCGTGCTTAATTCCAAGCCAACAAGCTTGAGGACGCTCACGGCAGATGGCACTTCTCAACAAGAACCAGCCCAGAATGCTACGAACAGTCGCTGACGAGTGCAGACGTTATCTGACAGAGCTCCTCAGTTTTTTCCCTAATATTTGTGTTAAGGTGGAAGTGCATTCCCGGACTAGCAGTGGAGTGGTT
>JAWWEM010000054.1:7827924-7884564 GCA_035582935.1 Ormyrus thymus | reverse complement strand
AACATTGGTTAAAAATATACTTATAAATCCGGAAATTGAATTTTATTGAAACTGGCAAACAACTACTTTTGTTGAATGCTAATCATTACATTTGTATGATTAAAATTTTCGTTTCATTATACATTCTCGTTTGAATACGACAATGATAAATTATTTTCTGCATATAAACGATCGATAAATTAATAGAGAAATGACCTGGAAAGCTTTGACTTCATTAAACAGCTATTTATTATATTATCCAACTAATACTGACAATAATTTATAATAAAAAATCCCTAATAAATGTAAGCTGAACCAGATGAAATTTGTAAGAAATCGATGGGACAACTCGAACAACAATCTTCCTGCTTACTCCGGCCTGAATAAGCTAACCGTAAAATCCCCCTAGCAAATCTATCGCAACGCTCGGCGCGAAGTCGATCGGCGTTGCCCCCCCTCGGTGAAAAACTGTTTCGAAAAGCTAACGGACAGAGTCGGCGCATCGGTGCAGGATCGTCGGCTCGCAGCGACGAGGCACGCATACAGCCGCGGTCATGGCTGCGCGCCGAGTTACAACACCCGCGCCTCGGCACGGCCGGGCGCTCGCTCCTCGGGGGCCTCAAGTGGGGACGCATATAAGGCCCACGAGGTACCGTTCAGCAGTCAGTTGTAGCCTCTGGTGATCCGACACATCCGCTCGATCCGCGCGCTCCCATCGCCATTGTCTCCTTCGTTATCTCCTCCTCCGAAGAGGGAGATCTTCCAGCGGCTCGGCCAGAGGAGACTTCCCGCGGGCACGCAACATGAGGTTCCTGGCTGTCGTTTGCTGCTGCCTGCTGGCGCTCGGTGAGTGTCCGCTGTTCGCCGACGAGAACGATCACTTTCTCGCGTGCATCTCGCGCGTTATCGAGGCTGAGAGCGCAGAGCGCTGCTTTACCAGCTAGTCTTTTAAGCCTTTCGCGAGCCGTTCTTTTCTCCTTCCTTTTGAAATTTCATTTTGCTTCTAGTGCAGGCTTATTTCTTTCTTTTCTCCAAAAGTACTGGTTTTTGAACAATTAGGATGCCAAAATTTCACTTCTGTGCACGGCGAGCTTCGCGACTAAAAACTCAGTGGATCGAAAGTCCAGCCGCGCAAAAGCAAGCAGTAGAAAGCAATTAGGCCGAAGCCGGAGGAAAAGAAATGGCTAGCCGAAGGCATCCACCTTGAACTTTACATTCTAAGAGTCGGCGAGAGCCGCTCGCCGCATTCCAAGAGCGACGACAACTGCGACGCGTCGCCATCAGGCCGAGAGGCGGGGAAAACGCTGCTCGCGCTCCCAACACAAAGGACTCGCTCGCTCGCCGGTAATTGGGGAAAGCTCCGAAATGGGATGATAAATTCGCGCGCGCGCGCCGCCGCCGCCTGCACCGCTAGCTCGGAGTCGGCGAAAGTCGCGAGGCGGCTTTTACTTTTTTGCCAATCGTGAAATTTAGAGCTTTTTCTTGATCCATTGGATAGCAGTTTTTAAGGTCGAGGCGAAACTTGTATTTAAAAACCGCGTTGAATTGAAAAGTTCTTCAAAAGCTTCAAGGAATTCGCAAATCGGCACAATCGCTGAAAACCTCCGTTTAGAAGTCAGCAGAAAAACTTAGCGAGGAGAAGTCGCGCTTTACGACAGGTAATCATCTCCCGCGAAGAAAAGCTGCAGAACCAGACGACCGGTCGTGTGTCGCGTCGCGCGCTTTCTCTCTTTCTCTGCGAGGTCGACCGCACCGCGACCGCGCATTCTTTCAGGGACGATCGCGCGAGGCCGCCTCTCTCTCCCGATCGCTTCCACGATCGCCTTTTTTTCGGCCCGATACGCGTCGTCGGAAGCTCGTGGGACAGCATTGACCCAGACTGATTTTTTTCCCTTCGCGACGGATCCGGATCGTTTTCAGCTGAGACTCAAGGATGGCGAACGTCAATGAGACGTCTCCCGGGGCACTTTCGACGCGTTGCATTTTTTTGACGAAATGATGGCTGTTATTAATTCTTCTTTTGCTCGGGAGGGAAGGAAATTTTCCTGCGTTTAATACTTATTTCAGTTCAGAAAACTGGTTTCTGTCCGGCATTGTAATATAATACAGCAGACAGATTGAGAAACCATAAACAGTATATTGCACGTTAGCTGCGCTAAAATGGATTATTGCGTCAGTCGTCATCTTTGTATTGTAATATTCAAAGCGAGCCTATTGTATGACGAAAATCAAAGAAATTTTCCTTCGCGCTTCGAGTCGTTGGCTCTATAAAAAAAAAAGCCACCGAAAACACCGGGAACTGATCTACAATAAAAGCTCGAACTAACGGCGAAAATCTGAACAGGTGCAGCTTCGGCCCTGACGCGGAAGGAGGAAGCGGCCGAGATAAGCAGGCGCAAGCACGGCTCGCCCCTGTACAAAAAGCAGCCGGCGCGAGTGAATCCCGATCAGGGCGAGGAGGCCGAGGCCGACGGGGAGTTCTCGGATCAGTGCCCGGAGCCGAACGGCTACTTCCCCGACGCCGAGCAGTGCGACAAGTACTACGACTGCCGGGACGGACAGCTCGAGGAGAAGCTCTGCCCCGACGGACTCGTCTTCAACGACTTCAGCCCCATGCACGAAAAGTGCGACCTGCCGTTCAACATTGACTGCCTCAAGAGGCCCAAGTTCCGTAAGTTTTCTTTTGCACTTGCTAGGAGCGTAGTAATAAGCGTAAGAATAGTAAAGCTATCATTATAAAACGACTGTAAAATATTATCATTAATTACGATTAAACGGAGAAAATGTTTCTTTTAAAAATTACTATATTTATACTAGAAAACTTCGGTAAAAAACATGTATACAATTAGTCTGAAATTGAGTTATTCATTCTCCTTTAATTTACAATTCCGCTGAAAAAAACATAAGTTAAAATCCAATAAAACCGACCAACAGAGACGCCGAAGCCGTCGGCGCACTGCCCCCGTCAGCACGGCTACTTCGCTCACGAGGACCCGACGAACTGCAACACGTTCTACTACTGCGTCGAGGGCAAGTTCAACATGATCAAGTGCCCGGACGGCCTGGTCTTCTCCGAGAAGACCGGCATCTGCAACTGGCCCGACGAGGCCCAGAAGAAGGGCTGCGGCTCGCGGGAGCTCTTCAACTTCACCTGCCCGAAGGTGGACGAGAGCGTCGCCGCGACCCATCCCAGGTACCCCGACGCCGAGGACTGCCAGTTCTTCTACGTCTGCATCAACGGGGAGACGCCTAGGCGCAGCGGCTGCAAGCTCGGACAGGCCTTCGACGAGAGCACCGGCAAGTGCGACTGGGCCCGCAAGATTCCCGAGTGGTAATTTTTTTTTATACTTACAGAGGGATATTTGCTTGATTTTTTGCCGAACGCAGGATTGGTGTTAAAGAAAGGAATTCGATTTTTTTTTTGTTGGTTGCGTCAAATCGCATCATCACATCTCATTGACCGACAATAAACATGTCAATAATAATCAACAATTCAGAATAGTACTGTACTAGAAAATTTATTTTTAAAGTCTTAGTTTCGGTAAAGATTAAATTCATAGATTTATAAAAGTTTATACTCGTATTTTATATTTTATACAAGAAATATAGAGATCAAAAGATTATCCAGCTAATCAACATTTAAAATTATAAAGCTACAGAGGAGCATTATATAAGCACCGAACATGTAAGTTCTAGAAAACAAGATTTGAAGTAAAAATTTGTAACTATATATATATAATTTTTTGTAAAATTATGAAATTTAATTGCAAATTACAGCATTGATGCCTTATATAATGAACGGTGCACGAGTTTTCTCTTCTGATTAAAAAGAAAACACAAATTTTAAATTTACCACGCTCGCAGAAAAACATTAAAAACTTGATAAAAAAATGACAAACTGCTTAAATACATCGCTAATCCTTTGCGTTACAATTGCAGTAAGGACTGGTACAAGGGAGTTCTGACCGACGCCGAATTGGACGCTCTGGAGAACCCTCCGCCGAAAACCAAAACCGGCGGCTCGAGTCGCAGAAAGGGACAGAAGCGCGGAGGCCAAGACGCCGCAGAGAATTAAATGCTTTTTGCATCCTTTTATTTTTACTTCCGATCCCCTCCAGCAAGAGTATCGCGCAACACCGCGGACGTCCATTGTGCCTTGGAATCAAAAGATTAGAGCTGCAGGCAGGATGTTACAGCTCTGCAAGAGGCACAAAGACTGAAGTATCTAATAATGTAGACTTAAAAAAATTTAAGGAAATTTTTGTACGATATAAATAAACTGCTGCCTTCGTCGAGAAGGAAGAAAAGAGATATATCAAACACCCAAGGCGTACTTTGTATAGTTTTTTTTTTCTTTTTATTTGTTAATCGAATGCATAATGTATTTATATATGCGTATACGTATAAAAGCGTGTGCGGCTGTAGAAATCCGACGTATGTAAAATTTGCAACGACATAAAAAAAAACACCCAAAAACAGACAAGTCTTTTGAATGAGCAGTAAATTAATTTGACTCCCGATTAATTTACAATGTAAATGACACTACTCGGCGCGTGGAATACGTCGATTCTTTTTCGGAGAAACGCTAATAATGTACAAGACGGCGCGTTTTTCACGGATCGACGAAGAGGTGAGTGAGAAAGTTCCGGAGGAGGAATGGCTAAGCTAAACGGAGAGGGAATGAGAAGCCGAACTGCAGGGAGTGAAAGTCCGGCTTGAATTCCTCGGCCCTATGGCGGGAGGTATAGAATTAGAAAAGCGAGGTAAAAGTAAGGATGACGGATGACACCGTGAAAAATAGATGTTTTTTTTTTAATTTCGGATAAAGAATTTCTGTTTTGAAAGTTGATTTCCTGCTGCTGTGTAAGCTTTGCCGAGGCTTTCGAAGATTTATAAATTAATCCGAATTTGAATTAGGCCTGCCAGGATTGTTTAAAGTTGCACTGGTTATTACTTTTTAATTTAAGCTTGCAAAGCTGTTAGCTTTGTTGAGACTTGTGAAATTTATTACATTAATTCGACTTTGAATGTCTCTGGAATTTTTTAAAGTTGCACTGGTTATTATACTTTTTAATTTTATGGGCACTAATTTACTTTGTAGACGATACTTTTGAACTGAGATTCATTAAATTTCTTTCGCTTAATCATTAATTATATGCCTTTCTCTGCAACTAAATATTTGTACGAGCCTATTAATCGTAGAGATATTATAGTTTTTGTAAAGATGAAATTAAGTCTTTATTAAAAATTCGCTTTAAATGCATGAAGTGCAAATAATGCGATAAATAATACTGTCTTTCGTGAAATTTGCTGTAGATTTAGTGTCGAAAAAGAGATGTGGAATTTCTTGAATAACTTAATTCTCACTTTAGCAAAGATACCCCCGTTCCAATTCCATTCTAAAATAAACTGCGTCGTTCAAAGGACTGAATTGAACTGCGCAGGCCTTGAAACCTTTTGAAAAGCTCTTAGTGCGCCGACAAAATGAATAAAAAAATGAACCTCGAAGCAAAAACGAGGCGCAGCGAACCACAATAACCCGAGCACAAAACGTTTCTCAAATCTTATCCCCGGGACATTCCACGGCAGAGAATTCGAGCCAGCGAGTTCGCCCCAATAACGATAATCCCAGCCCGCATCGGGCTAATTTTTAAGCCACGCGCTCCTCAAGGTCCCGGATTCGCCGTGACTTTGCCGCCGCGCGCTCGGCGATTTTCGTGCAAAAGAAGCAGCCCTCCCTCTTACACTCGAAAAGAAAGAACGCCGCCGGCGTGCGCATACGGCCGAGAAAAAAGTATACAGGCGCCCGTGCGCGCCGAGCACGGCGCCGAGCGAGCCCAGCGGTCCGTGCACGCAGGATCTCGAGCCGCCGGCCGCCCGCCGAGTGTGAAAGTGGGGAAATGCGAGGTGGGGGATGACAAAGTATACCCGCCGATCGACTGTCCCCGCTTGCAGTCTTTCACGCGAGGAGACGAACTTTTCTCTCGAGACGCGGGACCGGGAGCACGCCGAAAAACGCCGCTCAGACACTTCACTTCCGTGAGTTGTACTCTTCGCTCCTCTTCCTCGCTTCTCTTCCTTGTATCGGCGGTGAGCTTCCTTTTCACTTTTTCATTCTGATTTTTGGCAGAAAATAAGATGGCCAAGGTGTGTATCTTCCTCGTTTGCTTGCTCGCCATCGCTGCGTCGACTTGTAAGTATATCTTTTTAACCGCTTTAACGAGTCTCGCTTTAACATCTTTATCAGTTGTTTTTTTTTTTAAATAGCGCGATATAAGTATGACCCTTCGTACCTGCACGATAAAAACTCGACTTTTCTCCTCGCAAAACGAAACTTGGCATAAAAAAGGCGCTCTCGTTTCCAAACGTCGAGCGTCGTTCGGCGATATAAAAGCCCGCGGCAAAAAGTGTAAACCCGCGCAGGAAAGTAGCGATCGAATCGATTAGGCGGTCGATAGTTACCGAGCGCGTGCATAGCGTGCGTAGCGAGTCGCGCGGCGCTCCGGCCGGGGAGAAAGGACGTTTCGCCGGTAAATCACGTCTGCATATACGCGCACGGCGGCTCGCGAGTCCCGAGTCAACGACCCTTTTTCTTCTCCCGATGGCTGGCGGGGCTTTGCGTAACGCATCATTAGCCTAATGCGTATTAGACGTGCCGACGGGGCGGACCGTTATAGGAGCTCCTTTTTCCGAGCTCTTTCAATTAATTGAGCCGCGGGAAAATTAGATCGGCGCGCCGTCGCTTGGAGCTTCGGTATACGTTTTCATCGGGTCGCTCTCTGTCTACTTTTCTATGAAGTTATGGTATTTTTCAAATTCGCAGCTGCGAATTTTACGGTGTAAATTAGAAATTACTTTCTGGAAACTGATTGAAATGCCGACGGACAGTTTATGTAAGCTGAGACGTAGGTCTTTGTAACTTTCATCTTTATAAATTACGTAATGCAGTTATTACAAAAACCATGCTTTAATTTTATGCGTGCCAAAGTATCATCGTCTAAAAATAAAAGGCTGTTTATTATTTAAAAATTCATAATGATCCAACATAGTAATCCTAAACGATTGCTTTGATTAAACTTTTGTTAATTCACTCCTCGCGTCGAAATGAACTTTTCGCAGGTAAGCTATCGTGGCCAATAAACCAAGTATTCCCCAGAACCGTCAAAGATCTCGAGCCTCGCAAAAACTCCTCGCCTCGAATCTCAAAAAATTCGACAAAGGCTCGTAATTGGGAGTTTTGTAGGCGCGCGCGCGCCCGCCGCCGCTCAGTATGTGCTCACTTTCTAAAGCGTAAATGTCAGTAAGGCGGCTCGGCTCTTTCTCCGCGGCTCCGCGGGTCGGTTACGTAAAATAATTTCGAGTCCGGTGGCCGCCGCCGTACGGGATATGAAAAAAAAATTCACGCGAAACGGTTATATTATTCGCGCCGAGAGAGCCGAACCCCGGGAATTACGTAAATTCGCCGCCGGATTCACTGTAGCATTGCCGGGTAATCGTTTCGCTGCAGAGGCAGATGTTACCTCGCGAGTTTTTCGCTACTTGCTTTGCTGGAGAATAAATTTGTGGTGGAGGAATCGTGATGCGAACTATTACGTCTGGGGAACAAAGCGAATTTCGCAATTTTTTTTTCTAATTAGTAGTAAAACTGGTTCTGGTCAGACGTCACATATTTTCTAGAGTAAGGTAATGCGAAAGTAAAGTAAACATGAATCTTGCACAGGCAATGAAAAGAAACTAGAATCAGTTTAGCACCGAAGCGTCTCATTACGCTAAACTCCATAGAAAGGTTTGACGGAACTCTGGAATTTGCCCGAATTTCAGACGGCGCATTCAATTGCCCTAAAGACGACGGCCAGTACGAGGACTCGAAGCAATGCGACAAGTACTACGACTGCGTCGACGGGCAGCCCATTGAGAAGTACTGCCCGGACGGCCTGGTCTTCGACCCACTGAACCGGAAAGTTAACAAGTGCGATCATGTCTTTAACGTCGATTGCGGCGACCGGCTCGAGCTCCGTAAGTCACTCACCGCCAATTACCTATCCCGGCCCGTTTTAGACGCGCAGATGTCCGGAATTTCCGGTGAAATCTTGTTTACTCAAGAGTGTTGCACGACCTGCTAAGAAGCAAACTTGCGAATTGCAGAGCCGCCCCAGCCGACGAAGAAGTGCCCGCGCCGGAACGGATTCTTCGCGCATCCGGATCCAGCCGTCTGCAACATCTTCTACAACTGCATCGACGGCGAGGCCATCGAGATCACCTGCACGACCGGGCTGCACTTTGACGAGTACAGCGGCACCTGCGTCTGGCCGGACAGCGCCGGACGAAAGGTATCGTATGCATGCGCTTAAAAAGTCGAGTCTCGAGCCCCTTGAAACGAACCGTCTCCCCCCCTCCCCCCAGGGCTGCGGAGCGGTGGACAAGAAGCTGAAGGACGGCTTCGAGTGCCCGAAGGACGCGGGGGTGGACAGCCGCGGCCTGGCGGTGGACCACCCCAAGTTCGCCCACCCCGAGGACTGCCAGAAGTTCTACGTCTGCCTGAACGGCGTGACGCCGCGCGAGCAGGGCTGCAGCGACGGCACCGTCTACAACGAGGACCAGCAGAGGTGCGACGCGCCCGAGAACGTCGCCGGATGGTACGTAGCACTGCTCTGTCTGCACTTGATATCGCACCGGTCGAATCGCTGAACCACCCGGCCTCCTGTACCACCCACTTCGCACAATAAAGCCGAGACTGACGCACAGCATTCATGTGGACTTGTTTGATTGATTTTCAAAGCCTTCGATCATTTTTTCTATATTCACGTAGTGTTAGAAATCTTGCTCGCGCGGGTCGCTTTCTTTTTGTACCAAGCTCCTTTTGTCGGGAGCCATTAAAATCTTATGACACGTCCAACTGGTACGTTTATACGCTTCAATCAGATTAGTCGGGATTTTTAGCGTTTCGAAAAAGTGAAAATATCACTGCATTGAACTGTAATAGCACATTGAGTTACGGCCCCGTTAAAGGAACGTGTAGTCAAGCGTTCAGACTCATATTAAACTGAGCATTCTCAAAAATACAAATTAAATCCCACTTTCTCTGAGAGTGGTTTTTCGCTCTAACGACACGGAAAGAAAAAGTCCGGCCAAGCGCCGCGTAAAAAGCCAATCGTTATAATTGATTTCACTGTGGAAAAGCGGCAAAAGCGGGGGGAGTTGAAATTGTAGCAATCATGCAAAAACCGATTTTGTAACTGGGGGGGATTTTTGCGGCGTAACGATTGATAAGAGGCAGCATTCTTTTTTTTCCAAAACAACTTATTGTTACGCAAGCGCGAGAGCACTTTTCGAAAAGAGGAAAAAAGAAAGCGAGCGCAGGCGCATTAGAATTTTAGTATCGGCCATTTTTAAAACTCCCGCACTTTCAATCAAATATGCTGTATGTATATTCACGCGCGGGACAAAACCCGTTTCTCGAACTAGTAGAAAATCAAGCAGGATATATGAAGGCGCCTGCGCTCTACCAAAAAAGCCAAACGGAGTCGCGCGAGTTCGAAAGTCCTATCCTGCCGTTAAAAATCAATGTGTGCTTTCTTTTTCAGCGAGGACTGGTATAAAGATGACGATAAGAAGCCATAAATCATCGCCACGACGCCGATTTGTCCCGCATCGGGACACCGTATATTATAAATATGTGTTATAAATATATCTCTCTCTCTCTCTCTCTCTCTCCGCCTCATTGTACCTTCGTTTTACCGTCGATATCCTGTAGATGTATGAATGTTTTGTAATTAATAAAATATTAACTCGTCCAAGGTCTCTGGTGTATGTCTTCTTTATTCCGCAAGAAAGTCAACCAGCGCCCGGCTTCTCGATTCCCAACGCAAGGACCTCCGCACCCTCTGCTATTACGACATTCTCCGTCCGTGTCTGGCTCTGGTTTCCCGGAACCTATACATTCAGTCGAAATATTTCGAGACGTCGTGAAAATCCAGGCTTTGTTTGCTTTGCGGGCCGGTTTACGAGTGACATGGAAATTTACGGCAAGGCGGTACGCTTGGCGTTGCATTGTGGGGCGGGGAAAAATGCGAGAACGAGTTTTTCATTATTATTCGAGGGCACTTGGCGTGGACTCTATTATCGCGCGGAGAGAAATGCCTCGGCAACAGTCGTACTCTGATAAAAGAATTATTTTGAGTGACTTGCGTTGGAAGAACATTGTATTGTAGCCAAGTTTCATTATGTCATTTGTAATGTAACGAATCGATGCTTTCGTTAAAAAGAATAAAATTTTCTGTATATCAATATATCTTATCTCTTATCGACAAGTTTTACTAGGTCACTTCTCTCTCGGACCACTAAAAAGAATCCATCAATCGTCCACGAACTCGATTTTGAACTAGAGAAAGTGTATACGCACTGCACGCAAGTGTCGCAAGAGCACTCCAGATATCTCGAGCATCTCGCATCGGCCGACTTCCGACCTGCTTTCGTTAGGTGCCAAGGATACGCACATTTACAAAAGACCTTGGCGGCAGCTCCGGCCCGTCTGGCGAAGGCCTGCAGGGGCGATCATGCCGAACGGACAGCTGGCACTCGTCGACTTTCTCTCTCTTTCTCTCTCTTCGAGTGATAAAATCATGACGGACGCCGCCTTTATTTTTTTCCATCACCGCCGAGGGTATCGGCGCACACTTTCGATGTTGGGGAGTCGGTAAAAGTTGCGTTATCGAATCGGTTCCGCTTTCATCCTCCAGCGGGCTCTCGGTCAATAATGGACCTTGGAGGAGGCACGCTGGCTAAGCCTTTGCGAGTAATAGGAGTATAGGCTGTTTTTTGTTTTTTTTTTTTTTAAGATGATGCGCAGAGACGATACTTGATTCTGACGTTGATGGATTTTGATGGAGCGATCGTGGGATAATATAGTAATGCGTTTTAAACATTTTTTTGATGCAACGTTTTTTTACGTCGACAGTCTTGGGGGTAGATTGTGCAATGTCTTGAAGAAAACATTTTTTTTTTGATTTTTACTGGTGATAACGATTTTGTTTTCGTGCGCTGGATTTTGTTAAAATTACGACATAATGCACGTGGCATTGATTTTCAATTAAAAGTAAGTCAAGTTTAATGTACAATAATTTGCTGCATTTCAACACGACGCGTAATTTACTGCCAATCTCAATTATTCGTTTTGTCCACTTTTTTTCGTTTTATGTTAGGGCCAGGAATGGTTTGTACACATAAGAATCGTGCACATAATTGTGCAGAATTTATCATAGCTCGATATATCTATGTATAATTTTCACCAATGCTAAAGTGTGTACAATTAATATGTGCAGAATTCTTATGTATACAAACCACATAAAAATGTAAGAATATTCTGTAAATTTTCAAATTTTGAAGTCAAATGAAAATCAATAAGTGTTTTAGATTTCAATGAACCAATACTCAGCCATTAATGCTAATAGTTATAATCATGCCAATAAGCATCAGCAATGTAAACTTTTGAACGATTATATTTATTAAATACAGTGCTTTCTTTTATTTCAACAAAATAATTTGAAATTAATATTCATAGTTTTGAATACGATATATTTTCATCAATAGCCGTTTAAGACAAAAACGTTTATTATCTTCCCGTGAAAAGACTTATTGTGACCTAACTATTTACACCTGACTCTGAAATTATTTAGCGAAGCTTTGAACTGTCCAAGCAATAATAGTAATAAAATTTTATTATTTTAAAGCCGAATTCTAAATAAAAAAAGGTGTTTATTTTTCACTTGTACAAGCCTATTCTAGAATCTTTTTTGAGGTCTCATAAATTATTTTCTAAATTATTTACATAGATAAAAAACAAAAAGTATGGTTTTTATAGGGACAATAAATTTCAGATTTAGGGTGAATGTTAACAAAAAATCAAAATCAACAAAATTAATAATAATTTTTTAATTTCGTTTTCCATGAAAGTAAAAAGCATCACAAAATAAAAGTGCTAATATAACGTTAAATGAAAAAGTAAATTTTCTATCTCATATCTAGAAATCGCACGTTGACCCGCCGTAAGAAGATGCATTTCTCGCGACCGGGCCCCCCTGGGCTTATTAGCTCGGCGCCTGAGCGCGCGGCCTGACCTGTCTTTCACCCCATATAAGTCTCTAAAAAATCCCGAACTACGCGCGCCTCGGCATTTTGGAATGCGCGCTCGTGCATTAACATAGAATCGGCGCGTCAAAGCCCATTGACAAGACAGGCGCGCGCGGGCGTGGCAGTCGGCTCGAAAATCGCCGCGGACACGGCTGCAAGCCAAGAATTACGAGGCGCACCGAGTCGGTTCCTTATACAACGCTTTGTTCCAATGCGCTGCGAGGGAGCTTGCTGTGATATTGGTTAGATGTCATTGTATTGTACTGCGACTGGGTGTGGGTATTTTCGTCTTTGGGATTTGGCGGAAGGCATTGCACAATTTGGGTACGCCCGACGGAATAAAGAGAAGCGGAAAAGAATGTCTTACCTTATTCGGGGTGTACGAAATTTTTTAGAAATAATTATTAATATATCCGCGATTTGGATTTAATTAATGTTTAATGCTTATTTTGAGAGGGAAAAAATATGAATTTACGTATTATATGACTAGAAGCATTTGGCAACCATATGAAAATCGATTGTCATGCATCAGAACACTTTCTACAATACGGTAATTTGTCTTCTGAATTTGATAACGTTACCTCCTTACAGTTATGTCAGTTATCGACAGACACGCTTAAGAGTACAGTTTGAAAGATCGTAGAAATTTAATTATTGCGATAAAACAATTGATAAAAAGGGGTTTTGTAATAAGAAACATTTGAAATTTGATTAATGATGTAGCATTCGTAAGCTTGCATAATGAATGAGAAAAGTGGTTTGTTGGTATTTCTTCCTTATTCAAATTAAATGTTTTTATATAGTAGTTTATAGCTAATTAACTACACATTTGGAAAACCAGTTTTATCGTTTAGATGTTACAAGAATTTCCAAAAATTAATCTAGTTTTGTTACGTATATTTGTGTTTGGTAATACATATTATTTCACTCGATTATTTATTTGGAAAAGTTATTAAATCAAGTAATACTCGTTTTAAGAATTTATGAGTTTTAAGAAAATTTTCTCAGGGAAGAAATTTTAACTATTTTCAGACGCTTTTACTTTTCTATTTTTAATTTTTTTATGTATGTTCATGATTAAGCATTTAGTCATATTGTGTGTGCAGATTCTATAGGTACAATAAACATAATTAGATTGATTACAAAGGTCTTTTATTTTGAATGACTTTTTATATTATAAACGATTAATTAAATGAAATCAAATTGGTAATACTGATATTTTTTTCTCTAAATTAAAAAAAAAAATTATAAAAACTTTTAGATTTACCACCGACCGGCAGTGGTTTCGTCAAGCTAACGCGTACCCGTTGAAAAAGTATTTAAACACAATGGGACCTTCAAATAAACACATCCAAGACCACAAGCTCGCTTTCCCAGCTTACGCGAAAATTGTTCTCGTGACTTGTCCGAAAAGCTCGGTCCTCTTCCCACCCGAAGCACAATCGAGCAGACACGCAGATCTCTTGGCCCCTCGCCGCCTCGTCCTACCCGCGGAACTTTTCTCCGCCCCGAGCGGCCAGAGAGGGGAGCTCTCGGGCCGGGTCTCCCAACATTGTGTTAGAGAGCGTTGCGTTGGCAAACCTCGCCGAATGTCGAAGCTCTGTATGAGTGAGCGAGCGCCGCCGCTCTCGGTGCGATAGGTGAATTCGGAGAAAGGGGGTGCAGGAGAGGGGGCTGTCGAGGGGGGCCCCCCCTTTGTGAAATGCAGCTGCCATCCGGGCGGGCAACGTGAAAACGCAGTCGAGCGAAACCAGTCGTCCGCTTAGGCCACGAGATCGCCACCTCAGCAGCAGATCAGCACCCAGCAGCAGCAGCAGCACGGCAGGATGTCGAGATCGTTCGTTGCGCTCCTCCCGATCCTCGGGCTGCTCGCCGCCCGCGGCCGCCTCGCCGAGGCGCAGACGCAGTTCCGCTGCCCCGAGCCCAAGGGCTTCTACCCCGACGGCGAGCAGTGCGACCTGTACTACGCCTGCGTCGACGGTCAGCCGGAGGAGAAGCTCTGCAAGGACGGCCTCGTCTTCAGGGATGACAATCCGAAGAAGGAGTTCTGCGACATACCGGCGAACGTGCAGTGCGGGGAGCGCACGGCTCTGCGTGAGTATATTGCGCGGGGAGGGCTGATAATCGGCGGAACTCGTTTGACGACTGGCCGCGCCTGAATTTTCTCCGATACTTCCCGGCTCTACCCGGCAGGAAATCGAAAGCAGCCGCCAAATTTGACTTTGCCTCGGTTTTTAAGAGCCGCGCACAGCCTGTTTCCAAGTCGATTTCTGCCGATTCCGAGTGACGACGCGAATTTCAGCTCGCCGACTCACGCGCGTTTCCTTGCAAGTTACATCAGACGTTACCCAGCGACAGTGCCGAGATGCACTGCGCTTCATTGAAATGGCTTGAACACCATCACGGTTTTTGAATAAACTGTATAACGTTATGCAATTTTGAGTAAAATAGGTATTGTGGATAGGTTTTGCGAAATGTTTGTGCAACCAAAGAAATTACGTGCCACATAATAGGCTTTCGAATCAAAATGCTTTTCCTCACAATTCCTGATATTACACCCATTTATTTAAAGACGGCGTATTACTAAAACTTGCTTTTAGAACTTAAGCTTGAAAAATAATCTAATGACATTTTAAGACCAATACTTTTTGCAGCCCAATTTCAAAATCTTTATCTATATTGAACATGCATAACAGAAACTAGCTCAACTAGTAGTCCAATTTCTAATTTCTAGGTGAAAGCAGTTTCTCTTTGCAATTTGCATCGAAGCTATTTGAATAAAATCAAAAAGAAAATAAATCCATTTGCTATCTGAGAGAATTATCAGGCGCCATAAATAATCTCCGACACGCAATCGAAAAAGAGAAAGACGTCAAAGTGCACGACTACGCATTAAAAGAGCCGCATTAAACCCAAATTACAAATCTACTTTTCCCGCGTCTCAGTTTCGATGCGCGCGTGCCAAAAGAGTTGCGTGAAAAACGGAAAGTCCGTTGTTTACAAAAAAAAAATCGGCTTAATTGTACATTCACGCATCGAACGCGCAAACTTTCCCCGATTCTCGATCGACGCGAAAACTTAGCTGCCCGCGCGTGCAGCGAAAAACCGGTCTTCAAGGTTCTCCTGAAAAATCGGTAAGGCTGAGGGGAAGGGGGGGGGCGACGGCCATTGGCGGTCCATTCGGTAGGTCGCTCGCGATCGTCCCGAAATAGATGTGCGCGCATAATGCGACATTGTCGTCGAGCGGTCCGGTTTTCACTTTCGACGATTTTTTCGCAGAGGAGCCGCAACCCAGCAAAGGCTGTCCACGTGCCAATGGCTATTTCAAGCACGAGGATCCGCTCTCCTGCGACAAGTTTGTCAACTGCATCGACGGCGTTGCTCAGGTGATTCACTTTTATACTTGTTTGGGGGCCTTTTATCTGATCAATCCTCCTTAATGGATTGAGTTTGGCAGTGACTAAAATAAAGCTGAAATTTTATTATTATTCCGTGAATTTTGAACGGATTGATGCCGCTGTAAAAATACCAAATGAAAACGAACAAGTTTTAATTCAAGAATTTAGAAATGAAGGTCAATTTTTGATTAGTAAATTAAAAACATTTTAAACTTTCTAATTTCCGTCACTTTAATTAAAAACTCGATTTTGAATTAAAAAAGTATGGGCCCTCATCTATCCTCGCTCCTCTTCTACAAGAGGTCCGCTCTCTTTTGCCTCATAAAACACCTCCGCCCAACGACTCACTCGCAACGTGCCGTCTGCGTCTAGGTAATGCCCTGCCCACCCGGTCTGGTCTACGAGGAGAAGATGTCGAGCTGCGTCTGGGCGACCGACTCGTCGCGGCAGTGCAACGACGCGAAGCGCGAGATCCTCGACGACGGCTTCAGCTGCCCGGTCGGCGACAACGTCGGGCCCCAGGGCCGCATCCTGCCCCACCCCACCTACCCGCACCCGGAGGACTGCGCCAAGTTCTACATCTGTCGGAACGGAATGGTGCCGCAGAAGGGACAGTGCGAGGAGGGCCTCGTCTACAACGAGGAGAACTTCAGGTGTACCGAGGCTGAACTCGTTCCTGGATGGTAATGCTTTTACTTCTCTTATTAGGCGAATCTGAAAGTGGCCTGCTTTATAAAGACTAATGCAATCATTAATGAAATTTAATATTAATAATATTTCTGCTTCTGTATTAATTCTCATCTACAAGTATTGGCTAATTGGCCTACAGATATAAATTACATTTATTAATAGTTTAATCATTTCTTTTATGTAGCTTTGAGTGCGCGATAAAAATATATTTTATACTAAGGCACAAATGAATGTAGCACTTTCACTTTTGATGGAATGAAGTAATTTAAATTTTCGAGTTTCAAAAATTAATAATTTCTTGCAAATTTTAGAAAACATAATTCAATGAAACGCATTGAATTAAAATATACTTTCATTTCGAAATAGTGCTAAAACAGTTTCGATGCCAATAAAAATTTCTGTGGTAAAAGTGTCGCTATAAAATTCCTTTTTTCAATTGAAATTTAAAATACAAAAGACGATTATTATATAAGTCTGAAATTTATTTATTTTGAAACTATTTTCTGTTTTTATATAAGAAGTTACTTACAATTAAAAGTTATTGTGAACAGATTGAAAGGAACATAAACTGTTTTTTATTCAATTTTCACTTTGCTAATTGTAAATAATAAACAAGCGCAACACTAAGCATTTTTTAATCAATTTGAAATTTCATTTAGAAAGCTTCAACTCGATCCTTTCAACTTTCTCAGATTTTTGCATTCATTAAACTAATCGAACTATTAACAGAATAACGAAGAAATTACATTGTAAATTCTCCCGGGCTACCCAAACTTTTGTCTATCAGCCACAGCACGCACACCCAACACCAAACACTTCTCTCAAAATGAGCTAATTACTTTACCGCCAACTCCCAATAGATCCTGCACCCAAACGCTCATTAAACCAATGATTTTCTCCCCGCATCCACGTGCGAGAGAAACTCCGTAACCGCCTCCGCTCCAGATTTCTATAACCCAAACTGGCCGCGTTCGATTTCACGCGTATGTACATATCAAACGCCATTTCACTCTCGCGCATATGCCTCTTTTTTTGCAGCGAGGACTATTACAAAGGCAAGAACTGAGGGGGACTCGACTCAAAGGACCGAAGGAGAGAGGTCGAATTTCAAACGGACGTGATAATGTGCCAGCCGTGATGCGCGCGAACAGCTCGACTACGACTATACTATTGCTACTACCTTTATGTTTATTAAATTATAAAAGAACTTCAGATGGTTTCACCGTGTACGGGACGAAGTTGTCATCGGCCCTCTGGATTTCAATATATCTCCATCGGCGGCGCGTCCATAAAAGACGAGAGATTCTCGTGCTCGTGGAACCATGTGACTTGACATCGATAGGATTTATACTTACCATATACATAAACACGCATTACGTGTAACAGTTTTCCTACGTAGTTTTTAAAAGCCATCCCCGTTTTATTTATCGTGTGTGAGAGAAAAGAGCAATGTCCGCGCGCGCGCGGAGAAAAAAACTCGGCGCTTTCGCAAGCGATATCTTTGCGCTGCTCGCGGAGATAACGAGCCCGGAATGCAAAATCGATACGCGCGGTGAAAGCCGAGCACACAGATACTTTATTGCGGCCCGTTCGAGCAGCGTGGCTTTGTAAACATCTTTTTGGGCTAATTGAAAGAGCGCGAAAATCAACGAGGCCTTTTGCACGGGGCGGACGTTGCTCCTTTTGCAGTTTCATATTTCCGATTGACGAGTAAAGACTCATTCGTGTCTTTCACAAGTATCTCAATACTCGCTTAGCTGAAACTTTATATGCCGAGTTTCGATTTTTTAAGGGTATTCAGCGCCAAGTTGTAATTATTATTATTATTATTATTATTATTATTATTATTATAAAATATATTGCATTTGTATGATCTTATATCATTTCAAGACGTCGATTGAATTATAATAAAGTGAACTATGTTAAGAGATAAAACGAACATTTTCTTAATTCTTGGCTACACTTTTAATCAGACAGAACTGTTTTGGACTAATATTATACATTGATTATAACATAGTAATATAATTCAGCGACATGATATCGTAATATTTTTATTGTATTAAAAGTTTAATACAGTATATTAGTTTAGAAATTGTTCTGTGAAATAGGTAAAGCTTTGACGATAAAAGCGTCAAATATCGAGTTCCAATATCTTTATTGGAACGTGTACCAGTTTCTATCAGCACGGATTTTGTAACTTTGCAAATTCATTTTGTAACATTAAAGTGTTCGAATCAATTACCATAATCCCGCTGATCTAAAAGTATGAAAAAAAACGAAAACATCAAAATTTCAACACCCCTCCACCACACACCTTGCGAAACCCTCGCACCCAAAATCCTTGCACCAAATAAGCCACCCGAGCCGCAACTGCGATCCACGCGCTGCCTCCCACACGGCCGATGTGGCGACGTGCAATTGTCTCTCGCGGGGCTAGAAAGAAACGACAGAGACGGAGAGCAAAAAGAGAGAAACAGGTAGGAAGCAGAAGGTGGGGTCCGTACGCAGGTGAAGGGGACTACTGCTCGCGCGTGCACGCAGCTCCCGAGGCCGACGGGCGCGCGCCGCGGCCACGAAATTCAGTAGTTACTGACCGCGGACCGCGCCGACCGGAACCGGAGAGCCACGACAACCATGTGCCGAACGATCGGGAACTGCGCCGCTGCACTCGTGCTGGTCGCCGCCGCACTCGCCACCGGTAAGCTGCTCTGACCCTCGTTTTTTACTTTCGAGGGAAGGCACCCGTCCCCTTCGCGACGGGATTTTGAGGAGTCTTCCGCTTCGTTGGCGACCGATGTAATGTACGAGTGGGAAAGCGGGCGCGGGGCTGCCGAGAGAAAAATCATTCCTGCGCCGCGCGATCGTAACAAAGGGGGTTTTGTGCGCGGCGAGTGAAAGCAAACAAATCCAGAGCGGCTCATTGTTCTCCCTCGTACATCCGCGTTCGATTTATGAATATTTATATATATATCGCGGCTTGTTCTCGGCGAAGAACTCGTTTTGAATCGGTGAAAAAGAAAAAAGGCGGAGCGCGCCGCGCGCAGCCGCGTCTGCTTCGTTTTCGCGAGGGTTACTTCTGGCCGAGCGCAGTCGGCTGCTTTCACTGCCATATGGTTACGTGTTGTGCGCAACTCTTACGCGACGCGGATCATCGTCGGGCGAGTCTGCGCTTGCTGGTCACCGAGCGACTTTGTGACATAAAAGCTGAGAGAGGAGCTTATTCGATTAGATGACTTTTAAAGTTGATTGCTTCCAGTTTTATCTTTCATTTTAAACGTCAGCCACGCATTAGTGCGTTTACTCTATAAAACTAAACTGGTTTATTATTTTCGATTTTTAAAAATAACGAAGCCACACATTTTTGCGTGCTTGAGTTTAAGTAGCCAAGGCGGTTATAATTATTCTCCAAAAGCCTTACCATTTTAATATTCGTATACTATAAAATTTACGTATTCTTTTTAGGTCGTCACATTTGAATTCCTGCTCGCGATTTCAGTTTAAATAAAAACTTTTGAAAAATACAACACGGAGTACGCGTAAAATTTGCAAAAAACCGCGTACAAAGGAGAAACAGACAGCCATATAATTATATACGCAGCACCGAAACACGGAGAAATTTTGACATCGATCACTCGGTGCTCGTTCATCTTTATTACTGCCAGAAAACAGGAAAAAAAAAATGAAAGGCAAAAGAGAAAGGTCCTAAAAAGTCCACAGCCTTTATCGGCCGGTTGCCGCGGGCGCGAAGAAAAAATCAGACGCGCGCACGTCCTCCTCATCAATTATTCATGCGCTTGTTGCCTGTGACTTATGACACGATAACTCATCGACGGCGGGGAAAAACTTTATTAGCATTCGCGCCTCGATTGATATGACGAGCGAGGCGTTCGTTTATATCTGCGCGCTGCGATCAAATGCATCATTAGGTGCGCTGGGGTGTACTTGCGATGCAGGTGGCTTCGCTTCCCTTTCCGCGGCTGCTGATAACGGAGAATTTTGAGACGTGGGGCCACTGTAAAAAAGGTTTTTGCTTTTTTTTAAGCTTTTTCAACGGATGGGTAATATATTGTAATAAATAAATTTATGTGCCTAAAATTGCATTTGTGTTCTATATTGATGGCTAGAGCAAAAATTTTGCAGGCTTACTTGTAAATCGTTTAGAAAAACAAACGATTGTTTCGTAATTCATATCTCATTGTTCCGTTGAGAAAGATAAGAAAAAAATGATAATGGTAAGAATAAATTTCGTTGGTAGCAAAAATTATGAAACAGCATTTACCATACAAAGCGACTCGCGGTCATTATTTTTCTTGATTACATGATGGATTTTTATCTCAGACGCGCTTCCACTTTCATGAATAAAGTCGGGTGTTTGTGGTTATAAAAAGAAATGATGAGCATCTTTGCAATTAAAAACAGAATCCAGCCAGAAGTTTAATTAATCAACACGTTATTTTTCAAAACATTTTTTTATTTTTATATTTTTTTTAATTTAGTTAATTTAATGTCGCATCCCCTTTCGGGTATTAGCGACAGTACTATAGTCAGTAGATTTACTAGAGCTTTGGTACGCGTGATTTCTGTAGGGGTTGTTACGGTCATCGAGTTCGATTCTCGCCACCGAAAAATCCCGTAAACATTTGTTGCAATGTTTCCGCAAATTACTTGGACTAGCGGCGGATTTGAACCCGCGCCCTCGAGCAGCCGTGTCTTGGGAAGCTATATATAGGTCCGACGTTTACCGCGAGGTAAACAAACCAAAGCCTTAACTGCCTGCGTCAAGAGCGCTCTTTTCAAACCATTGCTTAGTTAAGTTCCAGCATTAATATTCGCTAATTCGAACCTGCAGTAAAAGATCATAAAAAGCAAGGCGTAAATCACCGCGAGCCTCGAACAAACCGCCATTGCCAGAGCAAAAGACTTTTCACCCAATTACGAAAATCGGCTTGGCTATGTAATTCTCGGTGGCAGAAAACGTATTGCGCGTCGCCTCGGGAGCTTTGCGATCTCGGCCTCCCCGCGGGCGGCTTGCCAACGCGCCGCAACTGACTGTAGGATGAAATTGCAGCCGAAGGAGTGGCGTTTCTGCCCGGCGCGCCGGACTGCCCGGAGCCGTACGGAGTGTTCGCTTACGCGCACCCGGAGGACTGTCACTCGTTCTTCCTCTGCACGAACGGCACGCTCAGCCTGGAGACCTGCGAGAACGGGCTGCTGTTCGACGGGAAGGGCGCGGTGCACAACCACTGCAATTACAACTGGGCCGTCGACTGTGGACACCGCAAGGCTGACTGTGAGTCGGAGGCGAATCAGTCTTTTTTCGCTTATTCGCTAAGTAGCGCTTTTAGTATTAAGTGGACCCTTTTCAGTTAGCTGATCTTGAACTTGGTATACAGTGAATTTACAATCTTTTGGAGATTTTATTACAGCTTGTTATTTGAATCTTTTTGAAATACAAAAAGATTTTGAAAAGCAGGCCAAAGTCCGCAGATTTCCTTTAAAAAAAGCTTGAACGAGCCTAAATAAAGAGTTGGAATTCCAGTGACCCCGTACAGCTCGCCGGGCTGCGAGTACCAATTCGGCATCTACCCGGACAGCGACTCCTGCAGCACGACGTACATCAAGTGCGCCTACGGGCAGCCGCACGAGGCGCACTGCGACGCCGGCCTGGCCTACGACGGCAAGAGCCGCACCTGCGTCTGGCCCGACCAGCTCATCCCCCACTGCAACCCCGAGTCCGTCGTCGGGTTCAAGTGCCCCACCAAGCCGCCCACCGGCGCCGCCGCCAGGTTCTGGCCCTACCCCAGGTAAAGAGCTCTTGCCGCCTGCGGAGCTGCGGCTGAGCGTCGGTTTAGCGGGCGATTCGAGCGGTATAATTGTGGCTGTTTCGTTACCGCCCCGAGGGCTGCGATTTTCACTTGCTTCGCGCGCGAGTAAAGCTACCTGTTTTCGTTTCTCCGAGACGTCGGGAGATTTGTACGCGGAAGAAGCAATTTGCCGCCGTTTCCGCATGAGGAATTGTTGGATATGTACGCTTGAGTCGCGGAAAAAATCCTGTTTGAATAGCGTGCAATTTTAAAGCGTAAAACTACCGAGGCCGTAAAATAGTGCGCCACTGCAGGAAGCGTAAATCGTAGAGGA
Organism: Ormyrus thymus; assembly: GCA_035582935.1. Classification (NCBI taxonomy): domain Eukaryota; kingdom Metazoa; phylum Arthropoda; class Insecta; order Hymenoptera; family Ormyridae; genus Ormyrus; species Ormyrus thymus. The sequence continues at coordinate 7,862,230 of JAWWEM010000054.1, read as the reverse complement.
CACTTGAGTACCTGACGAGGTATTTGTATGGTAAATGAAATGTTATTCACTTTCGTAGCGAGTTATTCACTTTTATTTATAATTTGAGTAGAAAATTCTTACTGGAATAGTTAATATACCAAATTGAGAGTAATTATTTTAATTAATGATAACGAAACTTACAAAGAAAACGTATGTAGCAATTCAGATTGATTGGATGCAGATATCTACATTATCAACGTGACTCGACTTCATTCTTTTGTGAACGGCAGCGATGGTAAATTAAAATCTTTAGTAAATTGCGTTTATTGTAAATTGCTGCATTTACTAATTTAATAATTCAATATCAATAAATATCGCGGTCGATAAGGTAGAAATTCCTATTAAGATGTATCCAGCTTGAAATGTTTACCTAAAATTAAATTAGGCATTTTTAGATTCAAATAAAAGTTATCATCAAGATTTCCTAAGTTTTAAAATTAGCTGAAGCATTAATCTAGTTTAAAACTATTATCATAAAGTGTGTCGTTTCACCGAAGAAGATTATAGCAAGTTTGTACAGCCCGCAAAAAAGTCCGCCGAGTAAAACGCGGCATTAGATAATCTAACGACCAATGAATTTTTTAATCTCGATAATTGACATTAAAATCTTAACAGGCGCCTCGATTCTCCGCTTTCTCGGCAAGAATTCCGCTCGACAAACATAACAAATTTAAAGAAGCAGTTAAACCGTCCAAAGCGCGGCCTCTCTCGAGCCTCGTAAATCCCGGGCCTCGTATCGAAAAATGAATCGACGGGACAATTAGCCCGCGCGGCATCACTCCCCGCCGTTGCGTAATCCAGCTTTCTAAGCGGGCCTTCTCCGTCCTGCAGATTCCCGGTGCCGGGCGACTGCGGCCGGCTGATCACCTGCGTCGACGGCCATCCGCGCCTCATCACCTGCGGCGAGGACAAGCTCTTCGACTCCGAGTCCCTGAGCTGCCTCGACAAAGACGAGCTTCCTCATTGGTGAGTGCATTTTTCCGGAGCGGGTTACGTAGCCGGGGAAAGTATCCCATCGCTGACCGCTGTCCTGTTTCTCTCTCTGTTGCAGCGCGTAATTCCAGAGGACGGGAGGATGAGGCCCCCGGAAGGAACGCTCGGCTAATCCGAGAGACCGTCCGCTCGAATCGGCGCCGTCTCCATAATCAAAATGTAGTTACTTTGTTTTGTCCCCTGCTCCGAGAGTCGGCGGAGAGCACAAAAATGTCGAATAAAGGAAAAAGAATGCGTGCTTTTTAAAGGCGTATTATGTATAAAAAAATACATCATTTCACTTTATTTTCTCTCTCGCAAAACATGTCTGGGGGGGCCGTTCTGCGCCACAATACAACGTACAAGTATTATCATCTTCAAATAATAGGAAAAATGGTATATAAGTAATATATTTACATTTCGACAGGCGAATAACTTGTGTGCTGCAATCTTGCGAAGACGTATATCGATTTTTCCTTCCTTTCTCGGATAGTATAGATCAATTAAGCAGAAATTACATTAGAAAGTATTACAATAAGAATTATATAATAATACAATAAAATAATAATATATAACGAAACACGTGCGTGTGTGCGTACAACTAAAGGTCGCGAATCGCTAAGTCGAGATGGCTCGTTCCGTCGGTCCATATACATACTAGAAAGAGTATAAAAAAATTCGATCATCGGAGGATGAGGGAAGGGGAGGGGAGAGGTGCGCGCAGGAGCGTCTTTGAAGGGGCACGTGCAAAGAGCGAAAAATAAAAAAGACCCGAGTGCCGACGTTACACGTGAATTCGCGAGAGTGACAAATTTTCATTTCCCTCCTCGCCTCGGCGGATCGAGCTTTGCTTTCGAAGGCGCGTTTCCCACGTGCGAAATGAGGTCCCCCCCTTCATTACGTGTACGCACTTTCTACACGCAACGATTTACGTCACGCGCCGAGGCTAATTTTGATTTTGCCGATTCTCCTGTAATACCGAAAAAAATAAAAACAAACGCCTGCACCGGCGCCTCTTGCGCAATCGGCGACTCGCGGCCAATTAGCGGCGCGGGAACGACATGGACTTCCGTTTTGGCAGAAAAGAGATTTTATTAAAGAAAGAGCGTCGAATCGTACGTACAGCGGGCACTCTCACTTCCTCGGAGTGGAGACGGGGAAAGACGGGGAAAGACGGGATAAAAGCGCACTATGAAAATAGGAGGAGTATCATCGCGTCGCGTCCGTCGTCCGGTCCCTTAGCTCTAAAAATCTACGGCAGTAAATGAGAAAGAAGCGAATCCCGCTCGCGGCATCGTTCTTTCTTCTTCTTCTCCTTCTTCTTCTCTCGCTGTGTCTCTCTCACTCTCAGACTCGCGGGTAGTCGTCGGCTCAGTTCCTGGGCCGATTGCCCCTGATTTGGATGGGGATGGCGCCGTGGGGCAGGGAGGGCACGCCGGGCGGCAGGTTCTCCTCCTCGGGCTCCTGCTCGTTCCTGTTCTCGGGCAGGTCCTCGAGGTTCGCCGGCGTCGTCGGCACGTCGCAGTCCTCGGTGGGCGGCACCACGCAGCGCAGGGAGCGCCGGTCGAAGACCAGCATGGCCGGGCAGCGCTGCAGGCGGGGGTAGCCGCCCTGGCACTGCCAGTAGCGGTTGCAGGACTTGCCGAGCGGCACGTTGCCGTTCGCGTCGTCGTTGCAGAGAGCTGTCGGGAGGAGAAGGAGGGTTGCTCTCTTTTAGTTCGTTCGATTACATTAGACGCCTTGCGTAAATATAATTTATCGCTTTACAGCATTGAGTAACTGCGAAAAAGTAATCGTGCTTCCTGCATCGAAAGGTACTTTACAGGTTTTCGAGTTACATGAACGACTCGTCGAGCGAGCGGAACAGAATCGAGTGTATATATATGTATAATAGCGTATCGAGATATCTTACGGTGCTTCTGGCATCCCTCGACGTTCTCGGGCCAGTCGCAGGAGCGGGCTCTCTCGTTGTAGAGCAGGCCGCCGATGCAGAGCTGCTCGGTGGCGGTGCCGTTCCAGCAGGTCCAGTACCTGGTGCAGCTGGTCTCGTGGCCGAAGATGCCGTAGAGCCAGTCGCAGTGCTCGGCGGAGATCGGCGGATTCGCCTGCCGCTTACCGTCGCAGTAGTTGGCGCGCCAGGGGTAGTCGCAGCCCTCGGTGACGCCGCGGTGCTTGCCCGCGAACACGAGGCCGTTCGGGCAGTCGAACAGCTCCGGGTGCCCGTTCACGCACTCCCAGTAGCGGTCGCAGTACTCGATGTCGCCCACCACGCGGGCCTTCGTCTGGCAGGGGTCCTCCTGCTGCTGCTTCTGCGCCAGCGAACCTGAGGTCGAAGGGTTCGAGGTTTAGAGACATTTCTCAGCTTGGCTGCTTGGGGGTATTGAGCGGCTTTTTTGCCGAGGCTGGCTGAATGATGTAGGGCTATTTCTGGGCTAATTGCAAGTCGTGTTCTCGGCAGGAAAGTATTAAAATAATGACGAAATTATTCAAATAATTGGGGAAAACTTGAGCGCGCTATTACCGAAACTCTAGCTTGTTTTTAATGACACAGAAATAGCTTTTCTGTGCCGTGAATAAAATATCAATTTTAATTTTAAACCGTCTAGATTGGTTCGGTCGTTTTAGCCTTCCGATAACTTTCCCTTTCTTCGGTACGCATATATGTGGTCTAAAACTAATTCCCAAGATTCGTAAGCGATATATCCGCGTCTTCCGGGTGGAAAAATAAGCGACGTCGATAAGAAAATAGCATTTTCAAACGGTTACGTTTTCAATTCTCCGTTTGAATATAAATAGAGTCATTTTTTTATTTGCTCAAGTATTTGCAAGTTTTAATTGCCCGTTTCAACGAACTTGCTGTACAGAATCGTACTGTATTCAAAAGAGATCGTTTGAAGCCGTCCACCTTTCCAGCGGATTGCATTCATTGCAATGACCCAGAATCTTCAAAAAGAAAAAGAAAAATAAACCTGGCCAATTTTCTTCCTTCCCGCAACCGCCCGTAATGACAGCTCGCCAAAAGCAGCGCCAAATTCTCGGATGGTCAAGTTTAAAATTGCGCGGCGAAGCCGCAGCCGCTGATAATAATAATAATTCAGCGGTTGCACCGAGAGGCGCGCGCGGAGAACCCGCGGCGGCGCGGCGTTACGAAAGGCTCTCGACGGTACTTGGTCGCGAGTCGAGAGAGAAAGAAACTCGTTTTCCCGGATTTCTCGTCGTGCGCACGTAAGCCCAGATCCCAGGGCTCCGCGGAGCGCGCCGAGTATACGAATACGGCTCGCAGGCCTGGCCTTTTTTACGATCGCGCGCGCGCTGCACTTCCGCGCGCCTGCATGGAAATTGCCAGCGCCGCCGGGTAGCGAAATGAGACGCGCCGCGCTCCGCGAGTGAGATGCCGTTGCGAGATAAGTAGGGGAAGGCTGCTACGTGTTCCTTCGAGTAATGAACAATCATCTTGTTTCTTCGCTTCGCTGACAATTCAAGCTTCGCCGGCAAAAGCTTTTTGTCCTTTCTTGGCGAGAATTTTGCTTTGGACAACGTGTTCGAGGAATTCACCTTTACAGGAGATTTCTTCACTGCTGCAGCTTTGTAATAAGTATTATATTAATTTTGTATCATCTAGTAGTGCAACGACTCGATAATTCTTTTATTTGGGTAAGTAGGAAAGATTATGCCAGCTCTAATTGGGAATAAAAATCTTTTCTCTCGCAGCTCTCACAGTATATCAACAAGAATATGATCGATCCCGAGATCGGCGCAATTATACGATTCAAGAGAGAAATATTCCAAGCAACAAGCAGCCGCCGACCGGAGCTTATACATCTCGCAAAGGCACTTGTACATATCTCCGGAACAGAAAAAAAGCGAGTCTCGCCGAATAATCCAGACCCCTTAGGTGGGAAGTGTCGCGGGCGCGCGCTCCCATAAGAACGGGCCGCTCGCGGGCTCGGCAGAAAGGAACAGCGTCGGCGACGCCTTAGTGAAAGTGGCCTGCACAGCCTTGACTTGCAACCTTCACGCGATCGGCCGGCCGCCCCTCCCGGGAGAGAAAAGATCGCCCCGCGTGTGAAAACCGCAGGCGGGCTTTCCTTTTCGAGACGCTTTCTCGGCCGACGTACGTTTCGACGGGGCACTTCCGGTCGTTTTTCACAGCTTCGGGGGCTCGACTCGAGAAGAAGAATAATGCTGATTCGTCGAGGAGTTGCAGGAGTCGGAAGCGCTTCGGAGAGAAACTTGCCGATGTTCGATTGAGCAATGTGACGGCGAATCAAATAAAGAGAAGAGATTTGCATTCGATTAGTAATGGAGACGTTACATAAAAATTCTTTTAGAAACTATCGTCGAGTAATCTTGTGAAAATGAAAAGTGCTTTTGTAGAAGCCGCCGGTTAATTAGGTAGGAATTTATATCATTAAGAATATTTCATAAACTAATGAAATTTTAAGATTTCTATTTTCCACTCTTACACAAAATAGGAGAAATTTTATTAGTTTTAAAGTAAAACATAAATGTGCACTTTCCTGCCTGATCACCTGCATGCCTCATCGTTTCGCATTAAGCAGAGTCGAAGCAAAAGTAGATAACGACCGCGGTTGGTCAGACAAGAAATTGCGTCAAAGCTAGCTTCGATTACTTCAAAATTTTACCAGAATCTTCCACTGCCTCGTCGACAATCAACCGGGATCAATGGCGCAGGGAGTCCTTGGAAGTCTGGAAGACGGCAGCCGGCAGAAAATAAAGCGCGCGCTCTCTCTCTCTCTCGAGCTGGACTCGGTTAAGAACGGCAGGGGTCATCGAGCGGCGATCGAGCGCATATATACACATTTTGAAAGGGACTGCGGAAAACATAGGCGCGGCTTTCCTTTCGAGAGTCGAGAGACGCTGGATACGGATACTCTCTCCTATCGCGTACATTAGAGCGCAAAAGTTTTGGTACACCCTTACTGGAAAGTCGCGGAGAGGCGTCTATGATTGCACGTCGAGATGAAGGAAAAAAGCCAATTCTGTAAAATTTCGACAAGGATCTCACCATGTTCGAAAAGTCAATAAGCTCCTCAATGGAGAGCGTATTAGATATCGAGCTGATAACAACAGATTAGGTTAATCAGAATCTACTGCCCTCCGAGGAAGGTAAAGGAAACGCATACATTGCCAACAAACTGATACTAGCATATACTCCAGCAATCTGTTCAGACCCTGAACGGGCATCACCCCAAAAATTTACAAATTGCCCAGCTCCAACGTTTAAATAAACGTTCCAAGCTTGACTTCCCGGCTAATTACTTAATCCGATCTCTTTCCAGCGGGGTCATCCAGCCTCGTCGATGATCGCTTGCAAAATCGAGCGATCCGGAATCGAGCGGTTTCTCATGGACCTCCTCCGCCCGGCAGGATATTAACTTTTCATGAAGCAATAATACGAACCTCGTCGCGGGTTACCTAAGTCTTTCGCAATTCGAGCCCGGCGGCTCTGTCGCTCGCCCCTCCGAACAACGCTCCGTTTTCGCGCCCGCGACATCTCCGGCGAATTGACACGCCGCGGATCTCCGCCTTGTTTCCGTAGAAATTTTGGAGTTCGGGGGTAAGTCGTCGAGCTTTCTCGGAAAAGTATAAGGATCCGATAGCGGTGTTAATGACATTTTCAGGAATTTATCGAAAGAAGAATCTTTTCGTTCAATAGAAATTTTACCACTATTATATTCTAGAAGCTATTTTGCAGGTCCTGGAATTGGCTTTTATTATTTCACAAAGAAAAAAAAATCAATCTATGTAAGAATTTAATCCAAATAAATATACATAAACGACCCATACAAAATAGTTGAACTAATGTCAAGTCGGACTACCCAGCGCTGAACTGTACACTCATCGTACGCGAGACACATTACAGCCAGTGCGTAATACTTCGCCCGGCGACTGAATAAGAAAATGCCAATCACCTTTTTACAGCCACGTAACTATGCGGCCCGCGCGAGGACTTCGTAACCGGCCGTAAAAGGAAGATGCTCGCGCGGAACATTGTACGCATCATTCCGGTGAAATGCTCGCTATAAAACGCGCCGTGTTTTAAGAGCGCAGAGAGCTCCGCAATTAAAAGGAATCTTCGGAACGAGTTGCAAAACAGCCCCATGCCGAACGTTAGAACAATGCCTGGAACTCTGCCCACCGCGCCGTGATTTAAACACGTCAAACAGCGCAATCGAGCACGACCTCTTGTGATCTTCGTCCGGATCACCCCGTCGCTTACGCAAACGAGTCTCCTCGTCCCCAAGAGTCGGAAAATTCGACACGTCGGCGGCTTAGAATGCCGGCGCGTGGGAGCGTCCAGGAAGGAGTGACGCGTGTTCTGCGTAGCAGATTACGCGCGTCGATAATATTGCACCGTTAGGTGATAATTTTAGAATGGCGAGCGAGTCGTTGCACCCGGCGGAGATGCAAGGAACGAGCCGGTAATATTTTCGATTCTTATTGCGGTGTGTATGAGAGAATCGCAGCTGTGCAGGCATAACGTCTTTACGGAATTCTGGAACTTTCTCCTTTTTAGAATAAAATCTTTGCCGAATAAATCTTCCTCCGGAGTAATTTACATTTTACTGCAGGACTTAACGGCATTGTAGAATTATCAAAAAAAGCCCCATCTTCGGAGAGCCATTACATAAATCTAAGGCGCAAGAGAGGATTATTTATTCGTTATGTCATGTGAAGCAACAGTTATTAAAATTCAAAATAGAACTCATCCATAATTTACAGGACATTACGATGATGTATGCGGGCCTTTCATTCATCGTTACGCATCCTGTTAGATACCTCAAGTCATTCGACTACGAGAATTCTTTCGTTCGGACGTTTCTAGTTTCTAATCGGACGAGGCAGCGAACGACTGGAATTATTATTTAATTCACTCGGATAGGTTGGGTTAAAGGATTCTTTGAATAACTTCGTCAGTAAGAATAGAAAGCGAAAACAAACGGGTTTAAGTAGATAATGTCCGAGACCGGTAAGACGAAATATCTTGAAGCCGAACTACGGCAATCATTAGAGCCAGACTGCCTACTTTTCGGTGTTGCATAAAATTGTAGAAGATGCATAGAAGAAATGGCATTTAGAGATATAAAAATAATAGCGTTGCTTAAATCATACAGTGCAGGCCGTAGAATTGTAACAACGCAATTTTATATTCTCGGACTGCCTTTCGCAATAATTCAGCCTGCCGGGGAAACGAAAACATTCCCGCGAAATGTAGGTCCTGTTTATCAATAAACATTCCAATGAGGTAAGAATCATTTTATTTCGCCTCTCTGAACTCCCAGTTACGTATTGTTTCTAGAATATTCCAGCTCCTTTTCTTCCCTCAGAAAACTCTGACAACTCGATCGATTCATCCTCCAATCTCCGCCTCGGAAAAAGCAAGGTTAATGCACCCAACGAGCCGAGTCATTGCCGGCCTCCAAAAAGCCCCTCGGATCGTCGACAAAAAGCCCGAAATCCAACTCTCAGGCTCTAACGAGGCGCGAGGAAAAAGCCGAGGAGATACAGAGGCGTAATGCGCCGTCGCGGCGCATCGCGCGAGAAAGACGTCTTTCGTGTTCCTCCGGTTTCGGCGTTACGTAAGGCCCCGCCGGCCGAACGACACTCCACTTACTTTCCCTTCCTTTACGATCGCTAAGCAGCGCGCCGTAAGGAGCTGCACAGCTGCCGTTGGCGAAGTGCGCGGCTCCTCCGCGCCTCGGGTTCGGGCGAGCGGGCCCCACCCTCGATTGATGCGCGCGCGGCTGTTTCGCTGCGCGAGGGAACCTTTCGAAAGGGCGACTTGGCGGACTCGTGACAGGGCGGTGGGTCAATGTCGAATTTTTCGAATCTTATGGCTTGGCGGGCTCGTTTTCGGCAGGATTTAGTGCTGGCGTTTTCCTACGCTTTGTGTTATACAATGGCGATCGTAAGGGAAACTAGAAACGACAGTAATTCAGCTGGGATGAGAATGATTGGTAGCTTTGCTGCGAGGTTTTTTATTCTCCGAGACATAAAAGTGAAACTAAAAATTATCTTGTTTAGAAAAGAATGACGATTATTGTCTCGAAAGGCTTTGTTACAATGAGCCTAACGCCAAGTCACATATAATTTTCTCGCTCGCTGATTCAAACTAAGTTTTCACTTTCTTCCGATGACGTAGGTTTTTCATTCAAAAAGTAACAGGCGCTCCAAAATTTCGATTATAAGTCTAGAATAAATTTTCAGGAAGATTTTTAGAAAGTCCGTTATCGATAACTCTTACTTTCCTTTTAATCGGGTAAAAGCTGATTCCTGCGAAGGTAAATTGAAGCGAAATCTGAATATTTAACTGACTAATTTCGCGAATTCCGTGCCTCCTGACCCGCGATGAAGATTTTCTCGTTCTACAATCGATGCAATCGGCGAAATTATATATCTCGCGGAGTGATTTATTTCGTTCCGCGTGCATAATGACAGTCGATGGCCGAAATGTTCGAAATTGGACTTGCCTCACTGGCAATTGGAAGCTGCGTGATTACGCGGAAATTGCCTAGGAATTTTCGCTGTCGCGGAAATCGTAAACGCCGAAAGTCAAAAGCCGAAGGAAAAAGAAACGTCCTCTTTTGAGAAATTTTCAACATGCCCGCAATACCGGTAATAAGGTTTCTCGTACGGACTCGAATGTGCTTGATTCGTGATATTCCGATTGACGGCGTCTCAAAGTTTAGACTTTCAAAACTGCAATTTTACTTCGTTTATTATCACTTAATCATGTCGATCTAGCTGGCCTTATTTTCTCCTTTGTCGTGGTAAAGTTATTCAATTGTTCTCCAAATGCACCCCGATAAATTTTTCTCATCGTTGATCCAGACAATCTTTCTTTTCAAAAGAAAATTGGCGCCATGTAATCTCGCAAGAATGGTTTCTTTGTTACAAAAGTGACAAAAGAATTGCATTATTTAATCCTTCATTTATTGGCCAACAGATTTTTTTTTCTTTTGACACACATAGCGTTTAAAATAGGTTTGAAAAAGTGACGCTAAAGATTTTCTTCTCAAAATTTAGTGGGTCAAGTTCGGCAGTAAAAGATCAATTGGCTTTACCGACGATCAACATGTTTACATGACCCGTAAAAAATTGAAAGCTTATAAACTGCATCCAGCTTTTACTTGGTTAATGTTCTCGGTAAACCTCAAGAAGTACAATGTAACAAAATAACCGGATACATTAGTGTAATGGAAATCTGGTTTGACCACGTGTTACTGATTATAGAGTAGACTGAGAATTCGTACCTTCAAATAGCGCATTTGCATACATCATTATTTTATGATTTACCGGTTACCCCGATGATCTATTCTTGTCCAAATATTTATTCCGGGCGATAAAATTAAATGGATTTTTTATTACTCTCGAGTAGATAAATTATTGATAAATCGATTAAAGTTTATAATACTTAAATTCGCTTTATGATATCGATAAATGCTTTATAGTCGAGGTTACTTTTAATTTTTCATCTGATTATTTACCAGCAATTAATAGTAAGAATGCTAAACCTGGTTTATTCAATTATAATTGCTGTTACGCGCTCATTGAATTGAAAAAAATAACGTTGCGGAACGTTGCGCTAATTTCAACGGTTCTATTATTAAAAGATCGAAATATAAATTAACTGAAAAGTTATTTGCACCGAAGAAAGTTTACAACTGTAGATTACAACTTTCTCACTGGCAGTGCAACTTTAGTAACAACTCCAAAATCTCTTTTTTTCTTCAAGAAATTGATTTTTAGAAAACAGTCTCCTAAATTAGTCAGCTTTCTCCGGACCTTTTATTGATGGTACATAATCTCATTAAAGATTTACGATGTTCATTTTATGCAGAAAGTTAATGACGAACAATTAAAGCACGTTTCATTTTCTTGGAAATAAAATTTTTAATTCCGAAATTAGCACCCACAATAATAAAAGTGATCTCGTTCCGTTCAATGCAATTGATTAATTACATCGAAATTCTTACCCTCATTAAAGCTCGCTATTTCACGAAAATGAGATAAAATTAGCGGCATTTTCGTTCGCGTCGCGTCGTAAATCCTCGACGGTCAAAAATGCCCGCCGGCTCGGCCGTAAAAAAACGACAGATTCACGCGCGCCCGAATCGGCTCGCTCCCTCGAGTTTCACTCTCGTCGCGGGAGAAGGAGGAGCGTATCTCGCGGCAGTCCGTCTCGAAGGATCGGCCTTATCTCTCTGCTCCCGCTGCTCGCGGATCGAGAGTTCGGCGAAAAGGAGAGGCCCCGCTCGCACACACGGCGGAACTCTGCGCTCTCCGCGGGTGCTCTCGCTCCGCTGTGTGAGCTACTTTCATATTTTCACCCGTCGCGGCGGCGGTAGAGAAAGTTCTCTCTCTCTCCCTCTCGGTCATCGGGATGCGTGAAACCCGAGCGAGCGAGGAGTCTTTCATTGTCTCTTCGATTATGACGAATCCCGAGATGACACGCGCCGGAGAAAATCGCCGCCGCTGCTTGCAATCGCTCTCACTCGAGAAAGCTTCGGAGAGCAGTTACATCGATGGACCGGTTTTCGAGCGACGCCGAAAATTTGCATCGCCAAGCGGAGAAAGAGAGAGAGAGGGGGGGGAAGATAAGGTTTAACTGCGTAATTATTGCGCGCGTTACTCTTTTTTATGGGACGATTTAGAAATTTGGACGCGGTAATTTATGCTCGGCTTTTTGCGCGAACGACAGTTTAACGATTCCCACGGCCTGTGCTTTCGTCTTGCTTTTTCTCAAAGTTTTACTGCTAATTGCTGTAATTCGGGATGACAGAATCGGCTGCCGAGCCATTAATTAATATCGATCCACTGTGAAGAACAGGGGGGGATTATCGCCGATGGTCGAATAGCCGTTTTATTATCCAATAAAACAGTTATAAAAATAATTTCGAAATAGTGCGAATCAGTTTGCACTGCAGTTATCGGGAAAATTGAATCCGCGTCGCCAAGCAGAACGAGAAAAGTGCACGCTTTCTTCAGTCCCGCTCTAGCTGGAGCTTTGGCGTTATCGCTTTTTCCAGCGGCCTCGTAATGCTCGCCATCGTCTGCTCGGGTGTGAATTTAAATACCGCGTCTCCTTCTTTTAGCCATGACTTTGATCTTTATGCGAGACCGCAAGAAAGGAGCCGCGCGGAGAGTCGATAAACCGTAACGCCTCGCGACTTTTGCGGAGAAAAATGCCGTCGAGAGATGCAAAATGACTGGCAAGTCGAAAAAAAGCATGATAATGCAAAGCTTCCGTCTGCTGTGAAGAATAAATCGTTAAATAACCAGATTGCAGATTTAATAAATAAGAGTAATGCTTGAAACACCGAAAAATGAAAAAAAATTTAATCGAAAAAAAAAGAAGAGCCAAAAGAAGAATAACCCTCGAACGGAAAGAAAGGGCAAACTCACCGTGCAGTACAACGATTACGAGGAAGAGGATCTTGGCAGCTTCTTGAGCGGGTGGCATCTTGGCGGCTCGGCGTCTCTGACGGCGTGCAAAACAAGACTGTGTCGCGCGGCTCGCGCTGCGGTTCTAATCGTGGCTCTCGGCGTGCGTCCGCGCGGCGTGGAACTGCTGAGCAGCGGTGGTAGTAGTATAGTAGCTACACTGGGGGAGATCGAGGGAAGCTCGCTCTCGAGCGATCGCTGGCCAACTGGCACGGGACTACAAAGTAAAAGATGAAAAGGAAGCGGCCCCTGGCGTGGGAGACAGGGAGAGAGAGAGAGAGAGAGAGAGTGAGAAGCAGCAACGCGGCACGTACGGAGCCGCGGCTGATGAGTTTTCGTGTTGGGGGAACTGGTCAACTGGGTGAGCCGTTTGGCCACGGGTCTTATATGAGCGCCCCACTCCCCGCGAGCGCAGCGCGAGCCGAGGATTTTCACTCCGAGCCTCGAAACTGAGCTCTCCCGACGCCGACTCGGAGCGACTGACGACGAGGACCCCAAGTTTTCCGGGGAGCCTTTCGGAGGGTATTAGAGAGGCTGGACGACCTTCTGGTTGGATTGGTTCTTGTACTTTGCAAGAGTCGATTTAGTTTTTTCTGTTTCGATACGCGGAGGGTATGGTTTATTAGCGCTGTTATAGAAGCATAGATTTACAGTTTGCGTTACGTTACTTAAAAACTTGTGGTAATCGTCAGCTTTAAAGCTACAGGTTTACGTGTTATTTAATAACAGGCAGCAGTGGTGTAGGTATAAGTATCTCGATTTCCAATATTCGATTATTATCTATTAATTTTAACGATCAAGTTGTCGATACTAATTTCGGCCCAGGTAACGTTTATCGGCTGGTTTTATCTAGTTACGATACGCACACTTAGAAAATGAACGCAATAAATGCCGGGCGCAAGTTTCTTCCCCTTTGTAAGACTTGATTTCCAATTTCCATTCCTTTTTGGCAGATTTATTTTACTGATTATTTAATATTCGGATTTCGTTTGCAATAATTAGCCGCCAATTTTCTCTGGAAAAGTTGAGAGGATAAAACTTCAATGGATTTCGTAAATAGACGCTATTATGTTATACCAATAAAACTAGAATTCATTGAAAGCACAAAACATCCACAGATTTACTTTTTTATATTCATAAATCAATGTTTAACCTACATGCAAACTCTCAGCTTTCATTTGCACTGTTCTAGAACGCGATAGCTGATTTAACATCGGAGTCGTAAAACAATAAGACTGTTTAACAATGGAAATTATACAATATTTTATGAAATATATGATAATTTAATAAAACTAGGTTACGACTTTTATGTTAGTAATTTGAATAAATAGTAACTATAGGGACGCTCTATATACCAATGAGCTGACACCGTTACCGTCAGATGTAATAAAATCTGTTAATTTTTAAAATAAATTGCACCAAAAGATTAGATACGATTATTCATTGAACATAACATTACTTAAAATTATAATGAAGCTAATTGTACGCTCGTTTTCTTTAGTAAATTTATACTGAACTAAATTTGCATTAGCATCACTTTCGCAAGGAATAAAGTCCTAAATTTCCAGCTGGTTTTAACTAATTTACCTCTTCATTAATCTACCTGTAATCCAGTACTTGATTACATCCGCCGACTTTAAGGGCGGAAAATTAATAATATCGCTGAGCAAATTTAAGCTGTGGATTCTAAAAATTATGATAATAGCCAAAGTAAACCTGAGAAATTATACTGGTAAAGGATTCAATATCGCTTAAAATTCACCCTCAGAAGCAAAACCTACATAAAACTCGGACAAGTTTTACGATAGGCTCGCTGATATTTATTTGAATTCAAAGTTATTCGCTGCACGGAGTTTGCTGCGAAACAACTCATTCGGGCTTCTCTTATTCACAGACTTTACCTTGAAGCTTGGGATTCTTGTGGTCGGGTGATGGTTTTTTATCTGCTAAATATTTCGCAAATTCTATTTTGTAAAAGAAGAGTACGTTTGGCAGGTAAATGGATTAAATGTTTTTAACCAACTGGATTTTGAATTATCAGATGTAAAATTGATAATTTCTAATAACTTGAATGGTACGTCTAAATAAGCACATTCTCAATTTTAATTTTCACTTTTTCTTACTGGTAAATTATTCCAAAACTCCGACAGGATGTAATTTTGAAAAATTGATTTCACTTCTTAAATAGACAGTTTGATATTCACTCTTTAGGGATAAAATTTAGATTACAACTGAATAACATTTTATAATTTATGAAACCGTTTTATAATGATTTTTTACTGCACAATTTTTCAACTCTAAAGAGGCTCGCTTTTTACAATCATTTGCATCTTCATTAAAAAATCATAATTTATGACATAATTACAAACACTTTCATCTCATATAAACCTATTTAAACGTAAGAAAGTTTTAGAAAATTTTACCCTCTCCGCGTGATTTTAATTGCTTTAAATATTGAGTTATCATGCATCTCCGATTTTCCTTTCGATTTTAGTCCAGTATTTTACGTTTATTTATTTCACTGCGTAATCGACAACTTGAAACTGCAACACATAACGATTAATAAACACATATTCAGCCGTAATCATTACATGTCTTAACAGTTTATGTGTCGATGGCTATCTTAACTTTGCCGACTGCTCTCTGCAGTATCAAATAATTCAATTATTTTAAATCAACAATCATTCGAATAATTGCTCTATTTCGACATTCAATTGTACGTTGCTTCACGCGAATTTTATTTTTTTTCAGTATTTTATTTTATTAAATCGACGTAAAAACTGGATGTATTTAAATTAAAATTATATACAATACTCGCAGTCCTTGCATTCAACATTTACTTTGCATAAATGACAAAAGAATTTCAATCGCAGCGGCTGATTTATATCTCCGTACATCATTAATTAATAAAAGCCAGAAGCTGCCGCATGAATCAAGCCGCTACATACCCCCAGCGTCCGGCGGCGCAAAATAAACCCCAAAAATCGGCAACAATCGCCAGCTGGAATTCCCTTGCATCTCGTACCAGCACAATATCCCGCTTAATTATCGAGCGCGAGCCCGGCAAGTATACTCCTTCCTAGTAAGCCAGCGGCGAGAGATCTGCGCCGATATCCTGGCCGTATAACGTACACAAGCATTCACAATTAATTATATCAATGAAAGCTATCGGCTGCGCGCAATCTCCGCTCGGTGAAATGCGCCTTTGGTTATCAGCTGTATGCTACACGTACACACACGAGGCTCCCGCGGGAAATCTCCCCGCGCGTGAAAGCGAACTCGCTAAATGCACATTTTCACTTGTACACGCGATGTGCTCGTCGAGCGGCGCCGCGAATTTTCGCACTTGCGCCAGCTTTCTGCCGGCGACAATGTGGCCACTTTTTCCAGACGCCGCGGACGCGCCCGGGCTCTTGCCGGTGCATCTCCGGGCGGAAGAGGAGGATTTATGGCGCGCTGAGCTGCACATAAACGCACCGAGCTGCTTCGGGGCTTTATTACTTAGCTTCGGGTAGGATCAGGTAGTGCGAGGCTTCTTTGCGTATGCGGGCCTGCGAGATGCAGCAATAAGATGTACACCCTCGTAAAGAGACGATAAAACCGGACTGGAAAATTCTCAGGTGCAATATACCTGCATGTTTGCGGAATTCATATGTAATAAGCCTTTTTAACGCTAATGAGTTCGTTACTGATTGATATAATGCTGTTTTGTTCGTGCGGATATTCTTGCGACGCAGCAAACATGAACTATTTAGGTTTGAGCTCGTAAATCTGCAATCGACGTGCGAAGCAAAAATAAATTGGATTATAGATTAACAATCAAAATTCTTAGAATATCTTGTGTGAACTTTTTTCAATTAAGAAAAAATGTTAATTAACTTGAAACTAAATCGGTAGCACATTTCGCATTCCGATCTCGAAATTTTTGCATGTATATACCGGCACGAGTCGGATAAGCAATGGGAAGATCGAGATGATCCCTCGCATACCTCTCTGGTAATGGAGTTTAGTGATACGTTAATCTCGCGACTCCTTGATAAATTGTGGCTTTATTTCGGTCTCGGAGAAAAATACTTGATTTATCCGTAATGCAGATGAATACGCGAGACGAGATGATCGAAATTAAACGTTCGAATAATAAGCGAGGTTGATTCTCGGATGTCTTACCTTCGAAGAAAGTGAAAATATAGTCTAAAAAATCCTGGTTTTTAAAAGCACTTTGGTGAGAAATACTTTTAAAAACTGTCACTGTTCGGCAATTATGCGGGCACGTATTATTTATGTCTTTATTTGAAGGCAAACAATTAAAAAATAAAATTGAAAAATATATGTAATTCAGAACTGTATTCGTAACATATACTATTTTCTTTGCTTAAAACGTGAATATATACTTGAATATACAGGTAATTACGTTATTCTAAATTACGTATCTATAATTCTGTGATAAATTTTTGTCTTTTTAGTTTGCTTGTTTGTAATTACAGCTTACTTCTTTGATTCCGCTTTGAAATAAAACGAGAATAATTTAATGCGCGATGACTCTTGCTGAGAAGGAAGTGATTTTAATTAAAGATGCGATGCAAAAATTTTATAAATTATTAGGTATCTTGCAGCTGATATCCTGAATATAATTTCAAATTTTTTTTAAAACTATTACAGCAGCGTATCAGGTCATAAATATGTTATTTTTAACTATTATTTAAATACTGGTTTTGCCGGCTTACGACTGTCTTCCCAGCTATATATTTTGCTTTGCACAATATCATTCGGAGATTAGAAAATAGGCATGCTTTGTACAAACAATTTGTCATCGAAGCAATATTATGAGTGCTTCGAATAGAAATTTTATTATAACACATATTTGATTAAAAATCCCATTTATTTATTGCTGCTCGTTATGAAACTGGAAATCTCGTTGGCGTTTATGTCGCTGATGCATAAAAGAAAGTGGTTAATGTGTTGCAGGTGCCAAAGAACTCCATCGTCCTCTAATACGATTTTAATGCTTCTATTTTATTACATTGTAATTTATGGTTTTTTATGTATTTGAAGAGGATTATTTATATGTACAAGTTGGACGACAACTATGCATCAATATATTTCATAAGAATTTAAATGTCTTGGTTAATTTATCTTTTAGTTGTAAATGAAAGCACCAATTTTCCAAGACAGTTTGTATAAATAAAAATTTGTCTTCTGAATTTTCGAAGATACTTATCGTATACCTTGACGTTTTTTTGCAATTTATTGTTGTAAGTTATCGACGTGCGTCTTTCAAAGCTTTTTCCAGATATTTTTCTGCTAATACCGCCGCTCGTATGCCCTTTACAAGCACTTCTCTCTCTGGGAATTTGCCGAAATCAGCGAGCCTTCTTGAAGGAAGACCGCCGAAACTTGCCTCGGTGAATCCTTATTTTCACAAGAAACACAAAGAGCAAGCCCGCAAACACAGCAAAATCCCATCACGCGTCGCAGTCGCGCGGCGAACAGGGAGAGACGGAAAAAGTATCCGCGCCGCGTTTCGCAAGAGAGTAAATAAAAAAAAGTCATTCTCCCCTTCATTCTCTATACATTTGAAGCAAATTTGCCTGCGTCGGCGTTACAAGCGACACGTATATGTATATATGCACGTCGCTTCGCTGGAATTCGCTGGGACGATGCTCACACGAGACAAGGACTGACAGTCGAGGCCGGATGTGGGATTCCCAGCCGTCTTTCCTCATGCCCATTCTTTCGGCATTTTTAATGCGACTTTCGAACGCAGCTCCTCGCGGCCCGATGTCGGGAAAAGCGCGTTACAGGCTCCCCGTCTGCCTGTCTGCCCGCGCGGAGGCTTATATACGCTTCTCTGCTTTTTTAATGAAAGCTGTCGCGCACTAATAATCCGCGCAATAAATTGCGCAATAAGGGACATTAGGAACGACCCGGAAGAGCGGGTAAGTATACGGGAGAGTTTGGAGTTTTCTAATTTTTAATTGCGACGCCGCTGACTCCGTTCATTATTTTTTTCTTTTTTTTTTGTTTCGAGTCTCTATGTCTTTCAGGAGATATTGTGCTTATGCAAGATTTTGAAGGTTGGCTCTCGGACAGGAAGTTAAGGATGATCGCCGCGATGTTTTTCTGTTTAATGCCCGCCACGAGCGAGAAAGTTTTAGGAGGCTTATTAATTAATTATTTTCTCCTTAAATCGCTTCTTATTTGCATATACACGTTGCGCAAGACGCGACGTAATTGAGTATATGAAATTAGCGGATGGAATGTGTCGAACGATTCTTGAACTTACCTCTTTAGGTATGCGCGCACGTGAAATAGCTAAATTTATTCTGCTTTCTTTGTCTCGGAGTTTTAAGGCGCGCAGGAAGTTGCTAGAAAAATAATAAGAGGTACAGCCGCGTTAAAAAGGAATTTTGATACATTTGGAATTTATTGTGCGTGCGTTTAACGACGTATAGATCTTTAAGTAACGTATATTTATTTGCGTAAAACATTGCACAATCTGTACAATGAATTTTAAAATAATAAACGAGTTAAGTGCATTCTTCGTTAATTTATTTAAAATAATAATTTATATAAATTCTTTATATTTTCATTGAAGTTGTGAAACGAGTATTTCGAATCTTTTAGAATAGTTAAGATGAGATTGTAATTCTTAGTGAAATGGTAGAGTAATGATTGAATCAAATAGACTCTCATTAAACAGGCTTCTTATGACAGACGATGTCTGAAGAGAAAATTAAAATTTCTCATAATTGTCCTGAAAAATAAAAGAAGTTATAAGTTCTGCGCGAGAAAGTTCAGGCATTCTAATTTTCACTTGTTGATATAAACTTTCATGTAATAAGAAAGTTTAGGATCCTCATTATAATTGAAAGACAGCGAAACCCAGAACGATATTTAATCGATAAAATCGCTCTCGATCGCGTCGGTATATTATCCACACTTTTATTACCTTTCGCCAACAAAACCACCGATTTTGTGCTGTTTATTTAAAATTTTTAAGCATAATACATAATTTGGAAGAATACTAAGTAATTAAACGCGCAGAACTGAAAATTCCAAGATATTTCACTACGGCATTGGAATAAAATTAGTTTCGATATCATAAAGCGCACAACACCATGAAATGATCAAAACTTTCATTCGCCTTCAATCACAGTCGATTTTACCCGTTTAGCAAGACCTCAGCGACATCTCTGAGTGATCGAGGAAACTTTGACGAAATCCCAGGATCAAGAATCAAAGGATAAAGCATTCGAAAGCATCCTTCCTCGTCCGATCCCTTCCATCTATTTATACCAATTATATACGAATCGAACGTCCTCGCAGCTAATCTCATCGTCAAATCGCAATACCCGCATCGCGGAAAGTAAAGGCATTAAATCGATATAATTAAAGCCTGAAAGATGGCAATTTCCTGAGCCGTTCGGCGCGGCTGCCGGTTTTTCATTAAACCGACGCTCGAATTAATAGGCGAATCGGAGAGGCATATAACGCGCTCGTTCACCCCGCGCGCAACGAGCGGATTTATCATGTAGCGCCTCCACGGCTTCTAAGGCCTCGTGCCAAGCGCGAAATTGATTGTTCGCAAGGGCGCGCTTCTTGTCAGGCGTTTACCGTCGCGAGCGTCGCTCATGATTTACTACCGATTGTCCGATGCTGTAGTAAAACGCTGCCAGCTGCAAAGTGTATTGGATTAGCGGGGATGCCTTGGGAGATGGTCTCGCCGTGCGATTGAATGTATTTGAATTTACGTGGAAAAATGCAGCTGGTGTTAGTGATTTTCATCTATGAACTTTGAGATTAAATTTTTGTCCGTTCCGAAAGAAAAGAAGTTTCAAAGACTTTATATTATTTTTGACTGTTTAATTGAAAAGATTTTAGTTGAGCCTTGACAAAGATATTTGTCAGGAAAACTGTCGGATCAAAAGTACTTGTTTCGTGCAAATTACCATTGTAAGTCAGGGTAATTTTCCATTGCAACCAAAATAAAGAATTTCAATGAGTATACGCATCAACAGGTATTTGTGCCAATACTTTTCCTCAATAATAACGTCTCAAAAACAGAAAATTCCCAAAAGGTGTGCGAATCCGAAGAATTTACGACTGCCGGACTGATATAAAACCTTCACACGAGTTTATCTGAAAGTGCCATTTTCCTGACCGGGTTCAATAACAATCTGAGTACCGTTTCGCCGATTCGGTTCGATCTTAGCGAACATATCCTTAATGAGATTCCATATCGTCGAGCGTACGGTTTTTTGAGATAACCTACTTTTTTTTAACAAAGCCGCAAAAGAATGCACCGCTCCGAAAGAGGAATTTTGTAAATCTGGCTTTTTAAAGCTTTGCGGACATTTTTTATTTCGCTCCTCCTAATAATGATATTGATTAACGTTTAACGCTTCATTTCAAGAGATTTTATAGTTAAATTTGAATTTACGTTAGAATAAACGGTTGACATAAACTTTACAACGAAATGTCCAGAAATTTCACAGAAAATAAAATTCAATAAAACAAAACATGAACGTAGAAATTAATATTGATAATAGGCTAATAATAAACCAGCTGGCAATGATAAAATTCAAAATTTACAAAACGTCAGGTGCTAACAGTACCTACCATTAACATTGAATTTTT
Organism: Ormyrus thymus; assembly: GCA_035582935.1. Taxonomy (NCBI): domain Eukaryota; kingdom Metazoa; phylum Arthropoda; class Insecta; order Hymenoptera; family Ormyridae; genus Ormyrus; species Ormyrus thymus. The sequence goes on along the minus strand of JAWWEM010000054.1, from coordinate 7,841,131 downwards.
GCACACCTACGCGGGATCGGTGCATTTATCATTTACGCAATTTCCTAGACAAATACACACTTGTCCCCCCGTCTCGGTGCATACCTAAATTAATACCTAAATTTAGCACTATCAAAATCACGCGTTAAACCTTGACGCCCTTATAAAAAATCGCAATCTAAGCGCTGGAATCGCTCGTCAGCATCGCGTCAGCTTCTCCTTTCGCAGCGAGCAAAAAGAACACCGGAGGGGAGTACTGACCGCGGCTGCGGCGGCGACGGCAGCGGCTCATTTTTCGACCGGCGAATCTCGCGCGATTCTATATATATATATATATATACACGCATATATAGCGGCGAGATGGAGCCTTGGCTTTTTGCTCCGGCTTTTTCGGACGCGAGCCGAGATATTTTGATTGTTCCCTGCCCTCTCGGTGTATACCGTTCGCTTTTAATGAATGACTCCGGAGGGACGACCGAGCGGTGACAAATTAGCGAAGCGATTGTTCGTTAGCGTCAGCCGAGCGTGTAATCTTAATCGTATTAAGTCGAGAGAGAGAGAGAGAAAGATGCGCCAGGGGACTTTATTTAAATTTAAATTGCGCCTCGCGAACTTCCGACAGGAGAGCCTGCCTGGAGTTTCAGGAGCGAATTCTTTGCTCTCTCGGAGTAATCGGTTCATTCGAGATTCGAGTCGTTAATCAAGAGCTTTTTTCACCCGGAAAAGCTGGTCTAACGTTTTGCTTGTTAAGTATAGCGGATGTACGTATTAAATTCCCGTAAAATCGGCCGTAAATACAAAGGTAAACGATTTAAGTAACGTGAAATTTCGATAACAAGTGTGTACGCTACATCATTAGCGGCTTAAAACCCATTACCTCGATTAACATATATATATTCCGTTGAATGGATATGCGATCTTACGACTCGGCGTCTTAAATCTCCGAAGCGAATCCCGTAAGGGCTTTTTATCGTCGCGCACTTTTCTTTCATCGGGAGCGTGGAAAAAGCCAATGACGAACAGAGTGTAAATCAAACGCGGCCAGGATTGCGCGATTAAAACTTTTTATTCGTGCACGCGCGAGCCTTAGGTGGTCGTCGAAAAACTTATTTACCTCCCGCCCACACATAAATTTCACTCTGCCGCGCTGCTCTCTTTAAATTAATTTTGAAGCTCTCGCGATCAATCTTTATTACCTGCTTCATTATGCAATCTTTTAAGCTGTGGTATTTAGTCAAGCAAACGCCAAGTGTTCGATAACGTCCTTCATCTCTGCTCACTAAACTCGTTCGACGACGGCCGCCAGCTGAGCTCTAACGATATACACGTAATTTTTAATCCCGAGCTTTCTAACGCCAATTGGCAAAGGCGCAGGAGTGATGCATTCCGAGTCCATAAATTTGGTCAATTAAACCGATGCCACGAAGGCTCTCTCGATCCCTCTTCCGCTCGCGCGGTGCAAGCGAGGAGGCCCCGATCCTTGTTTTGCTCTTGCGCGGTCGACGCTCGGCTCCGAGAGATCTCGCATTCCTGCTCGCCCAAAAGACCGGACCGAGGAGGGCTTCTCCGGTCTCTTCTGCCTCTTCTGCGCGGCGCCGAAGGGGGGCGAGGAGGAAAAAAAAGGCAACGCGATCGCGAGGCCGAGAGGCGCGTGGAGAAGGTACAAGCGGAGCAGGGTTATGTGTATACGAACGCGAGACACGCTGATGCGCAGGACTTGATAAAAGGGTGGAAGGGTCAATTGTTGCTGCGGTCGGGGCCTCTCGAGAGGTGCTCTTTCAAACCGAGGCTTTTCTTCGTTTCGCGGAAGGCGGCGAATAAAAATTCTTCTTTTCCCTGCTTGGAAAGGGTTTCCTCGATCGATCGCTGTACGCGGGAACAAACTATTACTCTTTTTGCGGGCTCTTTTATCGGCTGACGAAGTTGATGCAGCAAAATATTTTTTAGTTTCATTGTGTAGACTGTAATTCCTCTGACGTTCCTTCAAGCTGAAGGCTCTATTTATTGCAGATTTATTTAAAAAAGGCATTATTATTTTTTAATTTCCAAATTAATTCCCTGTTTTTTAATAGTCTTAAATTTAAGCGACTTGAGAGAGCAATCCTTAAATTAAGCACCGTACTGTAAAGCAAAGTACAATGATGAATCCGCGTGAATTATTCATTCATCTTGGCTATGCATTTTATCAGCTCGCCGCACAAAGGCGATACCACTCTTTAGCTTCATACTTCCGTCCGAACAAAAACCTGTCTCTACTCGCACTTGCTCGCTACCTTTTCGCCATTCAGCGGAAAGCCCGCCAGCTAGCCGTGCCAGAAGCCGATCGAATTAAATGATATAACGCATTACGTTCATTAATAAACTGACACGTAATCGATTCAGCCCCGCAACAGCTCTCTCTCACCCTTCGAAACTTTACATCCAGTTACGTCAGCGAGAATTTCGAAAAAGAAACAAAAGAATTTGAAATAAAAGATGAAATCCGGATTCAGGAAACGAAGAGTCGGAGATAAAGAGAAAGAAAGAGTCTGGGAGAGGCGTGCAGGTATATAAGAAAAAAGTAAGGGGGCGGGACGCGCGGCTCAGTTTCGTAGAAAAGATCCGCATAAATTCGCGGATTCGAGTTATTTGCCCAACCGTGGCGAGTATCGCGACCCTTCTCCTCCTCCGGCCCCTTTGTCATCTCCGCGCGTGTTTACACGCTCTCTCACCGCCGCGCGCGCGGATATCAATATGATGCGCGCCGAGATCGTTGAACTACACGTGAGCGGGACCCGTTCAGCGATATCTCTTCCGAGCGAGAGAGGGCTTCTTAATTCTTCTGTTGCGCGCGCGCGGCGAGGCTTTACGAGCTGCTGCCGGACAAGCTCGTCCTTGCGGCGGGCCGGGACGCCGCCGCGCTGCGAGGGAAAAGTTATTGAGTCATATGATTGCGGAGTAATTTGATTTGCAAAATTTTTAACCGATGGGTAATAAAAAGCTCGGTTATATGCGCAAAGGGGATGCGCCCGCGTACCTTCTCGAGCCGGTTATTTTATTGTTTCGGGATTTTTAAAGGAGGCTTTTCTTGCGACGTATCGATGATGGCTTTTTGAACGTTGGGAAATTATAACTTTTCAAGTGAATTTATATTGGCGCACTTTCGAGTATTTACGAACAACAAACAGGCAGTAAAAAGTTTCTTTTTTCAAGGGGTTACTCGCAAAGTTTACGAGATGCGTAACGTGATCTTAAAGCCAAACTCGTACCTGTTAATTTCAAACGAATTAAATTAACTATATCGATCTTAATCGCAATGCAATCGAAAGCTGATTGTATTTCAGTAACTTTTTGAAACTAATTATCTTTTCGTGTTATGTAGATCAAAAGCAATTTGTCGGAATGAAGAAATCTTATCGCCAAGATTTAGACCATAATATATTAAACATCGCAGACTCGATATTCCTGAAGCCTATTCATTTAGCCCAAGTGATAAAGGGTCTGATTGTTCAGACGTCGCTTGTAAGCTACTCTACAATCCGAGATACTTTATCTGAAATTTATGCAGAACCTCCTTGGGAATTTATGTACCTTTTTGAAAATTATTCAATGCACCTGATGGAAGCAAAAAATCATTGCAAATACGATTGCAAAACCGGATATTATCGACGAATACATAAGTGCTTTTTAAGATACCTGCGTATATATATCGTTGCCAAATAAACCAAAATCAATTTATGATGTAGACTTAATAAGTAGAAAGCGACGCGATTGCATTTTCAACAAACTGTTTAAATCTATGCGCTCGCCGAAATAAAGTTCAATTCCTTGGAGGAAGACTGATTATGTTCTAAACAGGATTGAAATTAATTGAATATGAAGAAAAAGAGCCGATGCAAATACTCGGCTCGAACTTCTTAATAGCTTGCTGAGTTATCCTTTTTAATATAAGTATATCTCTCTATACAGAGGCAAGACGAAGTAATTAAACCCTTTCAGGATTCCGTTTTTTTTGAAACAGTATGATTTGTGCAGAAAGTAAATTTTGCGGCGCGTTAAATCATCGCGCGGATAAAACCAAATTATAAAGCTATCAGTATCAAATATATTGCTCGCGCAGTCGGGAGCGAAGAGAGCTTTAAAGTTGATTATGATGTCAATAAAATGGATTTCACAAAAGTGAAATAAGCCGTAAAGATCTAAGGTCCACATAGCTTCTGTAATTTATACGGATCATTGAAGATTAAAATTTTTAAATAGGATGTTTGTAACCTAAAATAACACACTATTTCCAAATGTTTTTATGTGTCGCCAAAAAATATCAAGCTCAAATATTCATGGTTTTAAAAATCCCTTTTATATATACTGTACTTTCAAAGAAAAATCAAATTTTTTAATTTGAAATCTGGAATCGACGAATGCTTAAATACCGTCCATTTCATACATCTATTCGCATTCATTTACTGAAGTGAAACCCTAACATTTCAATGAATCTCGACTCGAACAAAAAGTAGCAGGCAATATAATCACGACCGTTAACCACCCCGCAGCAAAAACTATAAAAGTCTGAAAAAAATTTCGAAACATCGACTCTGCTAGGAAGAAACTCAAGGTCGCGTCGAGTAAATGAGCATCCCGGCGTTGATTGTCCGCGACGTCTTCCGCCCCTTTCGAGACTCCCGAATGACGCGTTCACAAGCTCAATTATATGCAGACGCGCAAACGAGCCACAAATTGCTTTAAACGCTCGTGATTTTTAAGACTCGGTATACATTTAACCAGAGGCGAGTAATGAAATCGCGTGGAGTTGCGTGGCTTACGCGTTATGCGCACAAAGAATGTTCCACGGGAAGTGAGGAGGATTTTTGAATTTATAATTTGTCTATAAACTCGGAAGAATTATTTAAAGATGACTTTCGCGACGGTAAATAGTAAAACTACAATTTTGTAGCTGGAACTTTTATATTCGTAATAAAATGAATTACCGTTAGGCTTGACACAAAATTTGATTTTAAAACTAACGTCGATCGAATATGGTATATACTTTTCCCGTAATCATATCTGCCGGGCCATTAAAATTTCGATAAATCTATTAAAATGTAATACCTCGCGCGTTAATTCAAACGGATCGCCGCGCGAGAATCTTATACGAGAATTCTGCAATTTCGAAATCGAGATGTGCCTTCGCAAGCACCGCTTAAAATTAAATGACACAATCGCCTTCGTGCTTACGAGATTCCCGGCCCATTGAACCGGACTCGCCAACACCCCGCATGCAGAGAGGATCGGGCCCGGCGGTAATCGCCCGGCGGGGCCTTTTTGCTCGAAAAAAACTGACGAGTTCGACAAAACGACCGGTTCCCCGAAATCCAAATAAAAGCGCAGGTCCCGGAAATTATCCGGGTCGTCTCGTCGATTTTTTTTCTTTTTGGCAGCCGGCTTCGTTATCGAGAGCCAAGGCCTTTTTGTATCGGTCACGCGTGTATGTAGGTATGTAAGACCAACTCTTATCGCCTGCCGGTACCGTTGCGCATCCCACTCCCTCCCCTTCTTCCTTTCTTTCTCCTTCGGTGACTCCTCCGAGCGACTCTCTGCTTACGATCCGGGCGAGTTCTCTTTGGCCGGTTTTGCCCGCACGATTTCGAGGATGGATCAGCGCGTGGAGTCATGGAGTGTTGCGCCGGACGATTTATCGCGGCGATTGGGGTAGAGAGGGGGGACCGATTAAGGATCTGCATCGCGAGTTGAAAAATATAGCGCAATTTTTCGCAGCCGAAGCTTTGGAGGCTGTTGTTGCTACGAGTACATTACCTCGATTATGACGGGGCGTCGCTTTTTTTCGTTGCAGGGTGTCGGATGAAAATACTGATATTTGATATTAAAGGAATGCTTAGTGCGCCGGATCGAAATTCCTCAGACTGCGTACTTGACCGAGAAAGTAAATGTCTTTTCGGTGACGCGATACGAGAGTTATCAAGTGCTAAATTATGCAAAAAATGCAGGCTCAAGTACACTTAACAGTTATTTACTGCCAAATTCAATTTCAAAGTACAGCACAATCTTTAACCCTTAACGGTACCCAAAATTATTCAGAAATTTGCGAACATACTTTAAATTAATTATCGAATAGCGAAGCAGATTTTTGGCTTATTCACAGTACGCGCCACGTGTAATAATTGATTTTCCTGATAAAAGCGCATTAAAGTTGCTGCTATAAATGCGAGCTGTATTCTTTTATAAAACTTTGCATACGCGGCGCTGCAGCAATGTCTTTTTAATGACGCTGGCTGTTGATTCGGCCGGTACGGGGAATCCCCAAACTGCCGGGGCTGAGCCAACAAAACCTGCTGGTCGAGTGCACTCGTGTCCCCGTTGAAAAACTTTTAGTACTTCCCTAAAACCCTTTATTCTACGAAGTCATTCATTTTATTATAACGCTGTAACGAGATAGAAGGTGATGCGTAACTGTAATTTTTTTTATACTTTTTTATACTTTGAACATGCGTGCATACATTTTTTTTTTGCAGCGGAGTGAAAATCATTAAGACGCGTTTTTTCGGGAAGCACGAATCGCATCGTGAAAATAATTAGAAAATTTACGAAAAATTCAGATAAGTCGCGTTATAAATTTCGATATAATTTTCTGTGTCCGACGATTACTAGAGTAAAAATGCTTGAATTGACTAGAAATTTTGGGATAAGGTATATTTTTTGTATATTCAGAGTTGTATAGTTTTTCAGCGTATGAAAGTTATTAGTTTAAAAGATATTAAGGTTTTAGTTTTTTCTTTAAAATTTTTTGAGTAGCTGTATCTTATTGAATAATCGATCTTTCTCGATGATCGTCCCCTATTTTTTCCTCTTTTACTTAATATTTAAAATTAAAAAGAATTTTTAAAATACATGTACTAGTTTTTGTTTTATAACGATTTTAAATTATGCATGTAATCGTGATTTTTTGAAAAGGAAACTTTTTGTATATTTGTAGGAGTTAGTTACATTTTTAAAACAATTCATTAATATATTTCAAATTTGAAGTATCATTATAAATATAGGAATGATAAATTAGTTTAGAGGAAGCCAAGTGCCAATGAATTTTTATACGTTTAGCTTCAGTCTTTTTGAGATAGACAGTACGACCTTGACTGGCCGATCAGATTTGTCCAATACATATATTTGTACGCACAAGTGTTTGTGATGCGAGAGAGAGAGAGAGAGTGAGAGGGGTGTTCCAAAGGACCGCCCAAATATTCGCACGATGATTTAGTTTAGGGCCCGGCAATCAGTCACGCGTCGCATCAACGGCTGCAAAGAACGTATAACTTTTGCTTTTTAAGCACCGGCGGGGGCCAAATTTAAATATCAATACATCTCGAATAAGTCGCGAAAGAAAGTTACGATGCGGTAAAAATATGAAAGGAAGAGTCGTAAGTTTGAATAAAGAATAAATAGCAAATTTAGAAAAAACTTTTTCGTCAATGTTTAGCTGAAAAATTGTTTACTTTTATCTTTACGTAAATTGAAATTTTCTATAATTTAAAGTTAAAATTTAAATAGAGACTCCTTTTACGATCGAGCTATAAAATTGCAAACGATTGTAGTTTTAAAATGGAGCGTAATTACACTCGCGAAGTTTGTATGGATTCTACGAGCGTCTGCAAGCTCGAGCAGTAAAACTGCCCGGGCGGTTTAGCATTGTTTCATACAGCACTTTGGAATTCTAGTATTTTTAAGACGTCGTATACATATCATGAGATTTATGCAAGAATGACCAAGTAACTGAAGTTAATTTATTCGCCAAAGAAAGATGTTTTAAATTTAATGAAACACTTGTATACGAAATGAATACAAATTAAATACACTCGCCGTACCGCGATTTGAGCCGTCCTTAAAGTATTGTTTTTGCATTCGTTGCTTGTAAAGTATCCGTTTACGAAAAAGTTATTACTGGCCATTTGCAGATAAAGGCTTATTAACTTTGAATCCATTTCATTAACAGCTAGTGATTATTCCTACGATAGTCATCGCGAAAAGATGGCTTTTAAAGGACGTTTTTTTTGCTTTTACTACGTGTGAAGATTACTATCTTCGAGTGGATAAAATTTCAGTACACCCCGGCATTAATGCATGGAGATTACCATCTCATAAATGATTCCCTATGCTAAAATCACCGTCGAAACGTCTTGTATCACGCAAATTAATTATAATCTAAAACAGTAGTTGGCAGATGGTTGAATAGACTTCCCACGAGACTCTGCTCAATCGTGATATTTTGTAATAATATTTTTTCCTCCACTCAAACTGCCTCCAGCTATCCAGCCAAAAAACAATAAACCAATGTCAAAATTAAGAGAAGGAAGAGTAAGGAGCTCCATAAATCCGCAATTCAATTTTCCGTCTCGTTCACGTCGAGTCCTCCCGCCGGCGCATAAATCAAAAAAAGCGCAGATCCTTGCCGCGAAAAGCCGCGGCGGCGACGGCCGTATCCGCGCATCTCCGCGCTCTATTCATAAAGCGGCGGCGCACGCGCTTAGGAGGCCAAGGGCGCCGCGCGGCAGCGCTCGCGACAAAAGGAGGCATAAATCAGCCTCGAGCGCCCGGCGCGGATTTGCATCCGAAGCGCGGCCGCGAATTTATCTGGTGCAGCCGCTGTCGGGCGCAACGGGATTGCCGCGCGGTGCAGCAGCTCGTCGCTCGGCTAATTGACGACGGGGATTGCAAAGGGGCGACTCTCGAACAGAGGAGGAAGCTGGCCTATTAGTGCCGAGCGAGCGATTTATTTTATTCTCGCGCTCTTTGCGGCCGACGGGAAATCGCCTTGGATATTTTCATTACTGCGACGGCGAGCGGAATTATTTTGTCGCTCTGTTTTTGCATTTCTGCGGGAGAGGAATGTTTTAAGTTTGAATAGAGGTACCGGGAGGTTAAATGAATGGAATTGGTGTAGCTGGAATGCTTTGCCTGCGCCAAGAATTCGGGAAAACAAGCCATTGTTATTTAAATTCTCACATTTTTATAATTAAAACTTTATAGGCGCAAATGTCATCTATTTTTTTAGCTCTGTAGGAGTCCAAGCGAATTACACCGAAATCCTTTTTCGAATCAGCCAGTCTTTTCAATGGCAGCGGTTTCTTCGTTGCATTTCGAATCTACGAGTTAGTCTTAAAATAAAAACCTCTAAAGCTAAAATATCAAGCGCGTTAGATTAATTTTGTGAAAATAATTTTCATTTTACAAATGACCGAATGCAAAAGTGCAACTTTTGACGTTTCATTCCGATGTCGTATGAACAAATCATTTCGACGGACCCCAAACGACTCCTTTGCAAACAAAACATAACGCAACAGCGAACAATATAGCGGCACTCCTCTAAAATCCGGCACGACACCAAGCTTACCTGGTAACCCAGATCTAAAAATAAAAAAAAAAAATGAAAAGAAGAAGCGAGCACGTCAAACCAGCCTCACTCTCGATTTCCAAAACTTGGGCATCGGCGACGCGCGAGCGACGCCCCCGAGGCGTGCCAAAGATCGCCCGATAGAACTCCTCTCTCTCTCTCTCTCGCTCTCTCTCCCGTCGGCGGTGGCGGCGTCGAGGCTCAAGGCCGGACGGCTCCGCGGCCGTTCCCGTCGCGGATGAGGGAGCCACCTTTTTGCCCTCTCCCGATGTGCCGCGTCCGAGCTTTTACCGAGGGATGACAAAATTACGGCGCCTTTAATACGCGAGGTTATTGCCGCGACGCCGCGCGTAAATTCCCTTAATCGAAATGCACCGTAAGAGCGTGTGGTAAAAGTTGCGCGCCGATTTTTAGGATGTAACTGTTTCTCTCTCTTTCTCTCGAGTATAACGGCTCCGAAAATCGTACGCTCGGAAAAGGAGGCCCAAAAACAATGGCCCAGTCCTACATAGCCTCGGCGAGCGTCTGACTCACACACCGGAACGGCGACTCGAGGGGGATGAGTTCGTGTCGCTCTTTTCCTAGTTGCGGTTCCCGAGGAATCGGCGTTGCCTGGTTTTTTTCGGGCGACGAGCCCCGCAGCGCGAAGTCCGATAAATCCGCTGCTCCCTCGGGAGGATATGATCGATGAGGGGGTATTTTTGGGAGGCGCGCTCGTTTTTTGTTTTTAGCCCGAGATTGATGCCGGAGACTTGTTTAAACTGCCGTGGGTCTGCGTTTTGTTATGCTGCTGTCGCGGGGATAAGGCAGCTGCTTGTTTATTTAATAAATTATTGAGGAAATGGTCGCTATTCAAGGCTGCAGGCTCGAATTTAAATAAGAAGTAGTCGCGCGTTAGAGTTAATTAATAGAGAAGAAAAATTACGAAAACGCAGGGATTTTCCTGCTGACTTAATTGCTAAATATACGATCGGCCAATAAAGGTCCTCATAATGATTATTAACGGGTAACTTAATACTAATTTTTTATCGCAATGCACATTCCCGAGATATTTTTACGTATACGGTCGCCGGCATGAATCAGCGATTACTGTAAAGCACATTTGCATATAAACGATTTTATTTTTATATCAATGCACACTGCACACTTCGTGAAATAATCCCGAGCCAATGAAATTTATTCGAACGAGTCCTTAGATCGTTGTCCTACGCAATGTGCCAGTGCCAGAAAAGCGGCGAGCTTGTAAGTTCCTTTTTTAAACTGGTAAGAATAAAATTTCTTATCTCGAGCTTCTTTGTACACACATTCGCATAGCTCGAAGCCGGTTTGCGAGAAAAAACGAAGCCGTGTGCCTGCGAGTACAAACTGCTTTTTCGGATTCAATTGGTATAGACGCGGCGATAAGTAATTGAATTTATTTCCAGAGCGTGAGCTCAATAAAATCGATAATCAATTACGCCTGCAAAAAGCTGCAATCCGTTTTTCCGAGTCGAGCTGAGAAGTATTTATGTACATTAGCACCTCGAAAAAATTTAATCTTCCGAGGTAGAATATGCTAAAAATAGAATGATTTGTCGCGAAAATTAAGGCGAAACGCGCGACCAATTTTTCTGCCGCCCGATCGAATCTCAAAGCAAGAAGTATATTCGAGGTTCGCCTCTTCTGGACGCTCGTGGCTTTGCAGAAAAATTGCTCGGCGAGCTAACGGGGGGGATTTCTTAAATCTCCCCATTATGAGAGTACGTTGCCTCCTTAATATGCCCCTATAACTAACTTTCCGGCCCGACTATAAGGAATCTCTGAAAACCAGTTTTTGCCATTAAGCGCCGATTCGAAGATTTTTTAGTTGATGTAATGTTGCACTATAGCGGTACACGCACAAAGTTATGCAAAGAGCAGATGCACTTATTAGATTAATAAAATTTTCCGCCAATTATAAAAGTGTCGTCATTTATTGTTTTTCCAGCGATCGCGCAGTGTATTTATGAATTAATTAAAGTCTAATTCTGTAGATTCTAATTTTTGATTCGCGCAAAATTGACAAGTTCAGGTTTATTAAAATATACAGTATACATTCAATAAAAAGATGCTGTATAAGTTATAAGGTATGAATCGCCAGCCGTAAACGGATTTTCCTCCTGTAATAAAAGTTCTCGATGAAGCGGCTTTAATCCAAAAAAAAAGAATCGAAGAAAAATGCCGCAATAAAGTTTAACAGCGCGAGATGAAAAAGCAGAGGAAGAAAAAGGCAAATATATCCGTGGCTCCGAAAAAGCTTGTTAAAATAGCGCGAAACCCGAGAAAGCAGAGCGCATAAATCCGCGCCGCGAAAAAAGGCAGCGGGGATGAGCTAGCATCTCCGCGCAAGAAACAAACGGACCTGCGCTCGGTGCGCATGCCCCGAGTACATAAAGCAGCGCGCGGTGCGCAGAGCGGAGAGCAGAAGCCCGAATTCTTGCGCCGCGCGAAACCCGTCCCGCGTCCTTTTGCTTCTCTTTTCGCGCGGCCGGCGCGGAGAGGAGCGGCAATCGGAGCGGCGATCGGAGCGGCGGTCGGCTTTTCGCACGAGCTCTCGGTTAACGGATTATTCCGCATTAATTACGCAATTGCCTTGACAAGGACCCAAGGCTGACGGCTGCACGCGAGAGCTTATTTTATCTTCTCGAGGGCTATTGACGGCTTTAACGAGGTAGCGACGCCTTCGGACGCTGAGCCCGAGATTATTATTTAATAGCATTTGTCGGCTTCGATTCGGTCGCGATGCCGCCGCTCTCTTTCGGTTTATCCGACTGGGAGGAATTCGCGATGAAAGACTGGATTTTGTGCGGCAAATGAAAACGTATCTCGCTGAATTGCCGCGGGAAGAATGTCTGTCTGGATTTTTAGTCGAAAACCGACTGACTCTACAACGCCGTGCAGGAACTTACACTTAAAATTCACAAAAAGCAATGTTCCATTTCCCAGGTGGAATTCCGACTGTTCGTTTGAAAAAAAAAAAATTAAAAATAATTCTCGTTTCGGTAAAAATGTATGAGGGTAGCAGTTGTACGAAAATTAAAGACCTCCCCAACATTCAGAAATACAGACAACAGCTGGTGCACCTTTAAGTTAAGTAGATAGTTCTGCAGAGGAAACATCACCATTCTTTAAATTATCGTAAAGAAAAGGGTTTTAACTTTAAAGTGCAGCGTACATTTTGCGCTGCTTTTCGTTGTATAAAGAAGTAGGTTATTTTAATAATTTTTTGCAAGACTGCTATATCAAATTTAAAGTAAAATTGAATCTGTCTATTTTATTTCTTTGCATAGCGAAAGTAAAAAAATACTTTGATTTACAAATCTATTTCAAAACGTCCTTCATTTGCTACTTTAACTTTTTAATTAAAATTTATTACTGCAAAAGCTCGAAAGAAAAGCAAAAAATTTAAATTTCAACGCCATTTTTCGAACGTTCACTTAAAATTTTATGACCCCTATATAATCAATGAAGCCTGATTGTCCTTTGTGTAAACTAATAAACCTTTTACTGCAATATAAAACTCGCCTATCGCTCGATATTCGCGCACAATTTGTTTTATTTTCCAAACTAATTTTCGAATAAGTATATAAACTAAAAAGGGCCGCCAGTTAAGTGCTAGGAGGGAAAATGTTGATTGACAAGCTATCGGTTTTGACTTTTTTCTTCTCGTCCTTGTAAGGAAATGTCACGTCTACCAGGAAAGGAGATGTAAACGATTCAAGGCTTTAGTGGCCCTGGTAGAAAATAAAGCAGCCCTGCTGGTTAAAATATTAAGCACTACCTAATTTTTTTAAGCTAATCATTAGATTTGTATTTTCTAATTTCTGGCTAAGC
>JAWWEM010000054.1:7801231-7827824 GCA_035582935.1 Ormyrus thymus | reverse complement strand
GACTAGTCAAAACTAAACCAGAAATCGCATTTCTGGCTATTCATTAGTCAAAAACTACGTAAGATTTCTACCAGGGGGTCTTCTTACTAAAAATGTATTAATTGCTGTTGAATAAAATAGTAAATTATCTGAAAATGACACCACGACGACGTTCATTAAAACATTGTATTGCAACAATGATAAAACGCACTCTGAATTGCGGTTGATTTATTAAGTTTGGACAAAATTAGCGACAACTGCAAATAAAAGTCTTTTCAACGTCTCACAAAGGATCTTTATAATTAATTATTTTTCGCGCATATACATAAACGTCCTTCGGATCCGGTATCAAGATTAATGGAGCACTGCAAAAGACCCCTAAAGTTTTTTCACGGCAGGTAAGAGCTCATCTTCAAAACCGCATCCGTTCGAGTAAAATGCGTTTTTCTCGATAAAAATTCCTGATATCTCAATTTGCAGTGCGCGCTAAAACAAACGGCGCAACGGCTTCTTCAAGTAAATCGACTGCCTGTAATAATTAATAATTGAAAAAATCGCTAATAAGCGCCAGGAAAGTAATCTACGCATCGTAATAAACCCGCTGATTTATCTGATCGCGTGAACGGCCTCGATAGCTGATGTATATATACCGATCACTGCGGCCGTCGTGCAAGACCGACCTATATCAGAATCGCAAAAAGCTCCGACTCGTTGAGAGGCCGAAGCTGCTAAATCGATTAGCGATTTACCGATTCGCGGCTCGCACTGCGCGAAACTGGTTCTCGCGCCGCCGAAACTCTACGCAATTATTCTCCTACTTTACGCGGCGTCGCAATCGAGTTCTGCCCAGGCTCTTTTTCCCAGTGCCCACCGGCCGTTCAATTAGTTTTTGCCAGCCAAGGTCGGGCTTTTTTCGGAGGGGGAGGCGGAGGAAAACGGCTTCGAGCGTGTTTCTGTGCGCTCAACGATCTCTCGATGGGTACCATAAACTGGGGAAGACAATGGAAGCGCGAACTTCGAATGTGACGGGAGACGAACGACGCTGCTTTTCTAGGAATTGCTGAAAAGCCGGGGGAAGAATGCCAGACATCGCCGCTTTTTACGACGAGAGCGAGAGTCTTCAAGTCCCTCCTTGACCTCCAAGCGGAGAGTCGAGGCGCTCTGAATTTATTTTCATTAGTCCGCTTAATCTAGCTGAACAATCGAGCTCGGGGATGCGGTGAAAAAAAAGAAACAATGAGAAAGACGACATTACCGGCGGCTCGGTTCAATTGCACCGGCAGCTCTCGAGAGTCGCCTCTCGTTTTCTTACTCCGCGCTTTGCAAACTACTTCGAGTTACTCCGAGCAAAAAGGGCGCTCGCAAACTAGTCGCTCGCAAAAAGTAGCCTTGCAGTAGCTATGCGCTTTGCGGCGATAGTTCTGCAGCTGCTAAGGGATAGATTTGTCGGACCGGGAATACCGCTGACTTTTGATAAAGACGTTTTGTAAAAAGCTGCGTAGATTATAAGGGAGTATCCTGAGACGGAGGAATGTTAATTATGGTTCGTGGACTGCAGAAAGCTTGATACAATTCAAGCGCACGATATGATAGGATTTTGCGAGCACGTAAATCAACAATTAAGGAACTTTTTGACTTGGGTCGCGAAAGATTTTCCCGCGAATTCGGAAAAATCTGCAAAAATCGCGCATTTTTATCGTCACCTTGAATCTTTATTCATCGAGCTCTTGATAGTACTTTTTTTTTTACTTTAGAAATATCGCGTGGCATCTGACTAATACCAGATCTTAGTTACGTGACGAGAATTTTTTGACAGTAGGTGAAATGAAAAGCAGAATTGGCATTCGCCCAACACCAGTTTAATTCGACCGAAACCAGCAGAAATTACAACTATTGAGATACTCATTCACGAAGCCTATTTCGATACATGTTTAAGTTATATCGATCAAAATGGTTCCCGCTATGCATTTTAAGGAAAGATTAATTTGACGCGCGGCCAGAACGAATCGGCAAAAAATTCAAAACAGAGGTTTCACTTTCTGTCCTCGGAATAACTATAAGCGTACCAGTGAATTCCACGACCTTGAGTCGCGGCCTTGTAAACCACCAATTCTTTTTTCTTTCTTTTTTATATAAAATTCCGCAAGAAAAAAATCTCTTTTTATTTCAGCAGGTTAGCACCTGCAAGAGCGAGGAAAAAATTAATGGCACGCTTAATTCTTGCAGCAAAATTATAATACACTTGCAGTAGATTCCTATAATTAAAATAATAAATATTCAGTTGATCGCCGTAAGCACGAGCTCACTTCCAAGCAAAATATAGTCACGCGAAAGCTCAAAATCACGCAGTGTCAAAAAAGTAGTAATCCCCACACGTCCACTCGCCTCGCCCGCGAAATTTCGGCAGCCGAGCGCTGCGCTTAGATTCGCTCGCTCCTCCCGCCGCGGACGCCCGCGACGTGCGTGCAGATCGCAGGTTCGTCGCTCCCTCGGGTTCGCGCAGCAGCCGAAAAAGTATCCTCTCTCCGCCTCTCCCGTGCCTCGGCGCGCGTTCGCTGCACTCCGGCGTTCGATGACACCGCGCTCTCCTTCCTCGCGGCGTTACGCGCCGAAACAGGCCAGCGAGGACAATGAGCGACGACGACGTGCTCCTCTTATCCGCCGCCGCGGCGCGCGCATTTGCATCTGGCCCGGGGGGGAAAGAATCGACCGGCGAGCGCCTCGCGGTTAACGGCGCGCGCGCGGACTCGGAAAATTACGAGCGGAGCGCCGAGCACGAGAGGAGGCGATGTTGGCCGCACGTCGGTTATTGTTCGCATTGGTCCGCGAAGTCCGGGGATTAAGTAATGGGGATGCGCTGGATGGGTGTAATGGACGGCGCGTTTTTTCCGAATGCGAGTGGGAATAAGCCTCGTTTCGGTGTGCGCGACCGAGCTGCGGCGGACGAAACGTAACGGAAATTCGAGAACCGAGAGTGTCCTTAATTCAATTTTGCTGTATTTGGAATGCGAAAAATTTATTGTTGAAACCATATTGAGAACGTTTTATGAAAGAAACTAAGAAAATGGTTTTACTGCTTTTCTAATTAACTATAATCTTTCAAAAATGTTTGCTCGACTCGGATCGAATCAAGCTTGCGCTCCGTCAAATAAAGGGCTGCCGAAAAGCTCTGAAAATCTTCATAGTTTTATATTTTGCCCATCACAAATAAATACCATTTAAATTTAAATCCAGTATATCGCTTAAGAAAACTTATATAATGAAATGTGCAAATCGCCGAGGGAGCCGGGCGCAGGTGTGTGTCATCCTCCGGCTGGATAGCTCGCGTTTCGTCCGCACGCATCGGCAGGATCCGTAACATAACTAGAGCCGCGCTCTCTCTTTCTCTCTCGCGGGTAGGTAATAAGCGTAGCTCGCGGCGCGTCGTAATTAAAGCCGAAAGTGCCTCGCGCGCGCGAGCGTTATCCTTATCTCGCGGGGCTGAGTTACGCTCGACGCCGGCTTATTTTTCTCGGAAGCCAAAGCCGGCCGGACGGCTGTATTTTAGCCGCGCGCCGTCGGGAAAATAGTCGGTAATGGCCTGGCAAAAGGAATTCCGTATTTATTCCTCGGCGAGCTGGGAATCGCCGGAGCAGCGAAGGGCGCCTGTTTTATTTGCCCGCGCGCGGAGAGGCTTGAACTTTTCGTGTATATCGGCGGATGGCCAATTAAAAAGTACGCGCCGCCTTAGGAAGGTGCCCGCGTCGGCTTTGGCTGCCTATTGAGTTGACTGTGGTTTTAGTGCTGCTTACGGTACCACTTTCTTTGTGTTTTAGCCGAGTACGTAAAGATTGTGGGTAGAGATAATTGTTGCTTGCTTTTCCTGCGAACAAAGTACATTTATTAAAGGTAAAATATGCGTATTACGCGATTTTACGCCGATTTAAATGTACACGTCAATTATTGAGAAAAAGAACGTTGCCAACTTATTTTTAGACTTACTTCTGAAAAAGTTATAAAAATTTCAATTTTTGAATCTTGTTCTCCTCGAGAAATCCTTTATTTTTCAAAAAACTATTTTATCCGACTGCTTTGCCTTATATTTAATAAACCTGGATCCCTTCTTTCACTCTACAATCTAAGTTTCACTTTTATACATTCAACTTACGGCCCGGCATATCTAATAAAAAAGATACCATTAACTGGTTCGATAAGGGGCAAATCAATCCGGACGCTGATTTCGTTGTATATTAGTTTTTAATGAAATGGAATACGTCCCATTTTCTCAATGAAACGAGTCCTGCCTTTACGATGTTTTGGCCTTCTACAAGCCGATACCGCGTTATGAAATCCATTCCCTCAATTACACCGGCAGAAACACATAATATTTTATTACGCGCAGACTGGAATTCCATCCTCTTAGGAAAATCCCCTGCATTAAACCCCCCCTCCCGCCTTCCCTCTCTCGCCAATTGACCGAGCCGAAAAACGAGAGTGTACCTGCACACTCGGCACGCAGCGATAATTTTCCCGTCAAACAATCGTCGAACGAGCGATCGATCAGCCCCCCTTTCACGCACGTACGTTCGCAAATTGGCGGCGTTTTCTTTCGAAAAATCGAGCAAGAAGGCCGCCGCGCTCTGACGTCAAAGCACAAAGCGTCGCAGCCGTTCCTTCCGCTCATTAGGAATTATTGTACGCATTATATCTCGCCGGCCGAGACAAGGGCGCTTTTTACCCTCGATAGAAATGCACGCGATCCTCGCGAGCGCCGCGTCCCACGATCCGCTTAAGATCGTTTATTATCCGGCCGGCTTTTCCACTTCTCCGCTATCGGCGCACTCGCCTCCGCCAAGTGGATAATGATTTTTAATTGCGCGCCGCCGATCCCTCGAGCTTTTGTACGGGCACGCCTCTTCTTCGCCTGGGCCTTCTGGGTTAGTAGTCTATTGTTTAGTGAAGCTTGCGGTATTGGATTGCGGATTAATTGACGGAACAGGTCGGATTGTAATCCAACACCTGTAATTAGATCCTCCCTTTGCTAGTGGATAAGTTAGAGCCAAAGTTCTTTATCTACTGATTCATTTAGAGCGCGAATGTAATATTACACTCGGAAAAGATTATCAAGATAAATCTAAATTTAAAAATCACCCAACATTTAAACAATGCGATTGCTTAATTCAATTTTACCACCGGCATATATCATTTGAAATTACAGTAGCTCCGGGCTCTTTAGCTTCATTGCGCCGTAATTCTACTCAAGCTGTCAAAAACGCAGCAAAGAAGCAGCATTATCCAGGAGAACGATCTCGACTCATCAGACGCCTAGGCGTATTACCCCCATTCGGCGCCGCGATCTCTTAGCTCACCCGAGCCGCTGGAAAGTTCCCATCCCGAAAAGCTCCCCCTTAACTGCCTCTATTTAACGCGATCGGCGAAAAACCTTGTTCGCGCTTGGCGTTAACGATAATTGGCATCCCTCCCTACGCCGGCTCTAATAATAAATACGCCGAGGCTCTCTCGAAAGTAACTAGGACTCTTATTCGCCGGAAAAAAAGGAGCGCGATGTCGTCAAGATCTTCGCCCATTACCATAAGGATAGGCGGCGGATCGGCTCTAGCAACCGGTTCTCCGGCGCGTACGACTGTTATCTGCTCCGGGTGATGCGCAAAAAGGCGACGAATCCGCGGAGCGCTGCGACCTTCGCGCAAAAAAGGGGGCGCAAAGTTATAACTGGCGAAATTGCCATAACTCCGTATCAGGCCGCTCCGCGATGCTGTTTTTTCGGTTCGGCTGCGGCGACGGCGGCGGCGGCGCGCTTCCTGCAAGCCAAGGAGAGGAACAAGAAGAAGAAGAAGCGGCACAGCTGCGGAGGAGAGAGACAGAGAGAGAATGAGAGAAGGAGGAAAGGAGGAGTCCTGGCGCGCTTCGTAATTGGGGTCCTGTGCGTGGCATCGGCGCGCGCGCCGCGGAGTGGGGGCAGCCCTATGTAAGCCCTGGGTCAGCGATGGACCAGCGCATCTTCAGCCGGCTAAACGAGCGACGCGGACCACCGATCGCGAAACTCCGACTATAAGCGCCCGACTGATATTCCGCTCGGAAAAAAAATATAATACCCCCAAGTGCCCCGAGGACCAGGAGGAGACATGAAGCTGCTCGTCGTGGCGGTCTGCCTCCTCGCGCTCGCCGACGCCAGGAGGACCCTTAGGGAGAGGCAGCTGCGCAGGAACGACGGTGAGTGAGCCCCGATTCTTCTACCCTTCGTGAGGATCTATTTTTTTTTTTTTTTTTTGGGAGTAGCGATTTTTCGCCTGGAGAACGCAGCTTCATCTTTGAGGGTAGTCCTAAGGTCGATCTAACGAAAAGTTGATTTTTATGATTTAAAATTTTGAAATTTTTTTTAATAAGTCTATGTGAAAAGAAACTTTTTTAAACTACACAGGACATTAATTGTGGTTAAATTTAAAATATATAAATCATCAATTCAATTGCTCTCTAAGATATTAATTAAAAACTTTTGCAACAACCGGCACCTTCCTCTACAACGCCAATTAAGAGAATGTACTGCTCCTTAAACAGCGGCCCCAGCAACGTCGAACGATCCTCTGTTCTGGGAACCGAAGCCAACCACCGCGGACCTCGACGTACCCCTAAGCCAAAACATCGAGGGTCGCCAGTACTACCAGCCACCGCAGACCGGCGGCTACCCCGGCCAGGGTGGCTCCGGGGGCCAAGGCGGCTATCCCGGCCAGGGTGGCTCCGGAGGACAGCCCGGTCAGGGAGGCCAGCCCGGACAGGGAGGACAGCCCGGGCAGGGAGGACAGCCCGGACAGGGTGGCGAGGGAGACAACGAGATCCCCAGGCCGCCGCCGGGCAAACCCAAGCCGCAGAGGCCCAAGGGCTGCCTGGCCGACAGGGGCCAGTTCCCCAGCCCGAAGAGCTGCGCGCACTACCTCAACTGCTGGGACGACGCGGTCATCGAGGAGCAGTGCCCGAACGGCCTCCTCTTCAACGAGAAGAAGCAGTACTGCGACTTTGACTACAACGTGCAGTGCGGCAATCGCGGCAAGCCGACGCCAAGTAAGTTTTGCTCGAACCTCCCTTTTGCATACGTAACGAATATACTGAAATTTGGCTTTTTTTCTACATGAATTCCGAGTGACGGATGATTTTTTGAAACTTTTTAACGTATTTCACTGCCGTCTCCAAGCTGTCGTTATTTGGATTAAAATTTAAATGTAAGAAGTAGAGAAAAAGCGCAATGAACCGACAAGCCACTCCGCTTGAGCGACGAATGACGGCGCAAAAAAGCAAAGCCGACTCGACTCTTGATTCTCTCCCCCTTTGCACGCTTTAGAGCCACCGCTGCCAGGAGGCGCGAAGCGCTGCCCGGATCTGAACGGGAGGTACAGAAGCGGCACCAATTGCTCCGAGTTTTTCGTCTGCGTCAACGGAAGCCCGATCAAATTCAACTGCCCCGAGGGCCTCGTCTACAGTGACGTAAGCACAAATTCTCCGTACAACAATCGAAAGCCGCCGGTGTAATTACCTCGGGCCGAGAAAGCTCGCACGCAAGTAAAAGAAGCTCTCCCCCTCTCTCGTCGCGCTTTTTGCGGGAGATGCAGAAAATTGCTCGCCGCGCGATCGTGGAAAAAAACGCGGCCGTAAATGCAGCTTCTCTTCTCTCCCGACGAATCGCATGCGGGGCTATGTAAATGGACCTGTTTCCGCGCCCCGGTACTATACAATTATCGAGCGTCCTTTCGTTAAGGAGCTTAATATACATTCCGATCGGGCTCATTTCTCGACTATTAAACAATTAGCCGCTCGATTGTGTAAATAGAGGAGCGCTTCAGCCGCTTCTAAGAAAGGCGGATTGTAATTTCGACGGGGAGGACGTTGAGATGCGTGACGCGAGGCGGCCTGCTGAAAAAAAAGGAGCAAGATTCTTTTCCGACCGACGGAGAGTCTCCGGCTCTTTTATTTACATAAAATTCAATACGACTGTCTTGTTATCAAAAAGACACATCAGAAATGTTAATTTAAATATCGTTAATCGTCGAGCCATAAAAGTCACTTGAAATTCTCCGTAGGACGTCGCCGGGGAAAGTCCGTATTTTAATTTTAGCTCTACTGATATATTACTTAGCTATTTGATGCACGTTTTAGATCTAATTCGAATTCAGATTCTAGGAATAGATTTGCACACTTTTATGTAAAATGAAGGACCGAATTGGCCAGCATTTACACGTCGAATCGTTTTTTAATTATTTTCACGTATAACGGAAGAAAAGGAAAACTTCAAACCCCACTGCGTGAAATAAACTAAGGCCAAATGAACTATTTCCCGGCAGGAGCTGCAAATCTGCGACTATCCAAACAAGGTAGACTGCAAGGGAGCAGCGACCCCTAAGCCGCCACCAACCACTCCGGCGACGGAGCAGCCTCAGTGGCCTCCCTCTGGCGGCTACCCACAGCAGCCACCGTCCGGTTACCCCCAGCAGCCGCCGTCCAACTGGCCCACCAAGCCCAAGCCCCCTCCCGCGCAGCCACCCTCCAATCCTCCGTCACCACCCAGCACCGACTCACCCAACCCCAACCCCCCCTACCCCAACCCCGGACAGGAGGTTCCCAGCCCCATCAACCCGTACCTCAACGCTTTTGCGCTCAGAGGGCAACCGGAATTTTGGCAGCAGAGGCAGGCCGTTTTGCAGTCCGAGCTGGAACAGGAGCTTCAGGTGCAGAAGGTATAAAGCCGATTGATTTTTCGAAATACTTCTTAAAATTCTTGGAAAAAAAGAGAAAAACGAAAATAAATGAAAACGTTAACCTTGAAAACGCAACGCAGGACACGGAGCAGCAGGAGAGAGAGCTCGACCAGGAGACCGACAGCTCGACGATCCTGAACCCCTGGGAGGTAATCCACACGATTCCGCAAGAGTTCGCCAAGGCGCCCTGCGAGAACGGCGAGGTGCACCGACTGACCGAGACCTGCACGAGCGTCGTCGTCTGCAGGAACCGCAGGCCTCAGCTGATCAACTGCCAAACGGGCTACACGTACGACAAGCCGTCCGACTCGTGCAGGCCCCTCAACGTAGCCAAATGGTGAGCTGATTGCGCTTTAGCGGTTTTTTCTGTTTATACCCGCGCTAATCCGAATCGGAGCCTATATTGTTATACGTCTGCTTGCAGCTTGTAGCCCCGGACGACGAAGACGCGCCGAGAGCACGAGACCGATTGACTGAGAAAGGATATAAGGAAGGATGAATCGTACTATTATTAATTATTTTATTCTAGTGTTAAGTGTATGTGCGCTTGAGCTCCCCTGAACTGGGGAACGACCTTAGTTTCTATTATGTATTATAATAATAAATTAAAGGTACCTTTTACAAAAACTTACTGGCTTTTTTATTTACCCTGTTAATTTGCTAGGTTGGTTAATAACTTCAAAATTTACCTACACGAATTATTGACGAATTGACATTTATATGCAGATTAAAAATTATAATTTGTTTCATAATTACGATAAAGAAAATTATTTTTTTCCTTAACCTTCGGTCAATAAAACTTTGTAACGAATGCATTTTTTAAAAATATTTTTACTTAAATCAATTAAGCTCTTTATTATTCTTCCTAATCTATTAACTTTTAAAATTTTGATCATTAAGGTGAATGGCTTTGATTTTCTTCATTTTTTGATCTTCAAAAATATATCCTAATATACTTTGCTGGTTAGTAAAAATTATAGATTTGAATTTTCGCGCCACTAAAATTGACGCTGCAAATCGGCATAAAACAAGAAAAATGACGCAATATCACCAATGGCCCCTCTCCTACACCACGAGCACCACCATATCCACATGGCCCACAATCACAGCTGTCATCACAGCTGTGATATAAAAAACTATAATTTTCAAATGAAACCTGTAAAAAACATTTTTAATAGTCATGTGCAATGAAAACAATTTTACTTCAATAAGTATGTGTAGTAACAATTTTTAATTTAAGCATTTCCCTGTGAACTGTCATAATAAGAGTGCTATTTTAACAAAATGTTCGGAGAAATACTAGAATTTGCTGGTATTTGTTGGAAAGAAGTTCTTTCAATGGTAAGAGATTCAGCTATTTACATTGATCATGCAGCAGCAGAATGCCTTCATTGGTATACTGGGGATGAGGCATATTTGACATTAAGAGATGCTGGTGCATTTTCTGTTCACGAATTGGCTTTGTACAATTTTCATGTATGTATTAATCAAAGCTTACATTTTTCTTTACATAATTTGTCTCTTCTTTTTCCATAAGATCTTATTGTAGTTATTTACTGCAGAATCTTAAAGCCGAAGGAGCAAAGAAAGCAGTTATTATTTCTACGTCAACAGATTCACTATTTTATCAGAGAACATTAAAATTAATTATAGAGAAAAATAATTTTGAAACATGCTTAGTCATATGTACAGCTCATAAAAAAATTTTAAATTATAAATCAATTGTTCCTGAAGATATGATGAAAGAAAACAGTTATGATATGTTAAAAGGTGACATTTTGTATTGGATGAGTGATAAAACTTTAACAGAGGTAAGAGTTGTAACACCTATTTGTTTAATCACAGTGTTAATAATATTAATTTTTCAGAATTCACAAGTTACAATGATATTTAAGCCCATCTTTATAGCATCTCTAAAAAAAGATATTTTTGTTACACCACCTTTTGGAAACTTAATGCCATCGATTGATGATACTTTGACAGAAGATTATGAAGCTGATATCGAGTTTTTAATAAGTTCATTTCATAGTTTATTTTCACACTACAATGTAGAAGAAGAAATTTATTCTTTAGGAAAATTCAGCAACTACGTCGCTGAGAAATTAGAAAATCTCTCAGCAGCAGTAAATAGAAGAAAAGTAAATTTAATTTTTTAATAATCTTGTTTCTAAAGATTTATTTTATTTACAAAATAAATTTTTTTAGCGTGCAACTGATACAAAAAAAGTATCTTTAATACTTGTGGATAGGTTACTTGATTTATCTTCAGCGACAAGCTATAATTCAGAATCAATATTAGGAAGAATTTTATGCACTTTACCACATTTACCACATCATTATAATGATGTTGCAGTCCTCATGCACTCATTCAGTCTTTCAGGCGAGGTATTAATATTATAATATATAGTATCCTTTATTAATTGTTATAAATTTAATATATATATTTGTTTTTATCATAGGAATGTTCATCTTCTTTCATGGTACCTGGTTGTTTAGCAAATACCAATGAAGAAACAATGGATATTCTTTTTAATAAAAAACAAAAAGATGTTTTGTTAACATTAAATAAAATGTTAATAAATATGTCTACTAGTAAAGGTAGCCCAAAGCCCACTAAAATTTCAACTAGGATTTCTGCACATAGTTTAGAAAAAGGTATTCAGAAATTTCGAGATT
This sequence comes from Ormyrus thymus, assembly GCA_035582935.1. Lineage (NCBI taxonomy): Eukaryota > Metazoa > Arthropoda > Insecta > Hymenoptera > Ormyridae > Ormyrus > Ormyrus thymus. The sequence continues at coordinate 7,816,422 of JAWWEM010000054.1, read as the reverse complement.
CAGAAAATATAGAATCCTTGTGCAAGAATACTAAAAATTTACAGGTAATTTAAAATTAAATTTTTTAATAATGTTATTAAAGCAGTCAAAATGCATTTTTACTCTAGTTGATAACTGCTGTAATCCAAGCACTTAAATCAAGCAAAACAGCTCAAATTGAGTTTTTGATAAGTTTAGAAAAATTAATTTTACAAAATTTGGCAGTCAGTGGAGATTCCTCAAGTATATTGTCACAAGTAAGTGCTTATCTTATTAAATTATTATCTTATTAAATTACAATGTTTTTAAACATATTTTTAATATTATAGTTAAGTACTATTATAAAATCAAGAGCTTCAAGAGGTTTAGATATGGAGAATTTATTAGGACTTTTAATTCATCTTTATGCAATGGCTGGTCCTGATATTAAATTTTCTGAGCAACAAGAAAAAGGGTTAAAAGAAGCTTTAATTACTGCAATATATGAAGATATTAAAAATATCAATGAGGCAGAACTAACTAATGAACTCTCAGCCTATTACCAAACTTTACTACTTTTAGGTAAAATATTTATTTAAGAAAAATAAAGTATACTTTGAAGCTAAATATTTTAATATGATCAGGTGTTACTGATGATGAAGCAGCAAAAAAAGCTTCGATTAAAATAACAGAAAGGATAATTGATATCCTACATAAAGTTCTGCATCAAAGGGACTCGTTAAACAACTATAAGTATGCAATTATTTTTTTTTATCAAGTATTTGGTAAAATATATTTTCACTCAATATTTTCTTTATTGATGCAGGCAAGTTATGAGCAAACCTAATTCACGAGAAATGGCTAAACATATAGGTCTTTTAGAACAACTTGCAACTGATTTATTAGATGAAAAAAGGCCAGATATTCCAGACTTAGAACAGAGGAATGATTCTCTTTTATCATCTAGTTTTAAGTACGTTACTTAATAAGTAAAACTTGTCAAATATATATTTAAAATTGTTTTAAATACTTTTTTCATATTTTCATGAGATTAAATATATTTTTTCAGTTTTTTAAGAAAAGGTAAAACAACTAATCATCCTTGTGATAATTCTTGGGTTATAATATATGTTCTTGGAGGAATTACACCTGATGAAATAAAAATTGTGGAAGATATAATAGGTGCAAGAGGAGCAAACTGTCCTAAAATAACTTTGGGTGGAACAAGGTTACTTAATTCATTGGACATTGTTGATAAGATTTTGTTAACAAATATAAATACTATCTAAATTTTTATCAAATATTATCTTGTTTATTTTTTAATAACTTCCACACAATATTGTTTCCAATAATTTCATAAGAAAGCTGCCTTTTATCTTTTTTTGATTTGATGGTACAAATAAATTCATTTGATATTACATTTTTACTAGTCAAAGAGATTTCATAGCGAAGGCTCATCTTTCCTTCTTGCCAATCCATGGTATTTTTTTTGGATGTAAAATGAAACTGTTTTGTATAAATTGTTAATACTTTAAATTCTTTTGTAATGTTCTTTACAACATTTAATATCTTTATGATATATGAATTGTATGATAAATCATCTCTTTGTTGCCAATAATGAGCACTAATACTATCTATAATGAGTAAACCTACATTTTTATTTTTTAATAATATATTATCTAATGAATTCACTGTCAAAAGAAATTGATGATAGTTATAACAATTAATTATTTTTAAATTATTTAATAATTTTTGTACTAGTTCATCTACATTAAGTCCATCGATATTACAGATTTTAGAATGCACAATGTTGAAAAGTTGAGAAATTTGAAATTGATTATCTGTATTTATAAACAATACATCCATATTTAGACCATCATATTGCAGTGGTAAAATGCACTTAGCAATAAATTTTGATAATAACGCGTTTACTCCACTAGAAAGTGTGCCGCTGATTTCTATAATATCAGTATTTTCAAGTTTATTAAAAAAAAGATCACTGTCCAAGTTCTCAACCGAGGTACGTTCAATTAATCTTGTAACCAGTTGTAAACCTGATTCAATTATTGTTTCAGAGTTCATTATTCTCTTAAAATCGGTTTCATACAAAAAAAATTGTTTTGTTTGAAAATAAATGTAACCTAAAATGTACAAAATTTATATTTAAATTAGGAACATTTTATTTCATTTATTTTTAAAATAAAAAAAGACTTACTTAATTATTAGATTCAGTATATATCATATATATTTCTAAAATTGTAAATTACACATATATTAGTTTTTAGTTTCAAAAGTATCGCTAATGTTCGCATGTTCGAGGTTTCGAGTCTGTGGCGCTTCATGCACACGATTTATAGGTATATATTTTTGCGGTTCAAAATTTTGTTCTACGCAGAACATTTTTTTGAATTAGACGCTTCGTTTTAAAGTATAGTAATAATTAGTAGATAATCATTTGCAGTTTATTCGCTGTCATAAATTTCTTCAAATTTTGACGACGTAATCAAAATTTTTATTAGTAATATATTTCTTAGCGAATTATCAAAAAATAATCTTGACCAAGTTGGTTCCATGATGAATTGTGGCATTACTAGAAGCGGTGGTACTATGGGTTCTATTATAGATGTTGAATATTATTAAATAGATTAAATTTACAGTTAAAAAAATTCCAAACAAAAATATTTCATAAAAAATTTATATTTATAAATTAATATAATCAATCAATACATAAATTAATAAAAACTATTTTTGCACAAACATAAAGTTTTCTAAGTAACACAAAAATATTAAAAAATTATAGATACTCACTCTTGTATTTATAAAATACATTTAAATATTTGAAATATATATAATATTATTGAAAAGTATTTTCATCAGGTACTTAATATTGAAAAATATATTAAAGCTGCTAACAACATCCATACACTTTAGTTTTTATAAACAATATTAATTATTATATTTAAAAATTTTTAGTCAATTGTAAGGTCTTTTAATTAGATACAATTAAAAATTTTCAAAAATAGATAAAAATTTTAGAAATGTTTATGCATAGAAATTTTAAGTTTTGTTTTATAAGAGAGATTCATTACTGCATATCAAAGTGTAAAAATTTTATAAAATTTGTGTAAACATCAATAGAAAATGAATTAATATTATTATAAATTAATATTATAATATTATAAAAATACTTATTATAAATTCACAGAAAACTCTGAGTGAGTGCTTCTTTTTCTGAGATTATCACCATTGAGATTTAATTCTAAGTCAACTTTCAATTCACCTTTAGCTCTTTGAGCTTCACATTTAATAATTAATTCTTCAGTTAAGAAAGCCTCACGTTTAATTTGATCTCTTAATTTTCGAGGTTTGCCTGAAAGGCACCATTGTACAGCCATTGTCACCAACCCCACAGCATTCTGTAATAATAAATAATGTTTTTACAAAGTTAGAAAGACAAATTTTTTTCAATATAAAACTTACCTGAAAAACTACAACAAAAGCTAATCTAGCAGCAAAAATATGCCAATAAATTGTAGGTCTTTTATAAGGCAGTTCGAAGTGATCAGGAGGGTTTCTATATTCTGTATATCTACACACAGTTACATTCTCAAACAAACTATATAGAGGTGCTGTACCATTAGCAAAATCTTTAGTATCAAAAATTGCAAGGCTATGATTCAAAAAACCAACATCTGTATTGTTAGGGCTAACTACTGTCATGTATACTAAACGAGGTATAAATGTTGAGGAGAATGCTATGATGAATCCCTAGAATAATTGATGCATAAGAATTACTACTTCCTACAAGCAAGGATCTAAAAACTAGCTTAACACAAAACTATATTTTTTAATTTGCGTCTTGGCAAACAAAATTCTTTTTGAACACTTCGTCAACTAATAAAAATACGTACATTTGTCATTATAGAAATTCGAGCTAATGCTTCGAGAATTCGTTGCCAAACGCCAATGTCACGCGCCCTTCGCGGTACAGGTCTTCGATAATGGTGTAAAAATTTTTTTGCATCTAAGCGCATTTCAAATACATTATTTGCTAATGCGAAAAACGGTGCTAATGGAAATGCTGTTACAAATAGTGTTATAAATCCAAATTGAATAACCATTTCTAAATACTCGTCGTATAATCCTCTAGGACCTGCAAGAATTTTTAAGATTATTAGTATTGTTTAAAATATTTATTGTAGTAGTTAATATAACTTACTCCAATCAAGAAGTTTTAAGTCACGAATCCACTGACTTCGAGGAACAATAGGATCTTTCTGTTTAAGGCCAGTGTGAATGCGGAATAATGCCCAATATTTATATAAAATTGGTAAAATCATTTCCATTACTGTATAAATAGCTTGTTTTCCCACCATAATAATAGTCAACTGAATTGATAATTCCATTAAACACCCTCCAGGCGCGCATTCTTCTTGCCTGAAATTAATAATTAGTTATTTAGTAACAAATAGTTATTTAATTCTTCTACATAATTGAGTATGGTTTACCTAAATCCCATTATTTTATTATATTTTTTAGGATATCCAACAAATTTCCCTTTCAAAAAAGCCACATAAAATATAGAAGCATAATAGTTAATGAATTGGAATAAATAAACTTTTAAGGTAAGACTATCATCAAACTCTGCTTGAGTTCTCCAAAATTCCATTTCTGTTAAATATCCCGCTAACCAGTCATAAATGTAATTTAGAACTAAAATGCATGCCTAAAAGTAAAAAAGATCATTATTAATACAAAAAATTATAAATTAAATCTAGTTATTTGTCAATATTAATATTTTTCATGCACCAAGTTGATACCAGCTGCAGTAGCTGGAATGGCCAATGTTTTGTAACTTGTCGAATCAACTTCGCGGCCAAAAAGGGATGTTGAGGTAATGCTTGCCATTCGGTATAAAACTACAGCAAAAACTGCTGCAAGTGCTAAAGCAGTCAGTAATAAAACAATGGAAAAACTAAAAAAAGTTGCTGGCACGCGCACCTTCCAAAAACTTACGTGCGGCTCTTTTTCTCTTGTAATCGGGTTCATCTAAAAAAATAATTTAAAAATCTTAAATTATTCATAAACTATTTTTTATTTTGTTATACCTATATATTAAAATACAATTATTACCTTTTCTTTCACTTTAAATAATTTAGCATTTGCTAGAGCAGATAAATATTGTGGCCTTGAATGTTCAGCAGTTTGATCATATCCGACTAATCCCCATCTGTAACTTAATGCTGCACATCTCCTTTTCCACAATTCAAGATAAAACACTGACCAAACAGACATAAAAGCTGCAAAGTATACCATAGCAGGATTGTCAAATAAATATGTTACACGGGTTAACAAGCAAGCTTCACTGAGTTTCCAAAAATCACAGGTTTTGTCACATTGTGGACACATAATAGTTTTATTAGCCCAAGGACTGCAAGCATCTTCTGCTAAACGATTTGAATTTATGGTCACTAATCCTATATTAAATAGAAATTACAATAGTCATTAAATTTTGTACTTAATGTTACAAATTTAAATATATTTATATATTATTGTACCATAGAAGAAAAATAACAGTCCAGCAATACTTGCTGGTATAAGCATGTAAGTATAAAATCCAAGCCATGCAAAATATATGGCAAAATTAATTCCAAAATATTCTCTTATTGTATCTAATGGCTGTAATTTAATCCACTTTTCTGTATTTGCCCATTCTTCACATAGCAAAGCTCTAATGCTTCCTTTTTGCTTTATTGTACCCTTAAAAATAAAGATAAGACTGAGATTATTTATTTAACATTGAAATTATCTAAATATTTTCTAATAAAATAAATATTTATCTACGTAAAAATTAAAGGGCTTACATCATGCAATGGATATGCAGCAGAATATACACCTGCTGCTAATAAACGTTGGATACCTTCACACTGTCTTTCCAAAATAAAATCCACAATCATAACACGAACATGCGTAGGAAAAAAATTCTTGTCCTTAGTATCAAATCTTTTTTAAAAGGATAAAAAGGTAAAATATAAAAAAAATGTTAAAATATAAACAATTGTTTCAAAAGGATAAATACATACAAGTAATCTTTGTCTCTCGAGTATTCAGCTGACAGTTGATACTCCTTTGGAGGAAATTTTGATGAATCAAGTTGTGCAAAACTAAAGACTTTAGCAAACCATGATCGAGCATCATCAAATAAGTCAGTTTCTTCTATAATTTCATCAGGCAGTGGTTTTATTGGCATTTTAAGTTTCATAATTTCACAATATCTACATAAAACTTCCTAAAAATTATGAATTATAAAGATGTATAAAATGTTATCATCAAACTTTAAAAATATATTAATGTAATCCAATTATTTTATTTACTTCTGTAGCCTGAATTTTAACAAAACCCAGGTGACGATTTTGTTCATGTTCTAGTTGTAGGCCTTGTTCCAACAAACTTCTTTCAAAAGCTTCTCTTTTTTGGGCATGGGCAATGTTTTTATTATCAACGTAAGCTAAAACAAAATCTACTTTTTCTTCCTTGTGAGATTCATTTCCAAAACTTGTTTCCTACAATAAACAATAATATTTTTAAATTTAATAAACCTTTTTTTATATCAATGAACATCAAGACATTTTATAAAAGATATTTAAAATACTTACATTATGTGTTGGGTAATTATCTTGTTCCATGGAAATTATCTTTTCATTAAGATCTAGTGGAATATGATCAGTATTAAAATCAGATCTATTATTGTGATTTGTCAGTTCCATTTTTGTTCCCGTTAAAAAACAGATAGATTCAAATTTTAAATTTACTTTACGCAATTTGTGGAAACATCTTCAAAATGGACAATCAAAAGTGACTCATTTCTAAAGAATGTACATTTTATGAATCAACTTAAATCAGCATCCATAAATAGATTTTTATCTAAACAAGACATCCATTAATATAAATGTGTTGACTTACTGTTTTAATTATACTTCAAGAAGTATTTGGGTATAAATAAATTATTAAAGTAATGATATTTTAATTAATAATATCTAAATATTTGATGACTAGATAGGTAATAGTCAGACTTTAATTCTGACATAATTTTCAATTCTCTAAAGCGGTACGCAAAATGTTATCACAATCTTACGTAAATTTAAAAAATCTATACTATTTACGTAAATAAAATTTATATAAATCACTTTAATTAACAGATCAATTAACCTCCATTTTCGAGGTTTTCCAGCTCTCCAAAAATATACATGCGTGAATCAGCTGTCTGCTGTCTGCTGACTGCTGGCAACAGTGATTACAACAATTTCATTCCTGCGCGCCCGCGCGATTCATTATGAAAATATTACAGGTCGATAAGGTAGAAATTCTGCTGTTTTACGTCAATGCCAAAATTATTGCAATAATAATAAAATAACATAACAGAAAATTACACGATGTAGGAATATCTGTAAGATCCGTCTTGAGTTACCACTGGCGGCAACGGTTCGAAAAAGGTGGGCGATATGCCGTGTGTCGCTTGGCATGGTATTTTCGTCGTCCGAAGCCTCCAGCGGGTCTCGAGCCGTTGCAAAGCAATCAAATTGAATAATCCGAATCTGACAACGTCACTGTCACTGTTGCAGACACGCGATTTACACAAATCATCGGGCAATCGGTTCGGTGATTCAAACACTAATTTTTTTCGCGACGGTTTGAAAAAGATGAGCGTTCAAAACACTGTGAGCGATCTTACTCAGATCTGTATCGAACTTAGAAGGGTCGTTAATTCGACAAAGGACGAGAGCGAGAAAGAACGAATTGTTTTAAAACATATTAAAGCTTACGCTGAAGCTGATCAGTCTGTAAACGATTTTGCAAAAGGTAACGTATAACGGTTAATTGTATTTTGTTCATTAAGTACATTTTACTGCAAATTTGCTTTTATTTGAAATTGTACGTTTGTAATACCAAATAAGGTAATAAATAATTGTATAGGTTATGTTCTATTTTTATCGAGGTCGAGTAATTTTGAAATTTTAAATACTTCTGAATTAAAGAATTTTTCATGTAATAAAATAAAATAAAAATACTTTCAAATCAGGAAATGATCTCTTAAACTTTTTAGTAACATCTATATTTCATTATTATTAAAGATACTTTTTAGCAAAAGATTAATAAGTTCATTTTTTCTACAGGTACAGTAATTCTAGTTTAAAAAATGTCAAAATCCAAAGGTACCAAACGTAGTTTAGGAGCTTCCACAAGTGAAACAACTTCATCGAAAGAAACTCCTACTAAAAAACAAGATAAAGCTTTAACAAAGGAAGAAAAAGACGAATATGCTAATCTTTTAAAATTGAAACAATCGTTGGAATTAGATTTGTCAACTTATAAGAATAATTCTGAATTACAAGATACCACAAAAGAAATAATGGATTTACTTCACAAATACAATGATATCAAAGATGCGACACAAATAGTATTAGGTTCATTGGCTACCATGCGAGGAGTCACTGTAGCTAGTTTACATGAAGAATTTAATTTGCCTTTAAAAGATGAATAATTTTATATTAGTTTAACAATACTTACTTTACTTTTGTCTAAGTTTATTTTTAAAATTTATATAGTTTTTATATTTTTATATTATATTTAAAAGATTATAATAAATAACTTTTACTAATTTAATTTTTTTATTTTTGTTAACATTCTAAAACCTTCCTTTATACATAGTTTAAAAATTCTTTTCTGTATGTAGGTTTGGAGTGGTTCAATGTCTCTGAAAGCTTATCCTTGCGAAAACATCTCAAAGGCAAAATCGTAGTCCTAGATTTCTTCACTTACTGTTGCATAAACTGTATGCACATTTTGCCAGATTTAGAAGCATTAGAGAAGAAGTTTACTATTCAAGATGGTCTTGTTGTTGTCAGTATACGCTATTTTAATAACATTAATTTTTCTTGACAAAATAATTCACAAAATTATTTTAAAAATGGTCAATTTTAGGTGGGAGTTCACAGTGCAAAATTTGTTAATGAACGAGATTCTAGCAAAATCTTATCAGCAGTGCAAAGATATAACATAGGACATCCAGTTGTTAATGATGCTAAGCTTTCTATGTGGCGTGATATTGGCATTAGTTGTTGGCCCAGTTTAGTTATGTTAGGTATACAATAAAATTTAAAAAAACATTAAAACGTATCTTCTTTTATTTGAGAAAATAATTGTTTTTAGGTCCCAAAGGCCAGCCTCTTTTTGTCCTAGTAGGAGAGGGACATAAAGATGAACTAATTCTATATACTAGAATTGCTTTGAAGTACTTTAAGTCACTAAACCAAATTTCAAAGGATAAAATTCCTTTGCAATTGGCACAACATATATTGCCTATGAACAAAGGCAATTTACTTTTCCCAGGAAAAATTCATACGTTTTTATCAGAATTTCAAGAAAAATTAGTAATCTCAGATACTGGAAATAATCGGATTTTAATTGCAAAAACTGACGGTAAAGTCGAGCACGTTATTGGCGGATACTCCCCCGGTTTCAAGGACGGTGATTTTGAAATGGTTCGATTTAACGCACCGCAGGGTATTTGTGTCTATGATGGTGACGTTTTCGTTGCTGATACCGAAAATCATGCAGTTAGAAAAGTATACAAACATTACAATTTTTGTTTTTCAGTAAACCATACATAGATTCTTTGAGTAACTATATTGTTTAAATTTTCAGATCAATTTAAAAGAAAAGACTGTAATTACTGTTGCTGGAACTGGATATCAAGGACGCGATTATGCTGGTGGAAAGATAGGAAAAAGTCAGGAATTATCATCTCCTTGGGATGTTGCTATTTATCAACATGAACAAGAAGGAACAACCGTTCCAATTCTACTCATAGCTATGGCAGGAACCCATCAAATTTGGGCTCTCTTTTTAAAAGATACCGTTTGGTGGAAAAACAAGTAAGAAAATTATTGCATCTAAATATTCATATACTTGAATATTCATACGTATAGCAAGAAAATTATTTATAATTTCTGTTAGAAAATACAAGTCTGGAGAATGCGCTAATATAATAGGAAATGGAAGAGAAGCCAATAGAAATAACAGTTATGCTCATGCAGCAAGTTTAGCTCAACCATCAGGACTTGCAGTATCCCAGGAACTAAAATCTGTTTTCTTTGCTGATAGTGAAAGTAGTACTATAAGAAGAGTTTGCCTTGATGATGGCAAAGTTTTGCCTGTCTGTGGTGCAGACAAAGATCCATCAGTATGAAGAAAATTTTACGAAACTTTAATACATAATTTCATAATTTATTTTTAATTGTGCTTTCTTTAATTTTAGAATTTGCACTGCTTCGGAGATATAGATGGATCTAAATATTCGGCAAAACTGCAGCATCCTTTGGGAGTAGCTTGGAACAGCAAAGATAAAATGATTTACATTGCTGATACTTACAATCATAAAATAAAAAAAACAAGCAGCGAGGGCGATTGCGTAACAGTATGTGGCGGTAAAAAACCATTTGATAATAATGTTGTAAGTGCCTTTGGTTTAAAAACTTTGCTGAATGTTTTAAAAAAGAAAGACCAATCTTCAGTGCAGGATCTTCTCTTTCAGTTTGATGAACCAAGTGGATTAGCTGCAAGTCACGACGGAAGTCGTCTTTACGTTGCAGATACCAATAATCATTGCATCAAATCTATCAATTTATCGAATCTTGAGAAAACACATGCGGTAAATAAATTGTTGTTTTCGTTTTTAAAATTACTCAAAACTTCCAGAATTTATTAATGTTTTATTTTGTTGTAGATTCCAATTGATCTTCCAGCAGAAGCATGGAATAGGGGAGAATGTACATATAATTTTACTACTACAGTTAGTACAAACGGTGCTACTTTATCCGTATCATTTACTCCTACGTTTGAAAATGATTTGAAATTAAACGCAGAAGCACCGCAAAAGTGGTTGTTAAAATTACCATCCAATGATTGGATAGCTTCAGAATCTACTGGTGATCTTAAACAGCCTTTATCGATTAAAATTCCTGATGGTTCAGAACCAAAACAAATGCACATTATGTTGGACATAATGACTTGTAGAACTTCGGAATGTATATTAAAAAATCTATCTGTTGTCTATACTATTCTTAGAGACTCTGACGCTCCAACTAGCATTACCGAAGAAAAGAAATTAAATATTAGATAAACGATTTTATACGTAATTTACAATCACGGAGTTTAACTTAATTAACTAGTTTATATAAGAATGTTGCCGACTAATATAATAAAAAATCAATGAAGTAAATTTTATATCATTTTATTAAAATGAAATTATATAAAGTTTTAGAAATAAAATTATTGAACGTTATACATTGTCTATTTACTAATTTAAAACATTTCATATTTTATTTAAAAGCAGATTTATACAACATTATGCATACAAATACTTTTAATGAAAATTGTTTATAAATGCAATTTTCTCATTCTTATTAATTCACAGTATAATCGTAAAAATTTTAATTATTATGTGCGTAAAAATGTCAATCGAAGTCAATTTATTCTAAAATTTTATTTGCAGATATTTGAGCAACATTGTTCATTATAATCATGCAAATTCTTCCTTTTTAATCAGTCTTTGCAAAAAATAACTGCATAAATTTTCTGAATAAATATTTTATTGGTAGAAATATCAAGTCTTTCGATATAATGCGTTATAAATATAATAAAATAATTATAGTTAAATTTAGACGCAATTATGTGTAGTTGCTTTTTTCATTTATGGAATATATAAATATTGGTACTTTGGAACGCTGTGAGCTAATATTGTACTTTACAGTAAAATAATACGAAAATAAGAAGCCTCTTTCATTAGGAATTAAAATTCATTGAAAAAATTATACATCATTGTGCGCATAATCAAATCTCAATGTGCCCTAAAATTTACAACCATCATTACATTTAAACTAGAAGGAATAAAATTTTAAATAGAAAACATTTTTCTAAAGATGCTTTTTAACTACTTATTGAGTTAAAAATAAAAAATGCTTATCGATCAAACTTATGGTACCGAATAATTATAATATTTTGAATTCACTGTTACAAATACTTTATAAAAATACGTAAATTAACCTATGTATTTGGCAGATAATTCATCAGTTTGGAGATGCATGTGCAAAACATAATTCATTTCTATGTAAAAGTTATAGTTAACTTTTAAATTTGATGTACACACATGCCCACTAGCTAAACGGAAATGATAAATTATGGTCAAAATAAATTTTATTTGGCTTAGTTTTTGTCTGAAACTGAAACCAAATTGTTTTTTAAATTATAAGCTAAAATTATAATTGTTACGTTTTGACTTGCTTAATATTGTTAGTATCCTCTGTGCCATTGATATCTTCCACTTCTAACTTGTTCTTCTTACTCTTACTAATTTTCCTAAAATAAAACAATAATTATATTGCGTTAATATGTGAAATGAGATAATTTCTCTGAAAAAACATGAATCTTCAAAAACTAGACGAGTTTTTGATGAAAAAATCGAAATCGACTTGACGCGACTCAACGTTTATTTAAAAACAAAAAGGAACCAAAACACTTACATTCCAAAAGCCTCTCCATCCTGAATAGTTTCCGGCAGCTTCTTATTCAGCGTCTCTGGCAAGAGCAGCGACAGGAGACCACCGAGCAGCGAGCACAAGCCGAAGATCACGAAGGGCAGGGGCTCCCAATACGAAGCCTGTCGTCGCAGGAAAAGATCACAAGAGTTTATCGGCAGGACTGTAATACATAAAATGAGAAGGCGATTGACGTACCAAGAAATTGATGTAGGGAGCAATGACTCCGCCCACTCGGGCGAACGTCGAGCTCGCCCCGAGACCGACGTTCCTGATCACCGTGGGAAATTGTTCGGCGGTGAAGACGTAAATTGTGCCGTACGACGAGGTAATTACCAGCTTCGCCACCATGGCGAAGGTCACCTTCAACCACGTCATTTCTGTGGAAAGTGATTAGATTCTTGTACTTTTTCATGCTAGGCGCGATTTTAGAAAGTTTGTGCCTTTTGACTCTCCATTGACAATATCATCTGGATTTTACTGGAATTCCAGTGAAATGCGGGTAATATTTTCAATAGAGCGGCGTAACTTATATAAATATTGAAGGATAGTGCAAAGCTTTTAAAAGAATAATCATCGTTTATTTTTTTCGCTCGAAACTTGGGAAATTAAAATTAAAAAATTAAAATGTATTCATTACTTTAAAAGATGATAGCTCAATAATTTAAATTTTGGCTTAGAAAACCTCACTTTTTCTTTCACGTTAGCCGTAAAGTCTAATTTAGCGTAGAATAAATCTAGAATAAATTGTTAATTCTATCAGAAACATAACGATAATCTTTAAGCTTGATTGACCAAAGAAACTAAGAAAATTTGAAAGTAATGCTGCGCAGCATGAAGGATCTTAATAAAAAGCAAACCTACCAAATACCCGCTACATTTATAATTTCGAAGGCCAGGCGTCGTTAAAATTTATTAACTTTTTACTCGAGCCCTCAAAGTTATTGCAAGCGCAATTACTCGCGAGCAAGGAAAAAAAAAGAGAAGACCGGCCATGAAAATCAATTAAAGCGAAAAAAGCGAAGGGGTAAAAAATTCAATCGCCTCGGCGCGATTATTTTAATTTCATGCCTGAACGATTAGCTTGAAATTACTCATCCCTTCGAGTGCGCATCCATCTAGGCACTTTACCATCTCCCCGCTGAAATAGAGTCGTCCCTTTTTCTTACGATAGACCGGCAGTGGATGCGGTGCGTAAATAAACTCGCCGCGTCTCTTTTTGCGTTACTATATAAATAAACGTATAGCGCGCGCTCTAGAGAGAGAGAGAGAGAGAGAGAGAGAGAGAAAGCGGCAGCACTCACATTATTCATTCGAAAATTAGAAAAGGAGCGAGAAAGTGCGCTGCCGGGCGATAAAGGGACGATAAAACGAGACTTTAATTGAGCGGGGCTTAAGTGCAAGTTTTTTTGTATAAAAAAGGCAATAAAAGCTAGAGAAAAGAGGAGGCTGCACTGACCGGTTGGTATAAATAACGTCGCTATGAGGGCCAGACCGGACGCTATCATGCATCCGCATAAAATCAGCTTTCTGCCCCATCGGTTCAGCGTGAAAATAAGAAAGGTGTAAGCCGGTATCTCCACCAGGCCGGATATGACGAAATTCATGTAATCGTTGCCGCCGAGCGTCGATGCGTTCCACGAGAGCCCATAATACGTACCACTGTTTACGAGCCTGTTTCAGAGGATGAGAGAAGGTGAAAAAAGAAGACCAGGACGAGCCGATTATGCTGTTTGTCCAGACTTAGCTCGGGTAGGGGGGGAAAGCGACAGCGAGCTAAGCTGCTGGGGAGAGAGGGTTGTGGATTTTTGCATTTCAAGTGCCATCGGAATTTTGAAGATTCTTCCTCGAAGAGTTCTTTCGGCAGTCCGATGGCACCGGCGGGTTCAGCGACTAAGCCAAAAGATAATTCACCAGTTAAAGAACAGCAGCAGGCTCTTCCTCCTGAGGTTCGGATACTTGAAGAGGTCGAAGATGGAGGGCTTGGTGGCGTCGGGGGTGCTGTCGCTGTTCGACTCGTCCAGGAGCCGCTCGAGCGTCGACTCCGGCATCTCCACGCCGTTCTCCAGCGAGGCCTTCTGCAGCAGCTCGCGCGCCTCCTTCGCTCGGCCCTTCGTCAGCAGCCACCTCGCCGACTCTGGAATGAACCTGGAAGAAGGGCCGCGAGGAATTCAAAATACGAGGCACGGCAAGGTCACGCGGCGGCAGCTCGTTCGCGCGGTGTTCCGTTAACGTTCCGGGCTGCTTTGCATTTGCGGAGAGGTGCGCGCCGAGCGAACTTTTGCACTCTGGAGCTCTGTTACTCGACACAATGGCGCTCAATTCATCGTCGCGGCCTGCCGTTTATGCGGCAAAAAATCTGGGAGTACGTCGGAGCTTTATGGCTTTGGGAGCTTAACTGTACGGAGGGTAAGTGCTTAGTGTCGTGCCTTCAAGGCAGTCAATTAGCCCAGAAAACCATTTTTATTAATGTATATAAATGTTCAAATCCGCGACATTTTATGCCGCCGCGTGTCTATTCTTAGCCAAAGTGAAAATTGTTCGAGTCAAGAAACTGATTATGTACACGGAGAGAATTTTCGCTAAAAAATTACCCGAAATTCTGGGTAAAAGTTAGCCGAAAATAGTGTAACCGCA
>JAWWEM010000054.1:7778526-7801131 GCA_035582935.1 Ormyrus thymus | reverse complement strand
TTATCCAGAAAATCGCATTGTCCTGCGATTAGCCTGTTTTAGGGGGTAATTTTTTAGCGAAAATTCTCTCCGTGTAGCTGCGAAGAAACTCCTGTTTTTTCCTTTATTTGCTTAACCGTTAAAGAGATTCTGTTCAAAGTGAGTGCACGATAATGCTCAAATATTTTCTAACGCCGATGATTACTGTCGCGTCACGCGTCGCTCATAACCGACAAGCGGCGACGCGAATGATAAATCTCTTTTTAAATGCTTTCCTGCACAAGCATTAGTTGAGGTCTATCTTTCAGCTTAGCATAAGTTATCAATTATTTATTTTCGCCGTTCATTCGATTGGTTTAAGGACCTTTTTCAAAATACCATTGAAATAACTTGTACGCGAAGATGTGCAAAGTACGCCTAACGCCGTACGAGCTTAGCAAACTCAGTGCTGCCTGCGTACTGTTATCTTTACGCATTTACGCTCTCTGCCTGCACATACGTTTATCTGTTAAACCCTCGCTAAATTTACCACCAAAGCTGCGCATTCCCTAGTAACAGTCTTGCTCGCGCTCCCGCAGCAAAGTACAGTTTCCCAGCAGCGTTTTTCGAATTCGATTTCGAAATTTACAGTGCGCTTTAAACTAAAAGCTCGAAAAGCAGAGAGGGAGAGAGAGAGAGAGAGAGACGACGAGAATTGATGGGGCTACGCCTCCTCGAGGAAGGGAAGGACTCACCACCAGTAGAGAAGAAAGGCCACGCTCGGGACCGTGAGAGCCAGCTGCAGCATCCTCCAGTCGGTGATGTAATAAGCGAAGCCAGCGGTCATAATGTATCCGGCGGTGAAAAACAGTTGACACCCGACGCCGGCGATTAGCCGCTTCTGAGGTCCTACCATTTCCAGGGCTGAAAAAGACGTTTCTTTCGACATTATAACGTCCTCCTCAAACAGTTCGCTTCTATCGCTCGACAGAGACAGATTTAAAATTGCCTTTAAATTATAAGAGCAAAATTAAGAATTGCGCTCGTACCAAGTCGAAGCAGAACGAGTGTAAGGCAGCTTTTTGCGGAACGAAATAATATTAAAAACGCAAATCCCTCCCTCCCCGTAATACAATTCCCACGTAAAGGCAGCTAAAACAATCGCGGCTCGGGTTCTAATTTTAGCATCGGCGACTCCCTTTCAGCGCATTCCCGCTCGGAAAAAAGCCGAGCGAAGAAGTAGCCGCGCGCCGCGAAGCGTCCAAGAGCAAAACGAGAGAAAGAGAGAGAGGGAGAGAGAGGGGGGAGAAGAAGAGCGCAGAAGAAGAAGAAGAAGAAGAAGACTCGGCCGCCAAGGCAAAGTCCGCGGCTCGAAAAAGCGATCGTCGGCGAACAGTAAAACGCGCTGCCGGCATTTAACGAAAGGATATACACAGCTCGCTTCGGTTAAAAGGACCAGAGAGAAAACATCTCCAAGCGGCGAGTTCTGCCCGGTAAAAAATCTAGCCGCGGGGCCAACGGCCGCTCGCTCAACTCGGGGAGAGAGAGAGAGAGAGAGAAAAGTAGCGTCGAGGGAGCGAGTAAAGGGCTCGCCTGACCGTGTGTATACGTGCACCGAGAGGATGAGCGCTCGAGATGTGGGGCTTTTTGCATTTTAATGGGAAAAGCCCATTTTTGTTGAATATATTCGCCGGGGCGATCGGCTTAAACCGGTAATATGTCTCCTCCGATGCCGAGCTCCCGCTCCGGGCTTCGTGCCGTAAATTTAGAAATCGAGCCTCGGCGCGCGTCCGAGATGGGATTAGAGGCTTTACCTCAATATTTGAGAAACAATTTCTCGGCAAAGCCAGCGGCGAGCATTAGAAATCGCCAAGTCGCCCCTTAAAATCGCTAAACGCAGCGATAGCAGGCTCTCGGCCTGTCTGGCATTGTATTACTCTCCCAGGCATCCCGGCGCTCTCCGAGGCTGCTGCACGCATAAATTGCCGGCGTCGGCTGGACGTAAACACGACTCGTGCTGCACGAGCGGAGGCAAAAAGTGCTGCCGCCGCGGAGACTAAAATTACATATCCGTCCGTCCGAAAGAACCATTATGCACGCGACGACGGCGCGGATCGGAAGTCTCGTTTATCCTTGCTTATATTCCGCGGCCGGACAAAGATCGAGCGAGCGCGTACGTATTTTTACGATATGCGAGCAAACAATTTGCTCTGGCTCGAGTGACGAGGAGCGCGCCTCTTTTTGCATCCCGGGCTTCGTTAACGAACCTTCCAGGGGATGTAACGTACGTACTTTAGCGATTAAAATTTATGGAGAGGATATCGGCTTTTGACGATGATCGAAAGTTTTTACAAGTTTTATTAGCCGAGGCAACTTACTTCTAAACCATATAGCCGCGCCTCTCTTTCGCAAAGCCTTAATGCCTTCGTATTAGCGGGTAATAAATTTCAGATCGAATTTTATAACTCGCGGAGAGATGCGCCTTGGGAAATGCACGCGAAATAAACGTCAGGGGCTTAACACTGAACCTTGGCGTGCAGTGCGCGAGGCATTTCCTATTAGAACTTTATGGAACGCTGTTTCAATTTGGGAAGGCGGTAAAAATTAACGGATAATCCGAGCAGGCCCACTTTCTTGTCGGAACTGAATTGCGTTCAAGACAAGTGATCTTGGCAGATTTATGAAGCACTTGGTTTGAACCTATTTTTAAAAAAAATCACTAAAATAAAAGTTATTCTACACGTAAATTCCGAAAAAAAAGAAAATCTCACCGATGACGTAAGCGACGAGGAAGACGCCGCTGGTGGTGGATCCGACGATGGCCCTGAATATGACGTAGGAGATGTACTCGGGCGCGACGGCGACTACGACGCCGCCCAGGAGCTGTATCACCAGCGACAGGAAAAAGATGGGCCTGCGGCCGTACTTGTCCGACAGGGCGCCGAATATCGTCGAGCCCAGCATCACGCCGACCATGAACACCGAGTCGCCCATCGCTCGCATCCACTCCTTGTCGCAGACCAGGTCCCACTGAAAATCGCACGATGGGTGTCTAATTGTATACGATAATTCACTTCGCGCGCAGAACATTCGAGCTTGAGCATTGAGAGCGGCGTTCGTTCCGACGGAGAATGATAAAAAAAAAGTAAGAGGTATATACAACCATGTAAAACATACTTCGGAAGTCGTCGAGCTCTTGTACCTGCTCCTATCGTAAATGAAGTGATCGCACTTGCTCGTGTTTCTGGCGGCGTTAAACTGCTCGCTGTAGGCCAAGTCCGTTCTCGTCTGGTAGGAGCTCGCCAGGTCGGAGTATCGCTCGCACTGCGACCACGACTTGGCCTTGGCGTCCCACGGATAGCTCGCGTTCATCACGAGTTCCGGCAGCAAGAAGGTGGCGTTCTCGCCGTTTTCGAAGGGCAGCACGCACCTGAAAGTGGAGGGACTGTCAGTTTGGCTCGACGATCTTTAAACTGTTTATACGAGAGTTCGTTTAAAAGTCCTCGCCTCGAAGTCATTTTGGCCCCGAGGAAGACGCCGGCCAGCTTGTGGAAGGCGCAGGAGATCGCCGGCAAGCACAGCAGCAGGTATATCCTGCGCTGATACCTGCCGAACTGTCCCATCTGCGAGATGACGTCGTCGTACGCCATCGCGTCGATTTACTATTCCTAAAGCGCTGACTTGAAAACCTGCGGAAATTCATTTTTCGTTACTTTCGACCGAGGGTTCACTCGAAATTTCACTAAAAATATGGTTACCTGATTCAGAAAAATAGCAGCGATACGTCGCGATCGCGAAAAGCTTTTACTAAAAAGTAGGCTTCTTCCTCAACATTTTATAAGGCAGTCTTGGCTTATTTCGGCTTCACGGATCGACTGTAGCAAAAACTCCTCTCCGTGCGTTTGTGCGAGATTCTCCTGGATTCTCCTGGAATACAGATATAGAGGATCGAAATGATTTTCATCGAAAAATACTGAGGCAATTGCGCATTTTAAAACATCAAACGAATCGAACGAGAACTTTATTAATCAGCCAGTTGAGCCCGAACGAAATCGCCCGGCGCATTACTGCGGCTAATCTAATCGAGCAACCCAAAGCATACAAATCCCACTTCGCGGATCTCGTTTCCGGCAAGGCGGCCGCGAAAATTAATGGTCGGGAGCGCGGCGTCAGTCCGGAATTCAGCAATTACAGAGCTAACGGGGCAGCTCTTAAGCATTCCCATTATTTATCAAAGGTTGTTGGTCGCTCGCGATTCTGGCGTTCCTGCGTGCGCTCCGGTACACGAACTGACACGTGTATTCCGTTATGCACGTGGCTCACACCGAGTGCATTGTCACGACGCGGTGCCGCTTCTTTTTTTTTTTCAATTAAGTTAAATATTTTCCCAAAGCCTCGTTACGGGGACTGTACCGGGAACTGTTTTGCTAGCTGCTTTATCGCCGACTTCCTCGCCTTCTTTTTTTTTTCCTTCGGAGAACTTCGGCTTAATTTCGGCTGCGATAGCATAAGGTTTGGAAGAGGAGGAAGTTTCTCTGTTGTAGCAATTATGAATTGAGTATATGGTTTATAGTCACTGATTACGATAAAGATGTGGCGCTTGCGCTTGTTAGCTCTACTTGTAACTATATTTTAGTATTCAATCTTTTTACATTATATTGGTCAATGGACAAACACTTGTTTATTAGCTTTTCTGTATTTAGACTTGAGTAGTTTTTAAAGTACAATTTTAGAAATATCAACGCGAAACGGAAAGTCCAATTAATTGATAATTCACGCGTTTTTAACTCACATGTTTGGTCTCATGTGTTATTACATCAGTTTCGAAATATCACTCAGCCGCGTTTATGCTTATATATATAAAAGGTCAAAACTCTTACAAGTACATACAAATGTTTTAGGAAACTTCTTACGTAAACATCAACAATTTTCTACAACGTCGACGTAGAATATTAAATTTTTATTTTTAAATTCCACAAAAGTTCTTGAAAATTTATGCCAAAACAAACGTCTGACATATAACTATCTCGATATCAAATTTATCGATTTAAACATCAATTAAATCACAGAAAAGAAACGGTCGTCGTAACCATTCATTAAAATTGCACTCGAAAGCAGCCACTTTCCCAAAGACCGTGAAAAGCACCTAAAGGATACAGAAGAGCCCTGCTAGACCCGACACCATTTACCGAGTTCGCGTCAAAATCCCCACGTGTCAGCAAGCTCGAACGTCCGAGCCGACCGGCGGCCAAAAAGCTCCCCGAGCAGATGAAAAAAAAAGAAAAAATTAAAGCTCGACGCCACAGCTTGACGGGGCCGTCCCACGAGGGATACTTTCGCTCGCCGACTGGTGTATGTGCGAGCATCGGCGCCGGCTAGAATTATCGACCGGCGTCGGGCCTCTTTTCTATCGCACTCACTCGCGCAGACCGGGGGGAACGATAACGAGCAGCCGTAACCTCAGATCGTACGATGCACTTTAATCGCTATCTACGCGAACAAAATATGCGCGCAAATGTACTACGAGTTTCGAGGAGGAAGAGGCGGCTCTCGGCCTCTCGTCGGCGCCGTCCCAACGTACTGTATCCGCTGCTCTGTGTCGCGGCTCTCGCACTGACGCAATTCTTTCGAGCGCAGCGCGTCCGAGTGCAAGCCCTCAAACTCCGCTCCGAATCGAAAAGCACCTTCGGATTGATCGATCGGAGTTATTATCGTCCGCCGTTTAATGGCTCACTCTTGGTCGAGGCAAAGGTGACGTAGTCGCGAGGCCACGTGCTTCGCTTCACGTGCCGGCCGAGCAGCCCGTTATCGCTCTCGCTGCGGAACGATAGCCGCGGCGAGGCTCGAACTCGGAGAGAGCGCGGCACTTACTGCACTGCGGGCGACAAAGCGAGCGAGGGATAGAGACTCGGAGCCCCGAAAATCGCGCGCGCCTGCAGCTGCGTACGACCCCCCGCGTGCCGCGACTGATGGCCATTAGAAGCGCGTGGCCGCACCGCGCGGGATGGCGCGCTCGTCGTAGCATTTTTAGCAAGGGGGCACGTCGGCTTCATTCGCTCTTCCGACCGATATTCGGATCGCGCTCGGAATTTTCGGCTTGAATGGAAGGTTGGCAGCAGTGCTTCCTTCCGCCCTCCTCGTTCACCCCCGCACGCCGCAGCGCCGTACGAGCGACGTGGCGCCCGGCTTATCGAAGGCTCGCTTTTGGGACGATTCTCAAATTAGTTTATACTTTCTCTGGGGATTTACCCAATTATTTTACTAATGGGGTATTTTTTAGCCCAGCGGACCGCCGGAGGTGAGACTCGCAGGATAGGACCTCGGGGGTTGCGTGTCTTACAGGGATGGCCGCAGAGGGTTATCCTCATTTTTCCAACTGACGCGTGACGTTTGTTTAAATAAAACGAAAAGGAATTTTCTAGAGCTTTCATTTTCTACCGGAAGCAGCTTCGATCGTATTATTCTTATTCGATAGCTGATAACTGTCGAGCAGTAAGAAAAAGCATTAAAACGACCAGTGGCCTAATTGCGCGTTCTGCAATGTTTTTTATTAGACTTCCTTTGAATTCGCGCAGCGATAATTAATTCAAATCGCACCGCTCCTTCTGGTTCATACAGTTCAATTACACCGAAAATGAAGCTGATTTATACGCAGTTATAAAACCATGTCAATGCGTAATAGCAATACTTTATGTCCGCTCGCTTTTCGCATTTGTTCGAGTGTATACTCTTCAGCAAACCTATATGCTGCGATTCACTTTGATCAATTCAATCGCGCAACTTTATACTTTGTATTTTATTATTATCACAGCGGCGAGGGTCTCAGTGACGGACAGCTGTGATTTCATTCATTTAATTTTTTTTTTAATTAGTGCAATAATAATTTAAAATTAAAAAAATATCTGTATCGCTATTATCAGCCCCTAAAGAAGGAAGCCATACATATTTTATAATTAAAACAAATTTAATCAACCCAGACCAAGTCAATTCTGCTTAAAAAAAAGTCATTTGGAATAGTTTTACGGTCTGGGCAATACAGCTTATAAAATTTATTTCTATTGGTTCAGTAATAAATGAATACGTCATAATTTATTAGTAATTTTAGAATATCTTCGAAAAAACAAGTTGCAAGAAACACTTGAAGCTAGGCATAATTTAATTAAAAAGGTAATTCGACACTGTGAAAAATGTTCACTGCCGCTGATCGGAATTTAATTAAACTAAGTAGCACGCGGAAGCGATATGGAGCCGCAGCTGTTAAAGTGGAACAAGCCAAGTTCCCGCGTGGGCGAGCGTCGTGTAACAACCTGCAAACGGCAGTCACACGTTGTACGGCCTATGAATAGCCGTAGGAATAATAAGCGTATTTCATTCACTTACTCATCCGCTCATTAAATCAGCATCTGTGACTATTCACTCTCTATTGTGGCCATGTTCGTCCTCCCTCTTCTCGCGGCTAATGTGCGCTTGTGCGCTTAGAGTACGTATAGGTGTACACGCCAGCCACTCCGCTATCGCCGCCGACGGCGCGCGGTGATTCAGGCTTTTTAATTTTTTTAAATTGCGGCCGCGCTCTATCGTCGAGATCGTTTCGTGGATTGCAATTTAACGATTACTGCCACCCCCGTTCTTTTAAATAATTCTACATTGGGACACGGGACATTTATTGAGGATTTCAAATGCGGGACGGCGCGATGGAATATTTTACGTTTTTTCAACAAACGAACGATCAATATTTATAGTCTTCTTACCTTCAGAAATTATTAACACTTAAAATTGACTTTTGATAGATAATAATATCATTTACTTATAACCGATTTTTGGAATTTTTTTAAATCAGATTTTTTATAAAAGTAGTCCCATGAGAATAAACCAGCATAGTCAATCAAGTTATTCCTATTATGAAGTTAAAGTTGTAAATTAGTTTGAAGAATACGATAGTTCTATTTATGCGCAGAAAATTTATCGCATCATATACTTCGTATAGCAGTTCTGCAGACTAATCAATTTTTCCTATACATCAATATTAGCGGAGAGTGTTTAATTGCTTAGATTAAAAGCTTTCCCGCTTTGAAATAATCGCTACTAGAAAGTCATTCAAAAAGAATTCGTTTTCTTTTTCCGATTCTGGAGCTCGATCGCCTTCTTGTTGATAAAGCTTATTCAGAACTATGAAACATCACGTATGACGTTCTCAAGTCTATCGCCCCGAAAAGAATACGTTATAAGCAACCTCTGGAAGTAAGCTCACTCACCCTCTCGATCCTCCGCCCCGAGCAGTGCAGTGTCCTCCTCTTTGCGAAGCTCCCGGAACAATCGGTCACATTTTCGGCGACCCTGCGCGCCCTGTTCCAATTGCTTCGGCCGGCTCGGTTTCGGGGCGACGCGCTGCCAATGCCGAAAAGCGAGGCGACTCGGCGCGACGAGTCCCCACGTGGAACTGAAACCGGGGGGCACGGGGAGGAGGAGGGCCCGGCCGACGGCGCGCGCGCGCGATTCCAGGTCACGCGGCCGACCGCGCGCATTAAGCGAGCCGCAAGGACACGGTCAGGCTTTTAAGCGGCAATTTTCGGTGCCGAGCACTGCGCCACTGATTGACTCGAGCGCTCCGGCTCGGGCTCGGCGAGAGCGGGAATCCCGCCCGACGAGAGGCCGCGACTCTTGTTTTTTTTCCTCCTCGTTCTTCTTTCGGGGATTAGAGGCTTCCTCGCGGCTGGCATTCCTTCAGCCAGAGAGCTTGTTGACTAGCTATCACGCCTCGGACGTCTGATGTGTCTGAATTTGATTGAGATGGACGCGATGGGGAAGCAACTTCGTGGGAATGCTTGAAACCTACATCAAGTTCTAACTGGCGATTTCATTTTTAGCCAATCAGAAGTTTGATTAAATTCTGATGGTCCACGAACTTTGATTGAAGGGATTTCCAGGCTTTCGTTTTACAGGCGTGCATTAGTAACTTGTAAATCTTACATTTCATGTACAATCGTTTAGTAATGACTTTTCATACAATTACTAACTTTTTAATCTAAAAATTTATATTTTTCATTTACAGATAAAATAATTTCAACGGTTAGTTTTAGCTCGACTGAAAAGTCGTAAAAGTATTCCCAGTAGCAGTCTGCGAATTTAAAAATAACATGAAATAAGTTAGGTACCTATATTGCACATATATAATAAACTCGGAAACTGTAAACTTTAATGCAAAGACTGAATGTAACTGTTTTAGGTCGTTTACGTCCAAACGCGAGAGACACGACCATATAAATAAATGAAAATGCACGAGAAATTTGTGTACACTCATGAGATAAGCCTTACATTACATTTCAGATCCAAAGGAGCCCGCAGGAATGACTTGTACGCAAAGAGCCAATATTCACTCGACGGCGACAAAAAGCCATTCCAGGCCTGCAGAAAAGCCGACTGGCCCAATTGCGACGCTCCGAAAAGAGATTCCGGCCGTGCACGCGCAGCCTGCAGAAGCGGCGCACCGCGTGCCGCGAATTTCTGGGTCGCGAATGGAGAAAAAGAGCGAGCGGCGTCTCTTCCATTCGCCGCGCGTTTCCGGGCTGACGTTTGGGCGACACCGCGGCTGTATACCGTAAATCGGCCGCGGGTTCGTGCGCGCGCGACGTCAAAATGATGTAACGCAGAGGTAATGGGAGGAAGCTGCGATCCGAAGCGAATGGGATGCTGGAAGTTTAGGAAGAGGAGGCATCGATCGTTTTCGAAAACCGTACAGTATTATATCTTTTTCAATCATCGGCTAATATTGTGTGCATTTGCAATTTCCTTTTTTTTCTAGCTCTTTTGTTTTATTTTGACAAACTATATTCTTGTTATGCCAAAACATGCAGGTAAGTGTAAATTTTGTTTTTAGTTTTAAAGACAACAAACATGTTTGACGTAATTGGTAATGGGCCAAATAGCTATTAATTATTAATCTATTCAAAGTCACGTTTCGCATTCGTGGAATAGCAACAGAAGATGAAATTAGTTGATAACATTAACCAATAAAACTATAAAGACCGGGAATCTATGAAATAAGAGCTATTTTAAAATTGTTGAATTAAGAGTTATAAAAACAACTTTTGAAAAGTAGCGGAGGAGCTTTGGTCTAGGTAAGATATTGTTAAAATAACATACTGCAGTAATGAATCATTGGCGTGTATAACTAAAAATCTCCTTTAACTTACACAACCCATACTAATTTTATTCACTTCTTTAACGGCAATAAACTAAGATTAAATTATCGGAAACCCCCTAACAGTATAACAATAATTCTTAACTAAAAAGAAAACCGTCCAAGGCGCATCTCTACACGAAATGAATCCGAATTCGAAAAAATTCCCAAAGTCCCTCGATAAAAGAATCCAGCTCGGGCGGGCGAAATATCCGAACGAGCGGCGATCGGGTGACGACTCGTTTTCGATTTTCGTCGCCGTCGAGGCGAGCGTAGAAAGGCATTTTTTCTCTCTCTCTCTCTCTCCTCTCTCTCCCCGGCCTTTCGAGGCTAGTGAACCGTAAGTTTAAATAAGCAAAAGCGAGGAAGGTACCGTAGACGACGACACCGTTAACTCCGATGCCGCCGCCGGGGGACTCGAATTGATTAAGCTCGCGCTCGCGGGACGACGCGAAAAAGTGTGTTACCTCCTCGAGTTAGTTCACTTGTCAAATGTAAAACGGGTCAACGCGACGTCGGGCCAGACGGCGGCGGGGGTCGCCGGTTTTTGCCTTTTGAACCTATCCTCCTTACCTGCCCGTGCACCAGTTTCCCACCGCAGACTCGGGGGACTTTGATGCTCTCTCTCTCTCTCCTTACCTTTTATTAGAATCATTTTTCGTTTTGGGTTAACGCGTGAGTCTGCAATATTTGAGATATTGTGCAATCGTTCGAATAATTGTGGTTACGATACAGTTTTGAAGGTGACTTGCGGAAATGAGCTTTTTTAAGTTTTAACGCGAGTTTAAGTTTAAGAATCCGCGCTGACGGATATTTTATCATACGATGGCGCAAAGTTAATTTATTTTAATATAATATCTTGGTTTCAAACCATTGCAAAGTTTTTATTTTAATTTTCGAAAGATTTATTCAAGAAAACAGCCAAGATCGTTGTCTGCAAATTCTATTTATTTCAATTTATTTTTTAACAAATATTGAATTCTATATATTTTAGTTAACACCGCGCAGCAGACATTGGCGCCTTGATAAAAGACACAATAAAAGTATATAACAATTACTTTAGCATACACTCTTCAAATTAGAATACTGACGGCAAGAAAAGCTTTTCAAAATTTGTCCTATATTCTTGGCCCTAGAATGCAGGCAAAAATGCATTCAAATCCTGTACGCACTTTCGAGTTCTAGAGTAACGTTTCCGGTCTATTCTCCATTCACATTGAAATCAGTTGAAAGCTAACGTTAAAAAATCCAGAACTGTGTCAACCTTACATTATTTTCGTCGCTCCTCGAGCCAGACTGACTTTTGGAACCGTACGAAGCGTTACCGGTTTTGCAGTTTTCGAGATATCATCGTCTTATACTACCATCAAAATGCCTATTTAATTCGGTGAAAAAAAAAACTCGCTACCCATTATTTAAAAAAACGCCGACAATACCTTTCCGAAACAGCTTTGAACCAAGACACTTGCGGCACGATTTATCGCTCTCGAGTGCGGAGGATCCAACGATATTCCCCCGTCGGAGAAAGTGCTCCTCGGCAACGAAGAAAAACGCAAGTTATGAAATAATCTGTAACGAATATCTGTCGGGCGATCGGTCGCATCATCGGACACGTCGTCGTAATGCATTATTAATCAGTCTGGCTGCACCTGAGCTCTCGGCGCTCGAGCCAAAAAGGAACGAGCGCAGCCAAATAAAATAAGAAAAAGAAAGAAAGAAAAGAGACCGAGCAATCGAGCTGCATAATACAGAGCCATCATCATCATCATCATCATCATCATCGTCGAAGGCCCGGTACACGCTTATATCGGTGAATGATGGAAACGGCAGGAGGAGAACGACCGGTTCCGAGGTGCAGAGAGAGAGAGAGAGATGGATATTCGCTAGTAGCGGAGGACAGCCCGAGCAAGGTTAACCTACAAGTCAACGCTCTTTACGTGCCGGAGCGCCGCCTCGCCTCGCCTCTCGGAGAAAGAGAAACAGGTGCGAGCGAGCTTCTTTCACGCTACTACTTCTCTTTACTTCGGACTCGGCTCATTCTCTCCGGGGGGGATGAATGACCCGACGAGCGCGCTGTCGAACCTTCGCGAAACTGACATTTTTACCCGCTTCTCCTAATTCATTCGGTTGCCGGCTCATTTTTTATAAAAGCGATCGTTCAATTAACGGACTCAAGTGCCCGAGTAAATAATTTATTCGAGTTCCCCGGGCAATGTGGGAATAGCGGTGCGCGAGTACAACGATAAATCCCATTAATCGTCGCGAACATTACAGCATCTGTTATGCCGATCCGACACATCAATTGATTAAAACCGAGTGAACGACTCAATCGGGAGAATCGACGCGGAATCTAGCAGCCTCGAAATTTTTCTCCTTTTTCGCGCACGCATAAACATTCGGAAGGCCGACGGAAGCTCGAAGGCGAGAGAGAACAAAGGGAAAGGAGCGCAGAAACGGAGTAGAAAACAAAAATGTATATAATTATCTCGATCCGGACAGCGTTACGCAACCCGTGGAAGCGCACTAAAAGCCATCGGCCGACGGTAGAAAAATCGGGAACTGGAAATTCCGTATCGAAAACTCGAAGCTCTATAAATACACCCGAAGCCATCTCCGATAGCCGGCTCCCGACGCACGAAGAAAAGTAAGAGGCGGCGGCGTGCAGGCTAACGACCCTCGCCGCGCTAATCGCTCAAAAATCGTCCCCCGACGATCTCGCGTCTGCCGCCTTTCCCCCCCGAGACTCGTTCCGCCCGGTTATACATTCGGAACGTCGCGGGGCAATTTTCATTTCCTCGCGCCACGCACCCGCGGATTCCGGGATTAATCGGCGGCAGGCAGGCAGGACAGCTCGGGCCTCGAGACGCGCGAGATCGCGGCTCCACGGTCGCATTCCAGGACTGCGCTGGCGAGCGCGGCTCGAGAGGGAGGAAGATCCGAGGAGCCGCCGCATTATTTTCTGCCTTTCCCTTCGCTCTCTCCGCGCGGCTCTTGTTTCCTCGAGGGTTCTTCTCGCGAAATCTGCCGCGCGTCGATTGAGGAGCTGAGCGCGTTTTAGTACACTACTTTTAGGTCGAACGCTATTTTATGCAGATAAAAAACAGGCTGATTCCTCGAAGAACCCGCGAAGAAGCCCGCAAAAACCTTTGCTAGTCTGGCGGGTAGAAAATCGGAAAAAAAAATCAGAGCGCTGCAGGAGCGTAGAAAGTCATAAATCGAAAAATCCAGCGACGCGGTCAAGAAGCAAGAGCAAGTCGAAGAAGAAGAAGAAGAAGCAGCAGCGGCAGAGCGTTTTCAAAGTCCCACCCCACCTCGGCGCTCTCTTCTCTTTCGCTTTTTACTCGTCCCCTCCTCCTCGGAGCTCCCGCTTCGGTGTGCCGCACAGCTCCTTCGCCTCCTTTATCCTCTCTCTCTCTCTCTCTCCTCACCTTCTCTCCTCGGTAGCGAGCTCGAGTCTCTGCACCGAGGGCCGCCTCGCTCAGAACGTCATCGTCATCTCGAGCGCGCGGCAGGAGCTCGCGAGGATCATGGTCCCAGAGGGCCCGAGGCGCACCTGAAACAGAGAAGCTCAACATTAAGCGAAGTGACTCGCTGCCGCCAACCCCCGCAGAGAGGAGACGATGATCGCGCCGGGCACGCGGCTCGCCGACAAGTGTGACAAGACAGTGTGATACGCGTCGCATCGGCGGATTGAGAGACTTTTTTTACCTAGGACTTTTCGTTAAAAAAACCATTAGCCGGCTTCGCGAGGGCTTCATGTCGCACTGAGCAGCGCGCTATCCTTCGCCGGCCACCGAGAGCGAGAAAACGTAAGTCCTTTTACTGCCCGCTCTTTTGTATTTCGCGCCTCGCTTGCTCTCTCCCCGAGGGCTGCGCGGCCGGTATACTTATGCCTCGCTGCCCTTCACTGGCTCGCGCGGCCCTCGAACGCTTTTTGCTCGGGAGCCCCGAGCGCTCCTTTTATCGAGAGCTGCCCGCGGCCGAGGGTTATTATGGCAATTTCTTCAACTCACCCGTTCCTCCGGTGTTTCCAGGTACAATCGCTTTTGTATTGGAAAATACGGAGAGGCACTTTTAAGCGTATCCACCTGAGTTGATGCGATGAAAAATGACAAACCGGCCAAAGTTCATAATTATACCTTACTGTTGCAGCAATTATTTTATCATTGCCGTCGTTAATACACGAGTACAATTGTACAAAAGACCCAAGCCGAGTAATGATTTTAATTAATTCTGATTTAGAAATCTGCAGAATAATCGACAATTTTTGTCAATAAATTTCTCTAATTTAAAAATTAAGAAAAATTAAAAGTAGAATCCTCAAATGAACTCGACAAAAAAGTATAAGACATGAGAATCAAATCTTGACCCAATAACTAACTTTAATAAGCAACTAATCGAAGCTGAAATTGCAACGAAAGAAGAAGTTTTACCAAGCGTAACGATCTCTTCGCAGGTGAAAATGACATCGATGCGACGACTACTGCCGCTGCTGGCGGTCTTGCTGATCTGGGCGGGCTCGGATACAGCTCGCGCCTCGTCCCCGGATTTGCCGGCGTCCCTCGCGGCACCCAGGTAACACAATAAAAAAAAAATCCTAGTTCCGTTGCTCGGAGATAGATGAATCGGTAGCTGTTAATGCCGAATGATCGAGGGTCGAGCGGCGGATCAAACAGAGCGGCCGGTACCGTTCGGCCGCCTTAGTTCAATACACTCGCTCGATCGTTTACATTACGGTAGAGACTCGGAGAAAAAAATCCTCGCGAGAGACGCGGCGGCTTGTTTGCTCGTTGCGATTTTCGCTCGCGCCTGCGGACCCGCAAACTGCGCGAACGGAAACTTTACGCGTCATTGTCTTAATTGGTGATTTTGTATTTGCTGCTTCGCTCGCTCTACGGCAGTCCCGTTCGTTTTGCATAATTCATTTGAGATCCGCGCGCTCTTAAGAGGACTGTTTTATAAAATTGAATTTACGGTAACTGATAGAAAAACGTGGCGGTTCTATTGTTTGTTCACCAGTGGGGTAATAATCGACGAGGCCGGCTCGAGGAGGAAGGCTATCGACAGTAGCTCAGGGTCCAAGGAGAAGACGCGCGGCCGCGAGCCACCGGCGTCGCCGGTGAACCTCTTCACGCCCGACGAGTTCCAGTTCTACACGCTGAACAAAGATGGCCAGCTGGTAATGAAGCAGATGACCAAGCATGAAATCCAGGGAATGATCGCGGCGGGCGGTGGTAACACAGGAGGTGCTAACCTTCCGATAGATATTGGCCTTCATCGACCCCCCCAAATACCGAACGGAGAACCCAAGGTGGAGAATTTCTTTCGTTTAAATTTCAAATTTCTTTCTTCCTTTGTGCGCTGCAAAACCAATTGAATTTTTATTCTACTTGCAGGTTTCCGATGTGGTACAGAACGTACAAAAGGTCTTAAAAGGTGAACTGAACAAACCAGTCAAGGTCCACACTTCGGGATCTTCGATACCGGGAAGTGTTAACAGCCAATGGACCAACATGCTTCCTTACATCTTATCGGGTGGTTCACTGGATCAACAAGATGTCTCTCAAGACTCGAGCATTCTTTTATCTGCACTCGACGATGATCAGACCTTTGTCGATGTGGTTCCGCTGCAAAGCATCAAACCAGCCGAGGGTCAAGAAAAACCGGAAATTAACAACGTTCCTCTGCAGCCCATTGCGGACGATCAGGGCGTTAAGCTGGTAAATCTCGATCCAACGAAAATCGACACTGAGAAGCCAATTTATCTCGTAGGAAATATGGCATTGGATAGTGGAATCCTTGGCGAGCATGAAACTTATGCCTTACCGACAAAAGGCAGACCGAGTCGTCCCACTACAACTCATATTTACAACAAATTCACCACTTCGTTACCACCGTTGGTCACATTTTTCAAAAGTCCTGAGAAGGATAGTAACCAGAAAAATCCTTCTAGTGATAAACCCACCTTGTATATACCCGTAGCAGTTTCGCCATCTATTTTAGTAGACAAGCAAAATCAGAACAATTTCAATCAACCAGAGGAAGGACTAGATACCCATACGATTGCAGAATACGTTTCTAAACCAAACCTACCAGTAAAAAATGCCATTAAATTCTCCACCTCTGAAAATGAATCTTCAAGCCTACCCCTAAAGAAGACTCCTGTCTACGTTGCCTCAGAATCAGAATTTACGAGAGTACCAATGATCCAAGTGCCAGTGATTTCAGCTGATAAAATAAGTACTACCACCCAACATACCAGTCAGCAGCAAACTCCAATGTTTGAAATATTGCCCACAATCTCTCCAGGCTCCGTTACAAGTTCAACTGTGAAAGAAGGACCATACATCTCGAAAATCAATATAGGACCTATAGGAGGGTTCAAAAAACCAGAGTCAAGTTACAAACCACAAACTTCATACCGTCCAGTGTACGAACCAATAACCGATCAAAGCATTTTTATACCAGCATCATCTTCTCGTCCAGGTTATGATTCAACTATAAATATTTTATCGTCTACATATCGACCTGTATATGAAACGCGTCGCCCAGTATATAAACCAATTTCCACTAAACCAAGTACTACAAATGTTTTATCGTTGTCTACTTATCGTCCGGTGTATGAAACTGGACTTGAATCTAGTACTGTTACTGATAAATCATCTTCCCGACCGATTTATAACATGTACGAAGCCTCTACAAGACCTAACAGTGGAGTAAAAGTGTCACAAACACCACATCAAACGTATACTTCTCAAAAGCATTCATCTCCGGATTTTCATATTAAACCAAATTATCAAGATGGAATAATGAAAACAACTCAATATAAAACATATACCACTGGAAAAG
Source organism: Ormyrus thymus (assembly GCA_035582935.1). Taxonomy (NCBI): domain Eukaryota; kingdom Metazoa; phylum Arthropoda; class Insecta; order Hymenoptera; family Ormyridae; genus Ormyrus; species Ormyrus thymus. The sequence goes on along the minus strand of JAWWEM010000054.1, from coordinate 7,784,144 downwards.
CAACGCCCCCCTCTTTCGACTCTGTTACTAAACCAAGCGCTCAAAGTGGAGATAAAGCAACTCAATATCAAACCTACACAACTAAAAAGGCTTCGTCTCCTGCATTTGAAATTGTCACTAAACCAAGCGCTCAAAGTGGAGATAAAACAACTCAATATCAAACCTATACAACTAAAAAGACTTCGTCTTCTGCACTAGAAATTGTTACTAAACCAAGTGCTCAAAGTGGAGATAAAGCAACTCAATATCAAACCTACACAACTAAAAAGGCTTCGTCTCCTGCACTGGAAATTGTTACTAAACCAAGTGCTCAAAGTGGAGATCAACCAACTCAATATCAAACCTACACAACTAAAAAGGCTTCGTCTCCTGCACTGGAAATTGTTACTAAACCAAGTACTCAAAGTGGAGATAAACCAACTCAATATCAAACCTACACAACTAAAACGGCTTCATCTCCTGCACTGGAAATTGTTACTAAACCAAGCGATCAAAGTGGACCTTACAAAATAACGGATTATCAAATTTATACGCCAGGAAAAGGTTCTGAATATGAAGTTACTTCTAAACCAAGTACTCAAAATGATGGTTACAAAGTAACTCGTTATCCAACTTATACCACTAGAAAAGTTTCGTCTTCTGTGCCCGAAATGATAACTGAACCCACCAGCATTCAAAGTAGTGAAACCACCGTAAAATCTATACCAGAACAAGATTTTGAGAAAAATGATCAATTAACATTCAGTCAGAATAATCAAGTTAACAAACACGACTCTTTGACTACTTCAAGTATTAGCAAAGATGATCAAACTACTGTAAATCCTAGTACAACGTACAAGTCAACAGAAAAAAATACCGAGTTCAGTGACGTAAACAAAAATACTTATTCTACTGAGAAAATCAACAATGTCTATTACACAACAGTGCCTGGTGATAAGAGTGAAACAGTTACAACATCTTATTACGTTACTGAAAAATCAACCCAATCAGCTGATTCCGCGACGTCGAACGAAAAACAACCTGTGAAAACAGAAATATACAATAAAGACGAAGCTTCCACAGACCGTTCAGTGACGACAACGAAACTTGAACAATCCACAAAAGATAACTTATTCATTCCAATTGAACAGAAAGATTCATTGAAAGAATTGGAAACATCTTCGAAGCAGACAACTAAATCACCAGACGAAGTCACAGAAACAATAATTCCTGGTTATGATTTGAAAGATCTTTTGGATGCGCTTTCTTCCTCTACTACTAAAAAACCTGAAAGCAGCAGTGAAGATACGTACTATATTAAACTTCCTCAAAATGACTCAACAGAAAAGTCGCCAAGCTCTTACGCAATTACAAATGAAGATGACACGATGCATATCATGAAACCTGAAAACACTTCATTTTCCAATGAATACGAAGGAACAACGCAGTTTATCCCTACTAATGATGAAATAACTGAATATTATACAGCAAAATATGATAAAATTAATGATTCTGAAAATAAACCAGCCATAAATGAAGAAATCCTCAATAAAGAAGAAGAAGATATGGATTCGTCTACCAGCGATAAAAATACTGAAATACAGAAAATAGAACAAGTTGACTTAACAACCGATAACAGTACTTCAAGTCAAACGATTACTGAGTCACAGGATGATAATAAAGAATCTGAAGATAATGCAAATCAAAAAGAAACGTTTAAACCATCAAGTAACGCCCAAGAAGACATTTTTTCGCTCATGATTCCAAGCACAGAAAGTGGTGAATTTTATACTGCAACATCGGAAAAGCCTGAGGATGAAAATGATACAATTACTCTACAGAATTCTACAACTGAAAGCCAAAACAAGCCATCATACATAAAAACTAACGAAAACAAAAAGGGACCAATAATTAAGCCATCTTCTTCTACCACTGAAAGTTCTGCAACAACAGATTTCAAAGAATTTTCTGGTGATTCTTCAAAAAATCCTGATCCTTCACCATCTTATGAAAAAGTAAATTTGATGATTGAAAATGCTCCTTCTAAAACTAAACCTGATTCGAGTCCGCAGACAACACCGAGTTCGCAGATTAATACTGCAAGTAAAAAGAAAATTCCTGTTCAAGAAGATGAAGTATCCACAGTTAAAGTTATTCCTATTTATGACGATGATTCATCAGTATATACATCTTTTGATAATCCAAATGAAACAACTTTAATAACTTCGATTGATAAATCATCGGAAAAAGATAAAACGACACCTTCGTCTAACAGAACGGATAAACCAATCAGTCAAGAAGAAAGTATAGTTGATTCTACTTCCTATTCACCGCCGATTCCTACAACAGTTTCTACTTCTTCAGCATCAATTGATTCAACAGAATCCAATCCTAATGGTGAAACCGTTTTACCGGGTTTAGAAGAGACTTTTAATAATTATATGAAAGAGCATTACGATCCCAACTTATCCACAGCTGATAATTATGATGAAATCTCACATTTGACCACATTCCCGACAATGATTACTGAAAACGCTTCAAGCAATAAAAATAAACAACCATCATCTTTATCTTCAACAACTGTAGATTCCATGACTGATACAACTAAATATCAAGCAATTCACGAGAAACCGGAACCTAGTGAAAGTTCAGTATCTAAAACTTCTGACCCTGAAAGCTCAACTTCTTTTAATGCAATAAATACATCAGAAAATATTAGTAGCACTGAATCAGAAGAAAGTAAAGAACCAATTACATTCATGGATTCTACAGAGGATAGTAAAGATAATATTGAAACTCCTATAATTTACTTGGATTTAATAAGTCCCGATTCCGATGCACAAAGTACAGTTCATCAAGTAACTAAAGATAATATGAGTAACTCTTCTTTGACGAGAATCAAAATTCAAAATCCAATTCAAGATGTAGATAAAATTTTAGCAGATGCACCACCTCATACAAATACTCCGTCTACAGTACAGTACACTTTACCTAGTACGAACGAAGGAGCCAACAATATTGCTAGTGGCCTCATTGCAGGATATCCGACGTATAGTCAGGAAATACCAATGACAGATTTCGTTCCATTCAGCACAATGCATACGACGGAGGTTACAAGTGAGACTAAGAAGCCAAACTTAAGCAAAGTTGAAGTACAATCAAAGCCCCAAGAATCTGATAAAATCTCGCAAAAAGAAACTACAATTAGTTACCATGAGAAACCAACAACTTCATTACCAAGTAATGATGATAAATACGCGGTTAAAGTAAGTTCTACACCTACTTCTTATCTTCAAGATGATGCTACAACTTACGCATATCAGACTTCCGAAAATCCAAACTACGAATCTTACACACAAATACCGTTCGAATCACTTCCAATTGTTAATAGTTCTGAAATCACTACTGAATCCGATGGAACGTCCTTTAATCCTCCCTTAGAAAAAATAAGCGACTTGATCAATCAGTTGCAGAATATTCCATCCGATCGCGATTCCATAGGATATGATTATTCCAACGGAATCGTGACAACTATTGTTCCTCTGGATAGGTTTGAAATGATAATAAACGAAAATAATCCTACCACCACTGACGAGACGCTGACCACAATCTTTGATAACTTAAGCAAAACCTCAACAGAATCGCAAAACACTACGTACGTGATACTACAAACTCTTCCAACAACCACCAGCAAAATTGATGAAACAAGTACGGAACCTGCTGCTCAGTACACCACGACAAAGAAACCAAGCACAACAGTGACAACGACTCAGAACACTAAACCTAGCCCTAGCAGTACCACTATTTTGACGATAGTGAAACAAAGTACGGGAAAACCATTTATAACGACTACATACAGCACAACCAAAGGATCGCTCGAGAAGATTCAATCAACGATAGATAAATCAGCAGGTAGAATCAATCTGGAAGAGGAGAAAAATAAAATCCAACAGATGAAGCCTACCGAGCCTACAAGATTTACCATGAAGAATAAACTTCATTACAGTACAGTCAAAAGGCCTTCGACCGAAGAGTACACTTACACCAGGAAAATGACTAAGCCAGCGTCTAAAAGCACGACGGTCACGGTTCCAGAATACCTGACACCGAAGCCCACGGCCACAACGAGCGTAAAAGACAGCAGCGGCGAGAAGTGGACGCTGATCCCTCAAAAGGTACTTCCCGATCAGGCGGCGGAAACTAAAAAGACTTCGACGAGCGCGAAAGAAGGCGTCCCACAAACGAAGCCTCAAATAGTGCCCCTGGACCACTCGACGGGCGCCATCGGGTTAGACCAGAGCAGCAAGGGCCTCGACAAAGACGTCGCCGAGTTCCTGAGCATGTGCAACGAGCTGTCCTTCAAATTCTGGACACTGGCCAACTCGGGACTGAGCACCGCGCGATCGGTGACGATGTCTCCCTTCGGCATGATCAGCACCCTGGCGATGATATTCCTCGGCGCCCGAGGCCTCACCTCCAACCAGATGAACGACATCCTCAAGCTGGACGACGTCGTGACGTTCAACCCCCACTTGGTCTTCCAGAACATCACCGACACGGTGACCCTGGCCCGAGGCCAGGGCATCGAGAACGCCGCCTTCGTTCGAGCCCTGTTCGCCGACAGGCTGAAGGTGCGACGGATCATGCCCTTCTACAAGGAACAGGCCCAGCAGTTCTACGAGGGCGCCGTCGTCGACATAAACTTCTCCACCGCCGGCGACATACTGAGGCGGCGCACGAACCTGCTCATCCGGAAGCAGACCGGCGGCAGGATCAAGGACTTCGTCAAGATGCACACGGTGCCACTGAGGTCGCCCTTGACGGCACTGTCCGCCAACGTCTTCCAGACGAGCTGCGACAGTCCGGACGCGAGCACCGAGGGCCGCGACGGGGAGATGTACTTCGCGGTCGCGCAAACCGTCAAGCAGAGGAAGCTGGTGCCGATCCCCGCCGTCGTCTGGAAGTCGGGGGTGTCGGCCGGGTACGAGCCCAGTCTCGACGCGACTGCCGTCGCTCTGGGCGACCCCAAGAGGCCCGTGTCGCTGATCATGATCATGCCGGGACAGCAGGGGGTCACGGCTCCCGGCGACAACCTGGAGAGACTCGAGTACAGGCTCTTCGCCAACCCGGGAGATAATGCTTGGGAGAAGCTGCTGAAGGTTATCACCCCGAGACGAGTCGAGCTCCAAATGCCCAAGTTCAGCCACAGGTCCATCGTCAATGTCACGTCGGCGCTCAAGAGGATGGGATTCGATCAACTCTTCTCCAGGAGTGCGGACCTCAAGGGCATCAACGGAGCTGGCCACGATCTCTACTTGGCCGACATGCTGCAGGTAAAACTGATATTTTCTTCCTTAAATAAGGTATATTTTTTATTTGTCATTTTGTAATAACGTAATGGCTGCTGTAAAATCTATTGAAAGTATCACCTGGTCTTCTAACAGAGAAATATTACATGTTTTGATTATTAATTTTATTACAAATTATAAAGGAAAAAATGTTTGTTTAAAAAATGATATTTAAGGTTAATTGTATGTAGTACAAAAGGAGCCGAGCTTTTTCAGTACACTGAGAAAAATATCTCATTAAAAATTAGTATACTCTATCGTAATCGAAGGACAAACTTGCACTATCCTGAA
>JAWWEM010000054.1:7724155-7778426 GCA_035582935.1 Ormyrus thymus | reverse complement strand
TTTTGCAGGATAGTGCGAGTTTGTCCTTCGATTACGATAGACTATACTAATTTTTAATCAGGTATTTCTCTCCGTGTAGGGGAACCGAGACGAAGCCGATCACGATTAAAGAATTCGCAATGCTTTCCAGATGAACCTGTTCTGCACGTGCGGCGACGAAAACAAATTGGGAGGTCGACACATGAGCGAAACCTACCCGGGCACGTCGTCCAGGCACATGCGGGCTTGGGAAATAATAAACAACCTGAACAACGGCGTCTACGATCATCTGGAAAACAAGACGGAAAGAGCGAGTTCCGAGCCCAGTGAGAGTAGCGAATGTGACGACGAGGAGGACAACGACGAGAATGACTGGTCCGGATCCGAGAGCTCCTCCGACTCCAACGAGGACTTGAATCTGGTCAAAAAACGACTCTCCCTTTCCTTGAAATGGGACTTTGGTAGGATCAACGACCTCAGACAGAAGCTGAACATGACGAGGTTACAGTGGCTCACGCCCAATTCAGGCAGGCGGTGTCGAACGCGCAGGCAGGCTGAGCCCGAGAAGCCCAGAATGAAGATGGACAAGCCATTCCTGTACTTGATAAGACATAATCTCACCGGACTGATTCTGCACATCGGGAGGTTCAATCCCAAAAATCAGTCTTGAAAACGAAATGACTTCAAGTATTATTAACATCCTGTATCAAAGAATAATTTAATTACTGAAATCTTTAGTTGGTTCGTTAATAATATAGATAACTTTAGGTGATTATTGTTTAAGTCCGTTTAACGCGCTACGTGAACTCGGCGATTTCTGCGTGACCTAAATTTTGTGAATTTCGAAAAATGTCCGTACACGAATTAGTTGTAAATTATTTATTTATTTCATTGCCAGTGAGTTCGAGCGGTTAAATCTACGTGTATTTAAATGTATGAGACTTCGTATTATTAAGGCTCAAATAGTCATAAACTTCCTTATGAAAATAAGGTATTTGTACTTATTTCATTGTAAAATTGAGCATTGGCTCGACTATTATTCTAGGTAATTAAAAAATTAGTCAATTAAAGACTTCATTTATTTCATACAAAAAGATTCTTTTATTCCTTTATAAAAGTATTACATTGGTTGAAATCACTTTGTGCTTAAGCAAAGAGAAAACTTAAAATTAAAAAAAAAAAAAATTAATACATAAATTAATACATCAATAACACATTTCCAATTACATTGAACTATAAAAGAAGTTTTTAAAACTTTTAATCAGTTTTGTGAGTTATTATTGTGCTTAATGTTTATTGCCCAGGACCTGATAAAGATTTGTCCATGAATTTCTTTTTTGCAAAGCACAGCCACCATTTGCTTGGTTTTCCATCAGCTCCATAAACTTTTTCAATAAGACGAGCTCCTGTTTCTTGTCTTATTTGCAATAGATAATGTCTCAATGTATCTAAAATTCAGGAATTACATTTTATCATCAATTTAAGATTTTTTTATAAACTATTAAGTTGTATTTGAGAATTGCTTTTAAATTTACTTTTTAATGATACAATAAAAAATCTTTTAATCTTGCAATTTTATTTTTCTTAAATATATATAACAATAAATAATTTTTTAGTTAAAGTCAGTCTTTATTATAATTTTATAATTTTACTTATATATTAATGTGATAAATGTTAAAATACACAAGCAAGATTCATACCAGCGTCGTCTGGACTATTTGGTTTAGCATAAACAGAGTTTAAAGGAAAACCTGGATCTCCTGGAATATCAAACTTTGAAATGGCCAAGGAATACATCTCATTTTGAGCTTGATGTTGATTAATACATTTTTGCAATTTTTTTAAACACTCTGTTATGTATAAAGTTATGTATATTAGAACCCTATCTGCTTCGCTCTAAAAAAATATTCAGTATTACTATTTTAGTTTATTCAAACCCTAAATAAAGCAAAATACGGAGTCATTTTTTTTTAGAATGTAGTTTCATTTTTCCCGTATAAAATATTGTAAATGAATTTGATAATATTTATTACAGATTTAATAGTTGAATTTCTGTTGTATTTCTGTTGTATTTCACAGTCCATTTTAGAATCTACTTATATAAATCTGAAGATTTTATAAAGAATTTTGTAACGTACCTTAATCTCGTAAGTTCTAAAGAATACATTTGCCTTAAAGAAATATAAAGCTTCATCTATTATATCTTGCTCTTCGCTGTTAGCCATGGGTGGGGCAGGACCTCTGTAACTAGTTTTTAAAGGTAACAAGGCCATGTTACCTAAAAATATTATTTTTTTTTTTTCCGTAAAACTAGAATGATAAGCCTGAAATAAAATCATTCCATATAAATATTTTAAACTACACTTTAAACTACGATTTATGAGTATTATGAAAAATGTACATAAAAAAATTTATTTGATAGCTGATTGAAAGATACAAAACTATCCGAATTTAGTTGGTTTTTCAGAATGAAATACTAACTCGATGATAAATCATAACCTCTGTGAACCCTATAATAATTTAATTTGCTACACTTACCGGCATTTTGTATGACGAACAAAAACTTTATTTACAAAAGTTAATCTGCTAGGACTACAAATCAATCATTCAAACTGTATCCTTAGTGCCTATTAATTTAATCTTCACTTTATTCGTACACCTTTGCCTGAGTCATGAATGAAGTCAAATTCTGGATGTTTGTATACGTATAAATCGCAATCGCATTAGTAATAAAGAACAACCCTGCATTACAAGTTTTATAGTGTAGGTGTAAGGTGTATAGTCTATATACATTTGCACATAAAGATAACATTTTAACTAGGTGGCGCCACCTTTTCGTAAATACGTTGCATTCACCAAGTTGAAAAGTGCCTTTTTAAAAGTAAACTCAAAATGTGTTTCATTTTAAGCTTATTTTGTGTTAACTTTTATATATTTTAAGTCTATTAATGGAGAATATCGACAAAACTCATAAAAATTTTGTTAAACTTTTGAAAGTAACTTCTTGTGTAGAAAAATGAAAGCAGTAAATTTCAATTTTGACGCTCAATAAAGTTCTTAATTTCAATTTGAAAAAAATATTTGTAAGCCGTAAATTACTCAAAATAAAAATAACTATGAAGTGATAAAATTATGGTGAAGATCAGTGCACTAAACTAACCTCCAAAGTTGTAAATAAATAATTATAAATTGGTTTTAAATTGTGAAAGACTTTTTTAAAGAATTTTTTAAATATATTGTAATATTTATAAAAAAATTTAACTAAAAAATGGAATTAACAGACAATATTGGTCCAACCAGTACTTTGAATACATCTGATGAAGAATCAAAAGAATGCAATAAAGGAGATGTAACAGATGTTCCTCCAAGAAGTTCTAAAATATCCAATTTTGATATCTTGGTATCAATTGTATCACTGTTAGTACATTTTATTGATGTAGGTGTTGATATTAATTTGGTAGTTCAATATTACTTGAACGATAAAATAAAAACATTTGCATGGACCATATTATTAATATTGGTTCCTTCGTTCATCAACACAATTGTAAGTTTGCAGATGTACAGCCAAGATGAAGAGGTAAAGTAAAGAAATTTATAATAAAAAAAGAAATACAAAAAAATTAATTTCTAAAGTGTTTTATGTAAATTTTGGTTTTAGAGATATTTACAAAAAAATGAAAATAAAGAAAAAAGCAAATCAGTTTTTAAAACAATTGGAAAAGTTATTATAATAATATTTACAATAACTTTTCAATGTACAATGGCTCAGCGTTGTTTTCTTAGTTTAAAGTATGCCCTTCAATCACGTCAATGTAAGAAAAGAAATGATACGATTGGGCAGAGAAAATACTTTATCAAAATGTTAAAGGAAGAACAAGATATAGCACTTCTCAGAGTTCTTGAATGCTTCATTGAAGCTGCCCCACAGCAAATTTTACAATTATCTCTTTTTGTACAAGATTATTATGGTGAATCTAAGCTGATGAGTAAGATATCACTTTTATAAGTTATACTTTTAAATAGTTATTAGCTTTTAATAAAAATTAAATAATCTAACTTTCAGCTCTGCATCAACTCATTAGTATTGGTAGTTCTTTTGTTAGTTTGGCCTGGGCCATGACTAGTTATCACCGTGGCATACGTCTTGCTCAACTAGATAAGAAAAACATTAATCTTATGGGATCTATCCTTCAATTTTTATGGCATTTATTTATTACTAGTGAGTTCATTATTCTCCTTTAATTTTAAACTATTTGTTGGGCTGTACTAAATTTTTAACATGTTTTTAGCTTCAAGAATTGCATGTTTATCTGCAGTAGCCATTTTTTCATCTCTTGCTGTGACATTAGCTTGTTTTTTCCATTGGCTTGGAATGACAACTTGGATTATCATGGAATCTCGTGGAATAATCATCTTTTGTCAAGAACCAAATCGTGCACCACACTTACCTCTTTCAATAAAAGAAAGAATTAAGTCTACATTATTTTCTTGCGTTTTTGGATTTGTATATATATTTATTTACCTAAATCATGAAGATTCCAACACGTACAGTAGACACCTTTTCTACTATACAATATGTTTATTAGAAAACATATCTGCAAGTATATTGGTACTTTTAAGTTTGCCAAGTAATGTTACAATTGTATGGTATCATTACGTGATATCTGCTGTTTGCGTAATACCTTTTTTAGCAGGTATTACGATTATGATTTTTTATTACATTCAGTTTCATCCATCTATGAAACACCAAACATTTTCTTTTTCAAAACTTCTTAAAGTAAGATAAATTTTCAAACAAATATTTAATTTTTAAACATTTTTTATTTAATAATTTAACCTTGTGATAAAAGAGAGCATTCGCAATAGCAAATAACAATAATTATAAATCCATAATAAACTTATAAACAGTACTACTTTATAATAAACAGGAAAATATTTCCTACTTTGTTCATATAAATTATACAACATAGTGTACAAAACTATTTGACTATTCGCACATAATCAGACTTGATTGCAGAGTCACACTTACAATAGAAATACTATAATGGAATGGAAATGTATAGATGTGTACTTTTACTTTTTTCTGAGAATACTTATGCTTTTCTTACTGCTAAGAGACTGAAAATCAGATTGTCCATTTAAATGGAAATTTATACTTTCTATTATGCGTCGTTTCTTTTTAAAAAATTTTTTTATGCACTATCTACTGCCAAAAAGGCGAAGGTCTAATTTTAAAACTACATCGCCTCTGTCAACTTCTCGAAGTTTTATTCGTTTTGTGATAGGACCGCAAGCATCGTGACTATCTCGTACGATGTCAACCACGCGTACTTCAGCTCGACCAAGAAACTCTAAAAAAAAATAAAATAAAATAATTAGCTACTAAAATATAAATTAAGATAATTCATTTCGTATCAATTATATTGATAATTATAATTAGCAAGCACGAATATTTTATAAAAAATGTCTATGAACATTTTGCATTTATTAATAATATAATATGAATAATTTTATAATGTCTTACCATCTGGACTAAAATATCCCTTATCAAAAATGGTTATACACAATGTGTCCTCGTGTAGATCCTTAACTTGAAATTGCATAGAAGTATCCCACACAGGACAGTCCGAGCCTGAAACCACAATTGTCTGTTCTTCTTGTGAACCCATGGAAACTTTGCAAAATGCATTGCATTTTCCTATGAACATAAGATTTTTGATTGTATAAATCTCATTTTCTAAGTTTCCAACTGCCACTTACAAGCATGCAACATGCTTGACCAATGATACAATTAATCCATAGACTAAAACTTTCGTGATTCTACTCTGGGTAACTTTTAATTACGGCATACACTACTTAAAATATTAGTGTGAAAAATGACGTGTTTAAAATAATTAATATTAAGATTAATTAGATTAAGAAAACTTATATAAAAGTATAAAAAATACTTAAAACGAAAATTTTTAATACTCTACTGGCCATGACTATTTTTTATCAAAGCAACTTTTATACTCTTATACTTATGTTAAATTGTTATTTTTTGTTAGGTGTAGACATTTTAAAGCCATTTTAAATATGTTAATCATGCGAAGTACATGTAAAATTGTCAATAAAACAAAAGTAGTTTTATTAATATTGTTTATATCCAAATTTTTTCTCACCAATCAAACCGTTCCTTCAGCACTTAAAAAATTGATACCACAATTATCATTCAATTATGAGACTTTCATTAAATATAGAAATATTATTTAATTAATCTTTTGTATCATAAATTAATTATAATTTTGAATATATAGTTTTTTTGAAAATTTTGAAAATATTTTACCTTTGTTTTTAATGACAAGCTCTTCTGCTTCTTCAACCACTATCCGAAGGAGGCCCTTCGGACGTCTTTGTCGAACTATAATAGAGCGTTTCGACAGTTATAGTAAAGATTAAAGTACTATGGTTAAAAACGTTTAATATAAAAATATTTATGCACATTGTCACCCTATGTGTGTTTTCCAATTTTCGGACGATTTCATACCACTAGATCCCAAGAATCAACCACATGCGCATAAGAGGAGAAGTGAGCGATAAATGACAAAGCACTACATTTAACTAATATTGCCATGTATATAAAAAAAACATTATCGTTCCATTATTATAAATATATATTTATAGCAAACTAAGCATTTCTACAAAAATCATAATAGATGATTCAAGTATTCGCCTTGGCTTACCAGTTGCTGCTCTCAGGCTGGATCCTTCGAGCACTGTCACAAGGATTCGTCCACATGCTTTGAATTGCGCCTGTTCTATTAGCCGAGACAAACATACATTGCACACCTTAAAAAGCTTCTTTCTTAAATTTATAGACTATTCAAGAAAAACGAGTTTTCAAGAGAAGATCAAGTTGTGTCGTAGCAATCAGCTTAGTTCTGTTTCAAAAAGAAAAGACGCCACGAAGAAATATTTATATTTTAACATTGTTCAATCACCATAATCTCCCCTCGAAAAAATAGACACGCAAACGACAATCCAATTAGGAAAACTGAGCTTGAACTGAGAACCATAATGATTTATTGATCAGACGGAAAAACTCGGGTTCGCGTCCATCCGCTTACCGAATGCGTACAAGTCGATTAAGTACTTGACGTAATTGACAATACCGAGAAGCATAGCACCGCTAGTCGCGCGCAACATTCTCTTAAGGCGGACGGGCCACAAGTGTCTGCAGACGGCGAGGATAAGTCGCACGCAATACTTACTCGAGCGCTGCCTCTGCAGCCGGCACTTCTCGTTCTCGGCGAATTGGCGGCGCGCCTCCATGATCCGGCGCACCCAGAGAGAGCACTCCGTTATGGACGGCGCCACCAGGTTGATCATCTTCTTCGAGTCGCTCAACTTGAGCGTGCGCGAGTGGTCCGATGCGTCGCCGTTCGACGTTGCGCTCATGCTCCCGTTCATGTCCGTTTCGTTGAACAAAACTAGATCTTGCAGAAATATAGGCTGAAAGTGTTCATTATTTCGTTGATAATTTCTTTCTTTTACGAAGTGAAGAAAAAGCTTCTTTGCTCATTTTTTTTCTCACCTTTCTGTACAGTTTGAATTTCTGATGCTCATTTCTATCGAAGGAAAACATTTGGCCGCTAGGCATGGACTTGGTTGGCTGTGCGAACAGCAGGAAGTCGTTTGTCAGGAAGCCAACGAGTTCTTTGCCACTCTTAGCTTTATGTAAAATACCAAAGTGTAATAGTTTTCGCGGGCCGAGGGAATTCGTGAGCGAGTTGAAAACTATTTTTTCCTCGAGTCCTTCGCACGATACGTGAGTTTGAAGCCACTCTAGCCTGTCGCTGTTTTCCTTCTCTCGAACACCTTCGTTTACCTGATTTTAGACAGAAATAAGGATCGTGACTTCAATCGGATTAAAGGGCGTTCCCCGTTTATAAGCTCACCTGGGTGCAAAATTCTTCAGCTTTCGCTAATGCTTCTTGCAAATACTGCTTGTCGGGGTGATCTGCGTGTGTATAATCTAATATCTAAAGAATATAATAATTAAAATAGGCGAAATTCCTAAAATAAACGGAGAAATTTATTTTAAATATAAATGCAAAATATTATATTAAATTCAAAAGCTTGGTGTTACTCAAGGTAGAAAATTGTTCGTATGAAACACTTGCATTCGAATGGTCTTTTAATTAAAAAACTAAAAGCGCTTTATGGGTGATGATGCTTAGCCATGGAGTTTTCAAAATTATTACTAGAAAGCCAAAATTTTTATCTGCGGTGAGATTGTCAAAACGATACTTTGTAATGTAAACTCAGTCTAGTCTATTTGAGATTAATGTAAACATTGTAAAAAGCCTTTTAACAAAAGTATTAATAAATCAAAATTGATTATTTTAACATACATACATAACTGTTATCACCAGTGACTTAAGTAATCAGTATTTAGTTTAGTGTCTAAACAGCTGCATCGCCGATAGCTATTAAGTAATGAACCCTATGTTATCCATTTTCAAACAAATCCCTCTGGGTGGAGAATTTATTTATTTATGTACCTTCCCAATGAGTAAGGGGTATTTCGTGATTCGCTGCATTGGCTTAATCAAAAACGAGCTCAATGGCATTCCTTTGGTTCGGGGATCTTGTTGGCACCTCTGGGCGACTTCCACAAAAGCAGGATTCGTTTCCGTTAGCCTTTGAAGATACACCGCCGCTGATATTTGGCAACTGCAGAATCTCACGTACGCGGACATGCGTGGTATCTGGAAAAATCCATTTGAATTGGTTATCGCAAAAAGAAAAGTTTGAAAAGTTTGAAAATGTTCACTTACGCTTTCGCATAGAATGTCGCCGATCATTCTTACGACTCCTCCCTCGCTATTGTCTCGCCTTATCCTTAAAGTTCTGCGGGGGGAAAATGAATCTTAGAATTAGCGTCTTGCGCGCGAAAAATGGCCTTAGAAATTACCTCAAAAAGTTGTCGTTGCAGGCAATTATGTCCCTCCAGTTGATGAATATTTTCTCGACCTCGTCTACTTTCAAAACCATGCTAGCCAAAAGCGGCTTCTCAAAGACCTGCCGGGATTGCATTTGGTTTTTAAAATAAAATAATCGATCGCGCGAGCGGGAGTGAAGAATCGAGAAAAAAAGGAGAAAAAAGCCGAAAAAAGGTGAGTGGGGGAGAAGATAGTCACCTCGTGCACCAGGCGCATGTCGACGATGTAAGCCTCCTCGGTGACGATGAGCTCCTTGATGTAATCCTGACGCTTTCTCTCCGCGGGTTCGAGCTGCGCCATCGGATCCTCTCTCGGAAAGTCGTTGCCGACTGCGCGTTACGGAAGAAAAGCACGACGAAAAAGAAAAAAAGAAAAAACAGGTAGGCATGTGTCTGCTCAGAATCTCCTTTCTTCTCTCTCGACCGAAGAAGCTCTCTGGCTCGCTCGAGAGAAACTGTGTCAAGAACCGCTAGCGATATATATTCATCTCTCCTTTATCTCTCTCTCTCTCTCTCTCACTTTGTTTTAATTTTGCATTGACTATCGAGCAAAGATTTTAAATTTAGTCGGGTCAAACGTTGTCGTCGAGCAGTGGCAGCGATACGCGTCCCGGTTAAAGCAAACATTACTGGCAGATGGAACACTGATTCGTCTATTTTTAAGGAAGAATTGGGATTTTTTTCCTGCTGATCGATCGTGGACAGGAAGCTGCTTTATGCAGATTTAACCTCCTTTCTTTTTATTGCTAACTTTAGGTTAACGGCGTGGAAAATTATAAGTTTTTAATAAAAATTAAAATTTCAACTCACAAATAAAAATAAAACAATCAAATATTTATTTACAGCTTAAATTTTTAGTAAACGACTAAAGCTTTGAAAAAATAAACGTCTCATTGAATTTTAAAGAAGAAAAGAAATGTAAAAGATGAAATGAAAAAAATTAAAAGACAATTATAACTCCATATAATGAGTTTTTTTGTTCTTTTTTATTAATATCCGACAATACAACGAGAAACAATATGTATAAGTCTTGCATTGATAACAATCTCAGGATAGCGCTACACGAATAATCGTTATACATAATTACAATATTTGTAAGTGTATATATTCAAAGTACACGTAGTAACCACGCCGTTGCAAAAACTTGCGTTTCACCTCTCGTAGCCTCAAATTTTTTTATATTTTACGATATAGAAAAATCTTTTCCAGGCAAATTTCTTAGTTTCTTTTTTTTATTTTTTTATTTTTTGTCTCTTTATTCCTTTTTACCGTAACTGAAGTATTTGAGTACTTCTTAAAAACGTAACCGTCGATAACACGTATATGTATATATAGTTCGACTGAGTTTTGTCCACATGTTTTCACTTAATTTTTCTATTAATTATAAATAAATTATGCGTATAATTCATTATTGCACGTGTCGAGGGCGGTGTGAGGCGAAGAAACACACTTATAATGTGTTGTGCGCTCGCGATTTTCTTTGTTATTATTTTTTTTTTTCGTTTTTTGGGTCTAGCAATTTTTAACTAGCGTATTTAAACCGGATCCACTTTTCAAATGAAACATCCATGAATGCAGTTTCACTGTGTTGCCCCTCGTGGCTGACAGAGGATAATAAAGTTTAATTTTTTTACACGATTTTATTTACTATCGTCAGCGCAAAGTTTATTCTTTTATTACTTGTCAATGGAACTCGATAAAAAATTTGTCCACGTTTATGGCAAGTTACTGGGAAGACCTCCTATATATATATTTATTATATATATATATTTACTATCATAATCTGTGAGTAATAATCGAATGTTTGGAGCGACTCCTTTTCGCTTTCTTGACCTTTGTCAAGTTTTTATCGTTACTTTACTTCTTTTTTTTTGTTTAAAGCTAACGCGGCGTGATTAAATAACGGCGACGGCGGTTTTTCGACAGCTTGATTACATCGTGATTATTTAATCTGGCTTTTTAGTTGATATATATGCAACTCAATTCTCTAAAGTATCTCTACAATCGAGATTTTTTAACGACAGCACTTAGCTTTCTTATAAAATTCAACGCTTAAACTATTACACTGACTTTTGTATTAAATTTTACTACTTGTTAGCCTTTAGTTTTACGCAAATAAAAGTGTTTTAATTAAAATTTATTTTTTACGAGTTAAAAACTCTTATTATCTAATGTTCAATTAAATGATTGCTATGAAAGGTATATTCAAATGTTCCACTTAAAAACTTTCGAGTTTAGAAAATATTTTATGTTATGATATACACCGATTGAATTTTATTGAGGTAAAGAAAAACATTGAAAACTATACGAATTTTTCATTTAACACACATTCATTAGGACTTTTCAGTGCAAAAGTTTTTCGTTGACTTTCGAAGCGCAAAGAAAAAAAGTCTCATTGTATCGAATTCAGGATTCGATAGCATTAGCAACTGTTTATACTTGTATTATATTAATCTTATTGTAATAATTTACAAAGCTTCCCGTTTATCTTCTTCTACCTAGCGAAACGATATTTGCGCGTTATATAAATTCATGACATTAATGATGACTCTGCTATACTCCTCTACAATAGTCGACTCGCGAGTCCTAATGAGATTTCTCATCTTTAATAATAGTTCTCTTTTTCTGTTTCCTTTTAGAAGAAAGTGGTCGCAAGAGTGCAAAAGTGAACTTTTTTATCAAGTTGACTTCGAAATTTTGAACAGTTTTAATACTTTTAGTTTTCTTGTTACAAGATATGTATTTTAATTTAATTCATCCGCTTATTTAATTAGATTTTTATTTTTTCATTTCGTAATGATTAACCAATTACGCACTCCAAAAGTTTGTAGTGTTTTGCTTTCTTTCGATGCGAAAGAAAATGGCAAAGTGATTCCAGAAACGTAATGTTGCATTCAATTGTTTTCAAAAAGGAATTTTATATTGGTATTGCGACTTGAAAAAAGAAAACCGACATATAAACATGTAAACTAGAATTCCGGAATCACTTTTTTAGATTTCGTTATACTTATTATACAAAAAATTTAGATGAACACATAGAAAAGGAACAAATAATGGGAAGATAAATGTACAATATATAGAATGATAAAGTTTTAATTTGAATTTTAAGTATTTTGATGTGTTCCCATGTTTTTATTTTATCGTCGAGGGTTTAAAATTAAAAAAACGACCACGAGTTACTATTATATATTTATACAGCTTATACTTTAACATATTTCTATCAATGTTACATAATATTACATCTTTCACTAGTTAGTTTATTACCGTAAACAATAAATATATATATATATATACTTTTCCAAATTCTATACTTCAAACAATTCTAAGGTTCTTTCAATTTTAAACTGCTCGACATAATGTAAAGTAATAGCTGAAAACATTTTTGTTTGAAGAAAGTCCATATTTTGATTTTTTTTATTACATTCGGTAAACTTTAAATTGGTAGTTTTCATATTATATTTTAACTTTAATGCTGTAAAAAATAAAACAAAAAAATGCTTTGATTTTAAATAATTTAACTTAAATGTAAACGCAAAACATGCGGTATTTCTTCAAAAAAAAACTTTTCAGTAAATAAGAAGTCAATATACAGTTTTTATTTATATTTAAATAAAAAAAAGCCATAAATTTATACTCGTTAACAGACATTTATTCTATCCTCAATTTTTTCAACGGCTGTGCGACCCCACGACTTCGAGTCGGGTGGACTGAGATTACATAATTTGTTTATTACTTTTTGTTTATTAACTGTTTATGTCAAGATACTGAAAGTTTTTTACGCTTTCTTTTTTTTCTTTGGTATTAGAGTGACAGCGTTTATATATTTTTTTCTTACTTTGAACGCCAGGATAAATCTGACGCGATCAAACTCAATCATTAAATACCTTAAATAACGGAGAAAAAAAAGAAACACGTGAATGTCAACATTTTGACATCATATAATGACGCTCGTTTTCGTATATATATCAGAATTCCAGAGTTGCAGGTTTTGGCGATTCCAAAGTAAACGACGATATAACATTTATAATATATATCTGGTCTTCGTATAATATTCGACACTCGAGAAGGCATTTCTTATACAGTACATAAGTCGTTATACATTCTAATTGCAAGGTTCACGTTTTCGATTTTATTTTTTCATCGGCACTGTTGCTCGCTTTTTCTTTTTCTCTCGTATAATCGGTCTATAATTCGAGAATTGCAATTTTCATTCTCTAGTGGAGCGATGAGGGTAAGTCTATTTGCAGCTCCCTACGACAGGTTCTCAAAGTTTTTTATCATTCTTCAAAGTAAAAAATTATGAGATCAGCAAAGGTAAAAATTGACGCTGCGCAAAGTACTCTACATGACTAAGACGTCAATTAAATTTATTTAACAAAATTTACTAACATTAAAAATATTTATACATGATTTTAAAGTATTATGGCACTATTTAACGGAAAATCAAGATTTTCTTTTGCAATAAGTATGATAATTTTATTCTTCTTTGATCAAGATGAAAATTAAAAATACTATAGAGGCTTCAAAATTATTTAAATATCTAACTTTCAAAACTAAACTCGACTAAAAAGCGTTATAATTGACTTACGACACTCGATAACTTATTTAATAATCATCTAAGTTAAAGAAAAAAAGGTAGCAGAGCGAATAAAAATTCCTATTTATAATTTAAGTATCAATATTACGAATTTCATAAGTATGAAAATCTGTCGCAGAGCATACTTGAGATTCTGGAGTATTCTTCACTTCTAAAAATGAGTTTCCTTTTTCACTTTCTTAAGTTATTTTTATATCTAGATAGATATCCTGAAAAAAGTCTGACGGGAGCATACAGATTTTTTATGTACGTCTTTTGCTCTTGTTTAGATTTACAGATTCAGAAAAATATTATTGTCATTGTCAAATAAAATTATCGCAACTAAAACGTGTTCTTAAAAACCAATAAAAGAATGTTTTGCAAAGTTTAATAATATTTTCATTTTAAGAAGTCAATGAATGGTAATTAAATCATTAAAAATGTACACTTAGTGTAATAATCAGATAGCTACTAAATCTATGTATTTGTATTAATATTTAATAATTAATAAATACAAATTTAATCTAAAAGTATGAGAAAATTAATATCTTTTTTGCGAAATTTGACTTGGAGAGAAATCGCTGAACTTTTTAAATCTATAATCATGGAATTAAAATTTGCTATATTTACAAAACTTCGGAACGATCAACTATTTTATTTTGTATTATCAAAATTATTCCACAAACTTAACAAATTACAAATTAAGCAATTTAATGTACACCCTAAAACATTAATAAACAAATTAATGGCATTCTCAGAAATGTCTCTCCGTCATTTAAAACATCACTTCTGAAAATTTCGCTTATTTTTTTTTTTTTATTTAAATTACGTTTAAAAAATATTAAGGCCCCCACACGCAAGCGATACAAAGCAGAATCGATAAGAAAATTATAGATAATATGTATAGTAAATTTGAAATTTTCAAGCAGCACTTATCTTTAAATATTCAGTATCAATATCGTATGCAGGAATTTGTCGAAGTCATTATTTATTTTACACGCTAATCGATTAAAACAATGAAATTTAAAAAATACTATTTCAGATTTACTTCGTCATTCTTCACGTAAGAGAACTTTCAATAACACGTTTTGAATAAATAATATGCTATTTTACTGATAGGATATTAACAAATGGTTAATTTTATACTTTCACACCAAAAATCATTATCATAATCTTTCTTAGACTTAGTTAAACTATTGACTTTAAGATTCATGCAACAAACAGATCTAACTTAGGCCACCATCAACAGAGTTAACGTGAGTATATCATAGACATATATTTAATAAATAAATGTATTCTTATAATATAAGACAAATATTCATTTACATTAACATTAAAAACAACGATACGGATTTAAAGATAATTTAATAGCGATTAAATTGAGATTTCTATATTACAATATACATTTCTTAAGACAACAATTGTATTAACATTCGATGGAAATATTTTAACGAAAGATCTCTACTAGTTTGAAAGTGCTGCACTCAAGGAGTAGAAAAATCAGTTACCTAATTACGAATTTAGCTTTACGTACACATCGTGCAAAAAATGACTTCGTCCTATACAGTCCTTCGTTCCTGCTTTTATTTTAAATTATTTTATACTTAAGCCGTTATTCTCTCGAAGAAAGTTTAATTACTCTACATATTGTCTACGATTTGCTTTTCTCTGACTTGCCACTTGTTCGTCTTGTCAACCGACGGCGGGTGAACCTCAAAAGGTACGATTGATCATACGTAAATTATGAAAAAAGGTAGGAGTTAACAACAATTGTTCTTTTTCTCTCTCTCTCTCTCTCTCTCTTTCTCTATTTCTCGTTCTGCTCACTACGAAGACGCAATTATCCCTCAGTTCCGGAGCTTGTCCGCGTTTACACAGTTTATACTTCATATTTACAGAAAAGCTGAAATCAATTCATTCTCCAATGCGACGTTTTTTCTCTCCTCATTAAAATTATATATCCGCGCAACGCTCGGCTCGCTCGCTCTCCCATCGGATTTTTTCAGCAGGACACACACACCAGCTCTCCGTTATATATAGCTCTGCGAAATAAAGCGTACATACATGCATACGTGATTGCACAGTTGCGATGACTTCGGTGATTTAAATTGGTAAATTTTTTTTGTCCTTTTCCTCGTCTTTCTCTCGCTTTCTCCCTTTCTCTACTCATAAGCACTGACAGGAGGTGTATTGTTTTTTTTGGCGGCGAACAATTTTTATCGTATATAGTAAGAATAACGTAGTAAGGTTCTAGTGGATGTATATACGTGGGTGTAAAGTGAGAAGATCGGCAGTTTCGCATTTACAAATAGAGACAAAACCCGCGCACCTTCGTTCCGCAGTAGATGTAAGGAGAAACAAAGCACAATACACAAAGAGGGACTTGTGACACTTCGGTATACCACCACCTCTGCGTGGCTCGGTTCTCTACACTTATTTATTTGCTTTTAATCGTGTCCCCCTGGATCCTCCGACGTTCGCCGTTCTCTATCGTCGTTCAATCCCCGAGAGCTGAAGCAGGCCAAGAAGGTATGCCGATTTTTAGTATCTCGCGATCTCCTCTTTATCTCTCTTTCATTATTTTTTCAGACATTTATATATTATATATAGCATATAAATAGAGTTCTGTCATTCGAATGCAACGAGTTGGCAGTCCGCGAGATGCGCACGTGCTTCTATACTTTCGTTTCATTGCTTTGCTTAGGCATTGCCGCATTATTATTGCGCTTCTTTTTAAGGCGTTGCGATGCTCTCTATCCTCTTACGCTGCGTGGTTATAAGCACAGGCGAAAGAACACATTCATTAGTAACTGATGCTGCACAGAGTTTCATAGACCGACGTCGAGTCTGAAGAGGAAGTGGTTTCCCTTTTTAATTGCAATTCTACTGGCAGAAATTTCAATTGCGATCTATTGTCTTGAAACTTTCAACAGATTCGATTTCTTACTCCGAAGCACAATGATTTTGAAAAATTTTATAAGTTTCATTAACGTTTTGTTTTAGTAGCATTGTAAATTATCATTTGTATTTACGTAATCGTAAAAAGTTGAAGTCGTTAAACGCCTTAAATTAAATGAAATAAATAGCTAAGAATAGGCAAAGTAATGATACGCTAATTGAAGTAAGAAAAAATTCATTGTTGGAAAAATGCAGCGCAACCACTTCCTTTAACAAGACGGCGGTTTATAAATAGCTTCTGCGCTGAGAAAAAAAGCCATGCAGTTGACTCGGGGAAAAACACAAATACAGCAAAGCATAAAGGGATAATTTACTTGTATTACGCAATAAAACAAAAATAAAGAATTAATTTAGTAGACCTTTTAAAACATTTAAATATTCACGTTTACTAAAAATCTTTATTTGTCATTTTCTCTTAAACTTTATTAAATTTTATAATTCTTTACTTCCAGATTCTTTCAAGGTTGAGTCAACCATACTCTTTTTTTCGGTCTGACAATACTATATATTGAGTCAGGCAGTTTAGTGAATTTTCATTAAATAATGAAAAAATTCTTGAAAAATTAATATGTTCAAAGTTCTGCAGCGAATATTCAATAAAAGCCTTTGTCAATCGGACTAATAAGGGGAGTATCCACCCCGTGGATCATGAATTTTCGCCAAATTGTTTGAGATTATTCCTTAACGGAGACACGTTGACAGTGTTCTGTCAACTGGGCACCTAGCAACCGAGTAATGAACATTTTTTGGAAAAAAATTAAAATATCTCCATAACTAACAGTCCTGGCGCATTAAACAAAAAATTCAAATAAAGTGGACAGCAAGAGCTTTTACTTAATTGGATAAAAAACTGTTGATTTGTTTTAAAGCTATACTTAATTATAAAATATGCATAACATTTCTTCAAAATCAATTTAAGTTAATGCTTGAAGTGAAATATTTAAATCTAATTAGGATTAAATTAGAGCTCATAATTGCTTCGTATTTTAATTGAATTTTTTATGTAATAAACTAAGATTTTTAGTTATGAAGATATAGAGATATTTTAACTTCTCTACAAATTTTATCTAGATCTTTCAATAAACTGCTCATAAATTTATTGCTAGATTCCATTTTAAAGAAAAAAGAAATACGTGTCTTCTTTTTTGGTCAAGGAAGAATCTCCTGTAATTTGACCAAGATCCGTGATGGGGTAAATAAAAACTCTCCTTGTAAGTCGTATTTATTTGTTATTTATGTAACCAGAATCCAAACTAACTATAGTTTATTTTAATTTCTAACTTCTACTTATTATTACAATATTATTCTTTTTTAGCTTTTTAAGATCAAAATTGTTGATAAACTAATTAAATTAAATGAAATATCATCTATAAATTGATGACTATGATTTAAATAAAAATTTTAATTTTAAATGACGTGAAAAAATGAATGAATGGAGTTATGTTATACTCACACCTCAATACAAATTCGGTTATTTAGTTACTATCGCAATTATGATTCAGATAACTTTTTCAAAGGCGATAAAAATTCATTTTAATTTTCAAAAAATACCTAGTAAATGTAATTTTGTATTTCAAAAAAATAATTCATTGCATCAACATTTATTTCAAAAGAAATGATAGGAAGCTAATTACCACAAAAGATTTTTTTAAATAAATAGGACTGTGAGGAAAAATTATAATCGAAATTTGCGCACACGCAAGTAAAACGAAAATAAATAAAATTTGTTACCGGACGGTTACAAATGAGAAAAATCCATGCAATATGCACCCACCAAAAAGCACAATTTTCAACACGGAGACGACTTCATTACAAATAGTATAATAATTTTTACAGACTAAATCATTATTTGATGAAAATTATTTAATCCCACAAACCATTTTATAAATAATTATACCGCCTAAAAGCAAAGCTATTTCGATTACCAAAGCTGCAAAATACAATTAGAAACACGAGCTTTAAGCATTAATTAAGCAATAAACTTTCTATCAATACTGAGATTCACACGTTGAATATTATGTATATTTATTTAAAAAATAAATTTCTAACAAAATTGTTTTATAAAACAAGAAGTGTTTACGATCCGCATTGGTTTCGACGAATAATTACAAAATGCTACCTATAAATACAAATTTTACCTGTAGTAACGCATCAAAGTTAAAATTCAAATAAACCCAATGGAAATTAGAACGATTGTTAAGCAATGGTGGACAGTAATAATGATGATTATAAACATAAATGTGAGAATCTTTAAGTTCAAAATTATTCATTACGCGGTTAAATTACTATAAAAGAGCTTGTAAATGTATTCGAGCAAACCACACAGTAATCCCGTGTAGGATGTGATGGGGAGGGCTTATAATGAGTGTCGATTGGTTAACCATTCACAATTAAATAATGGAGACTTATAAACTTTTGCTGAGATTCGGTTGATACTGACGCCACTGCATAATGCGTACGTATATATATATACATATGTATATATATATATAATATATTACTCATAAGTAATACGAAATTAAACGTTTAACGGCTAGTAATTTTATGCAATCAGCTTTTGACTATAGCGTTTTCTATGAATTGGTACTACATTTAGCGATTTATATTGCAATGATTAAAATAAATTGATTGTGTGAAAAAAATAAATGAAATTCAGAAGAAACAAAAATATTTATACTAACTCTATTAACAAATCTTTTTTTTATATTAAATTATAAACTGTATTTAATTTTCTCTTTGAAGAGCTTAAGTCTTTTCGTCCAATTTTTTTTTTCAAAATCCTTTATAAAACAATCAATAAACATTTAAAAATACATTTTAAAATAAAATCGTACTTATTAAAATATGAACTAAAAAATAAAAAAAAAACAATAGTAAAAAAATTTTAGATAAAAATGTTGCACTTTTCAATATTAAAAGCAAATTACACAGACTCAAACTCATCATACAAAACCTAACTAATCAACGACTAATATTATAATAAATAAACTTCAATAAATTTTACTTACACATTGGTGATACGTAGTTACTAGGAAATACCCCAGATGCTCCATTTAATTCTCCTCTCCACCACGAATCTTCATCTTTCGATAGGACGACTATCACGTCTCCTTTCTCGAAATTGAGCTCATCTTCATTTTGTGCCTTATAGGGATACAGTGCCATTACTTTTTCTGTGAAACATGATAAAGAATATTAATTGTAACAAAAATTTTACACGTGATATACTTTCTTATTAATATTTCGAAATCTGAGAGATACGAGCTTTTGCGTCGAACTTGACTTAAAACTTGAAAACCATATATGATAATAAATTGCAAAAGATGCAAACATTATGCATGATATTTTATTATTAATAAATTATACAGTTGTCTTAATTTTTCTGAAGTATAAATATACTACTACAGACCTTATGCTCGAATCCCCCCCTCTATCGATTTCCATGAATCATTTTTACCATACATGATCTTGTCAAATTTCGTCATGGTAAATTTTTTTTTTATCTTAATGTTCTTAAAGAAAAACTTTATCAAGTTCTACAAACCAGCGAAGGGATCCATTGTAGGTGAATCTTGATATCTATGAGAAACTGGTGTGCTACGATTACTGCTACTTGTAAGAAGCTTAACGTATGATGCTGGAAACCACCCGATTTGCCTTTTCTTTCCACGAGCCTAAATAGAAACGATAAAATTATGTACATAATATTCAAAATGAAAAACCTTAATAGAAAGTTATAATTGATTTTAAAATTATATTACCTGTAATTCTCCTTCCCACCAACCGCTCTCCGTCTTTTTACGGATCATTATCAGCTGACCCTTTTGCAGATCTAGTTGTTCAGGGCTTGTTGCTTTGTAAGCAGCAATAACTTGGACAATTTCAGGCTTCCGTCCTCGCTGTATAGTACGAAAATTTATTAGTAAATTTTTCACTAAAAGCTTATTAACTAATTAATTTGTAACTAATTTTAAAAAATTGACTATTCTAATAAATATACCTATTTACATTGTAAAATATAAATAATTAAAAATACATAACCAAATATATATCCGTATCAAATACATAAAAACACATAAATAAATACAATATTACAAAGAAGAGAAAAATACAAATACAGTAACAAAAAAGCATTTGACTTGTACTATTGTTTTTTTCATTTTCTCACATAAAACATTTACCTTTGTATTATACTGTGTGATGATAGGACAAGGGCCAACAATAATTGCGTACGACCAGAGTTTGCATTGAGATTGAACGTCCAACGATCGCGCGTAAAATGCAAGTAATATTTATATATTATGAAAAAGTCAAATGCATTTGACACAACAAGGCTTAGATAATATTAAATTAATAGAAAGTAATAAATGCATACTAACGTATGCTTATAGAGACGTAAAAATGCGTATCATATATAGAATATATAAAGATTATTTATAATATCGATTAAAATGGTAAAAAATTTATTATGTAAGGAAAGGAATAAAAATTACCTGCTGCGCAGACATGGCTGCGAAGTCAGGCAATTCAGCTCGATCTTCGGCTTCAGCTCTTTCTTCTTCGAGCTGCTCGGCCGTTTTCTCTGGCTGCTTTTTAGTTACAGGACGCAAGCGTGGAAGAAAAGTTTGCACGGGTTAAGCAATTAATTTACGCACTATCTCTATATCTAAATTTATAGTTAGCTTAAATAGTATATATTATGTGCACGTAAAATTTAGCGAAAATTTAATGCTGAATAATACTAAGTTCACAATTTTTTTGTTCGACAAGGATCGATTTTTGAATTATTTACTTGAAGGAAAATTAAAATACAATTGATTTTTTATTATGCACGTATCTCGAAAATTTAAGTATGTAATTTTAAAATTGAATCATTTTAAGTTGAAAATGTCAACATTTTTTAGAGGCATTAATGTTTTATGAAATTAATCGATCTGCTTGTCGTAGGATAGAGAATGATTTTGGACGTGATACGCACTGGTTTTTCTTGCGATTTTGCAGTGTCAGCATCGTTACTCAATCCATCTTGTTCGTTTATTATTTTCGCTGGGACTTGAGTTGTGGTGCTCTGAGGAAGAATGATTGTAACGCATAGTGAGGACGAGCACATTAAATAAAAGCAGGAAGTGTTAATTAATTGATTGGAAAAATATTCATTCAACTTTTGAAAAGAAATAAAAACCAAAACCTTTCTTTTAATTTCTGTTAAATAAATTTTTTTTTGTTAATTGTTTTTTAATTATTAGATTTTGAACACAAATATCAACACTGGAGAATGAATTTGATTTTCAAAAAGTGCGGTGCTAAACAAAATCACACTTAAGATTAAATAAGAACGATAAAAAAAGTTCCAACACCAATAGGCAACACTTGAGGTTTTAATATTAATAATAAAAATTCTCACCTGATCCGGCATGTCGTACTTTTCGACATAGTTTGAGGGGAAAATTCCAGTTCTATCACCAATAACACCCGTCCACCAGTCACCGTCTTTTTTGATAACCAAAATAACTTCGCCTTGATTGAAGTCGAGATCGCCCGATTCATTAGAAGCATACTGATACAATGACATGTAATACTCATTGAGGCCATCCGTGGTCGGAATCGTTGCGGCTTGTCCATTTGTGACATCCATCTTAACATATGACTTCGGAAACCATCCAACATCACCAGTACTAGATTCACCGTAACACCAGACATCCTAAAAATAATAAATTTATAAAATATACTGATTTATGCCTTCTTGTTAAAGTAAAGTTTATTTAATTTCATGGAAAAATTATATTACCTGTTGTTCTTTAACAGTAACAATTTCTCCTTTACCGAATGAAAGGTGCTGTTCTTGGGTAGGTCGATATTGATAAAGAGTCGTTGCTGAAATACTACACAGTTCTCCTTCACCTAATTTTGGCGTCATAGGTTCGACGTAAGGAGCTTCGCTTACTGCAGACCCAGCATCTGATACATTCTCAGGAACTTCCGCAATTCCTCTGAAGATAAAAATTTTTAAATTTAATAAAATTTATTCTTTAAAAGTCTAAAGTAGAAGGCATGCACATAAAGCTTACTCTAACGTTCGTTTTTCGATGCTATCCTGATGCACGAAGGCATCAGCAGGCATACTAGTTCCAACATCAATAGGTTCGACATACGATTCTGGAAACCAGCCCGTGTGACCTCGAATCTCTCCCGCCATCCATCCAGGCTCCGCATTTTGTACAGGCGATACCTAAGCGAATATAGAAAATCAATATTTCAATACCAATAAAGTATTTGTATCACTGAGAAAAAAAATTGTGACAGGCCGGCTGCATTGTACTGTTAAGTCTACGCGATTGAATTTTCGGTTAATTTAACAGAAACTCTGACAATTTAATAACATGTTTATCGACATAACAGATTTTTTGTTAAATCAATTGAAGAAACTACAATTACGCATATTTAACAGAATGGGTATTTTTTCTCAGAGAATATTCACGAAATTCTCAAAATTAGTATAAACTAACCGTAATAATATCTCCAGGTTGGAAGGAAATTTCATCTTGGTTTCTAGCAACGAATTCATAAAGTGCCCTGTACTTTCTAGCTCCAGATGCGTCTTCTTGTGCTTGTGTCACCACAGCTGTCTCATCAGAAGGCCATGCATCTACATCAACTTCTGCTGTACTAGAATCACCCCATGCATCATTATCTCCCCAAGCCGCAGTCGAAAAGCCACCTTGATTCTGATTTTTGCGCATCTCTAATACTTTTGCCTTCTTTTCTTCAAACTTCACATTCAATTCTTGGCAATTCGTCAACATTGTCTTTAACTGATTCTTTGACTCCTCTATTTTCAAAATAAATGAAAGCATATAATTCATTTGAACTTTAAATGCTAATTACGTATTAATCATAAAAAAATTTTTTTAATCAACGTCTTTTTAAACTGTTATTTTATAAAAAATAAACTTTTTAAAAATCTTCAGAAAACAATTTGTATTTAAATAAAAAAATAATTATTTTCTACATATATTAAAAAAATATTTCAAATTAGTAAATACCTAGTTGACTGTTGCTATTTTCAACCTCTTTCTCTTTCTCTTTAATTTCCTTTTCAAGCTCATCAATTTTATCTTGCATCTGTTTTAAAGCTATTTGTTTATTCGCGAATGCCAATTTTTGAGCTTCTTGACCTGCTGTATCTTGGGCTGCTTTGCTCTTAGCATCAAGTCGCGCTTTTTCTTGAGTGCAAGCAAGTAGTCGCTGATTTTGTTCCCGCAATTTGTTTTTTAGAGCTGACATTTCTTGAAGCTGCTGATCACGAGTAGTTCGCATGCCATCAATCGTTGTTTTTACAGTCGATACCCCAACACGTGTATCGCAGATCTTCTGCGAAAGCTCCTTTACTTTTTCATTCTGAAACGTTGAAAAATTATATTATTATTTCATACACGGAAAATTTTAAGAAAAAAGTTATAAATCTCGATATAATTTAAAACATTTAGAAGTAAAAGACTCACCAAAGAGCTTAGTTCAATAGTTAAAGACTGATTCTTTGCTTTAAGTTTCAGCAAAATATCTTGTTCCTTTTGTCGTTGGGCTTGAAGTTCTTGAGATTTTTGTTTTTCCCATTCTAATTGACGTTGTCTTTCCATTTCTCTGTAAAGAATAATTAATTTTGTAAATAGTAGAAAATTTCTCAATTTTTTATTAATTATGTTTAGCAAACTTACTTTCTTGCTGCTTCTCTTTGTTCTTGGGCACGTTTTCGTTGCTCTTCTTTTTCTTCTTCAATTTCTTTTTGTCTCATCATTTGCTGCTCTAATTCTGCCTGGCGACGTCTCTCCTGTTCTAATCTAAAGTTGAAATAATATAATAATGCATTTTGTCTTTGCTGTGTATTACTTCAAATATCTACCTTAATTTTTCTCGTTTCTCAGCTTCTTCTCTTTCTTTCCGCTCTCTTTCTTCTTGTTCTTTTCGTTGAACTTCAAGTAAAGCTTTTCGTCGTCTTTCCAATTCTGCTTGACCTTTGTCAAAGTTTTCTTTTCTCTTATCTTCGAACGACGTCTTTATTTTAAGAAATAAAGAAAATCAATAAATATTATATTGTTATTTATCTCATTAAATCTTGTTGAGCAGACATACTTGTTTAAAAAGACAGTGAGTTCTTTTAAATAGAGACATGTAATATAAATATATTTACCTGTGGCATACCAGCTAAAGGATCTACATTATCTGGAACACCTTGAGAAGAAACTGAACTTTGTCGTTGGCGTCTAAACGTTGGCGGTATGAGATCAGGTGGAAGAGTCGTTGATATAATTTCACCAGCCTTTGCCATATCGCATAAATGCATTGCTAAAACAAATTCTTCACAACCTAACCGCCCATCTGAATCCATATCCGATAAAGCCCTATTTTAAAAAAGAAATTTTATTCATTTATTTAAGTCTCTAATTGACATTTATGAATTAAATAAAAACGTACCATATCCGTGCAAGAATATCTTGAGGTAGTTGTGATTGTACCATAATATTCCTTGCTTGAGGGCCAGATAAAAAGCCACATCTTGTTCTATCCCATGTATTAAAAAGTAGAGTGTATTTAAGTTTTGTTTGATGCGGTACAGCCCAGTCAACAGCTTGAGGTGAGCCAACGGAATGTTGACTATGCTGGCTATGCTGGGAGTCAACAGATCCGACTCTATCTATGCTTGGAGGCCTGGCAGTTGTACTTAAAGGTGTACTCGTTGACACTGGAGTATGAATAATACTACCATTCATGGCAATATTGCTTGAAGGTATTGGAGTTACGGGTGGTGTGATAGTCGGCGCAATTCCTGTTGTTCCTATCATACCATTTCCTAATAAATTTTTCAAAATCAATTAATGTTATGACAGTTATTTTATTATTTTTTATATTAAAATACCTGTAGCGATTGGAGCTATAGGAGGCATTGTAGGAGTTCCAGTGGTCTGTGGAACTATTACTCCAGTCGCTATAGGTTGCATAGGTACTGTTTGGGCCATTGTGAAAGCTGCTGCTGGTACTGGTGCTGTATTCAATGGAGCTATAGGTGCTACTGGTACAACTGGAGGTATGGCTGTCAAAATTATAATGGATAATATTAAAATTAATATTGAATAATTTTTTAATATAAGCTCACAAAATGAAAAAATAGTATTTAGAAATTGCATATTTTGGAAATTTATCAAAGCTCTGGCGTTGCTGCAATATTAGCACATTAATTAATTGTATATAGGTTTTACATAAATTTATCACAGAAAGGCTTTTGTCCCTTTGCTATCAAAAAGAAACACGTTTCACATAATATGATAAAACATTAGTATGAAACAAAAGTTTAAAGGAAGCTGTAGTCACTAGGTTCTATCAACTACCTGCAAGAAACGTTACTTTTAGCACAAGAATACGAAAAACACAAATTAATTGGAAAAGCAACGAATTAAATAATATTAAGCCTGTAATTATTAATTATGAGTTCTGTACTGTTTAGTTTGACCATATGTGTACCTTCCGACATTAAAAGATCGAATAAATCTGTAAAAAAAGAGGCAATTGTGTAGACAATGTTTTCTTTATATTATATGTGATAGTGTAAATTATAAATAATAAATGGATGAATATATTTATATTTGAAATATAAAAATTATAATTAACAAAATATTTATAATATCATTATTGTAAAAATTATTTTAAAATAGCCTACCCATATTAGAAGTTGATGATGTCATTGGTTGAACCATTTGAACTGGAGGTGCCAAAGGTGGTATAGCAGGTTTTACAGGAGATACAGCTACCGGACTATTTGGAAACGATGGTGGTTGTGGCTTAGGTGGTGGAACAGTAGGTACAAATCCAACTCCTGTTTGAAATATATATTTTGAGATATATTTACAAAAAACAAATAATATGTAGCAAACTAAATTTGCTAATCATAGCGCTTTGGCTTAAAAATAAAAAAGCACATTTTTAAACAATGTACACAACCTTACAACATGTAATATTTTTCTTTTTCTTTTAAAGAAAATGTAAATTACAATTTAATTTTTTTTACATAATAAAACAAAGTCGCTGTTTTATGGGGTGTACAAAAATAACACAATAATCAAGCATATATTAAGCAATCATATTTCTAGAAGTCAAGAATTTAATATAATTTTCACTACTATTTTAGAATTTATTGAAATGGGAATAAATATTTGCAAAGCAGCAGGAAAATTGACTTCTGGGCATCAAATACAGGTATTTGTTCTCTCAACATGAATTAGGAAGTATACAATTATATAGAACATAATTTCATCACATACCTAAATTTTAATTTATAAAATTATGAGCAAAACCTTTTATAGGACTACATTTTAATTCAAGGTTAATCAAGATACAGACACAAACATAAAGAATATAATTTTTAATACATAGTAACTTAGAAAAACATAATCTACAAAAAAATAAAAAGAAGTCCATATAAAATCTATATCCTAAAATATTTTCCACCGTTGATTTAATAGAAATTCGTGTATAACTAAAATATCTTTGAAGAAACTTCTAAATTCGAAGTTTTTCACTTATTGCATTACATCTTATTCTTAGCACATTTCGTTGTTTTCAAACGCGGTCACAACTATAAAACATACCGATACTGTCAGGAGGTGTAGGTCTTTGAGGAGTAGCACCACTTTCAACCTTAGCAGTGGAGTCTCCTTAGTGCAGCACAGAAACACAGCATTGAAAAAATCGCAGAAGCGTTAAGCAATAAAATAGACGTGAATCACGTGAAAAACGAAGATTATATATAATCATTATAAAACACTTTTAAAACTTGAAAATCAGTGCAGTCAAAAATTTGATGCGCACCATTAAATGAAAAATTTTTTAATTGCTTAATCTACTGTTATTTTATATTGAAATAAATTTAAAGCAAAACTAATTATAATAATTTAAATTCTTTAACAGAATTTAGTTTAATATTTTTTCTAATAATAGCTTTATCATAATTTTGCACAGAAATGAATAAATTTTGCCTAAACTATTTCTTATATATAGCAAAACATTAATGAAATTTTTTTGACAATTTTTTTCATATACTATAGCAACTGCAAAAATATAAAATTTGTAATTTTAAACAGCTGCAATAAGACAAATTTGATGTAGTAGCAAAACTACATCAGCGCAAAACGCAGCTGAGTTAAAATTAAGAAACAATACTCAAAACAAAAATGTCAAAATATTTTTATGATTAATGAACAAAATGTAAATGTATTTTAACATCTTTTTATAAAGATCTTGAATGAATGAAAATACTAATTGAAATTCCCTAATAATGTCTGAGTACAGTAAGAAAACATGGTATAATGTTTATTTAACTAGATTATTAATCTACTTAAAAAAATTTGCATTAAATAGCATTTTAATCGTTAAATCTACAAAAGAAACGAAATATGCTTCCAAATAGCATAATACTGAAGAATTATGATAAATGCGGGAATCAAAATATAATAATATTTACAACAAAATACATTTAATAAGAAGAAAAGAAACTAAAATACGTATGAAGATAAGCGGCTCATATCGATTTTATCAAAATAAATATAAGATACCAAAATGTAGTTTTGAATAACACAAAACGAAAAGGAAGATAGAAACGATCGAATGCTGAAAGATTAATAGAAGCAGGCAATCCGACAAACAAATTTTAACAGTCAGCTGCAAAGTGAAATTACACTCGAGACAACAACGTACCGACGCTGTGACAAGGAGGTGGTGGTCGAGCAGGAGGCTTTGACGGTGTGTGAGTTGTGGCGCGTGTAATCGCAGCTACAGGCTGTCTACTTTGTTGCGATGCTGTGTGTGATATATATATACGGTTTTTTGTTTACAAATATAGGTATTATGTGTGATTTAATACTCCTTTTTTTTAATTTACATAATAATCTGTGGAACTTTAATTGTTGAAAAGCAAGATAAAAGCAATTTCCAATCTTCTAATTTGTAAGTTATATTATTATTATGGGCCTAAAATTACGTATGAAAATAATTGTTGCAAAGTTAGAAGCTTGAAAAAATTATTTCTGATCAGGAATTGTGATAAAAATCTAATTGTGATATCTATTATTTGTATTGTGCATGAAAAGGTGAAAATATTTTATAATTTTAATTTCTAATTATCTACATGGACTTTTATAATGCAATGTACAAGGACCTTTTCCTCATTTTTACTTTTCCAGTAATATTTAATAAAATTAATTAATAAATTTAGTCTGAAAATGAACTTTAAAACGGTGAAGGTGCATAGTTTGATAACTTTGTTAACTAATTTTTATAACAAAAATAATTTTTATAAAAATTGTCAGATATTCTATACAAATTTTTTGAATATTAATATTTTTTATATGTCTCACAAGTCTGCAGTATAATTTGGAAACGATAAACATTATCACATCCGCTAATTTGAGATTTGATTATAAAAGGGAATAAAATTTTAATTCCTTCAGTTTTCAAAACAAGTACTTTTCTTAATTCAAACTAAGCACCTAATGATTCTATTGTGATTAATGAACGGACATTCGAATGACGCGCTTCCGTTTTACTCAGAACTGCGATCTTATCTACTGATTGAGTAGCTTACCGACTGGCATTGTCATGGGTGGAACCACTGGTGGTCCAATTTTTGGTATTGCTATTGGAACAGCTGCAGGCACAGCTGGAATTGCTCCTGGCATTGCTACTGGTATAGTTGCCCCAGGTCGTGGAATGCCAACTACATTTGGAATCTGAGGAGCTGCTGGCATTCCTGGTACAATTGCAGGACTTGTTATACCTTGATTCACTAAAATTAAGGAATATAAATTAGTAATAGCTCAGATTCTGAAGTAAGTTTAAAAATAAATTCAGTTAATTAAAATCCACTCAAGAAAATTAAGTTTCATTTGTACCAATAAAATATTCACAAAGGAAACAAATACTTTTAATGAAAAGTAAATTAATAAATTGTATAGCATACCAGCAGCAAAAGCCTGCAAACTTCTAACCATCGATGGTGGCAAAGAACTGGGTACTTCAAAACCTCTTAACTTCAAATTAATTAATTTACATGCAATACTGAATTCATTGATGTTCATTTTTCCATCTGAATCTGTGTCTGACAGAGCCCTAACAAAGAAATATAAAAATCAATAGGATAATTGATTACATAAAATTTATTCTAAAAACAGTAAGTTTTACCATATTTGTCCAAGTACAGATGGAGGAAGTTGTGACTGTAACAAAAAGTCTTTTGCTTGCATTCCTGTGATTACTCCATTCACTGGTTTGAGTGAATCAAACTGCTGTTGATATCGAGCTCGTTCATGTACTTGAACCACCCATGGGTCAGTACCTAATTGAAAAACAAGAGATCACTTTGAATGTGTTTACCATGAAACAATCGTGTACAAGAATAATATACAATGTAGCTTGATAAATTTGATTTGCAAAGTAGCTTTTTGATTATATATTATTTTGATTAATTATTATATATAAGTTTGATTAATTATTCAAAAATTTATCCACTAATGAAAATAATCAAAATAAAAATAATAAGTTTATACAGAGTTATGAAGAATAAAACCATTGTTTACTAAAAAAATCACAACTATATGTATGTCTTAAATAACTTATTGCATAATTTTTCCCTTTAACCATTAATATTCAAACTCAAATAATTAATTTTGAAATATAATGCCTAGTTAATTCAAATATAATATTTATATTAGTTGAATTTCAAAATTAAATACAGCTAAAACTTAGATTTAAAAAGCTTCAATTAAGTCTACATAATTTAAGTACTTTTGAAATAAAAGACTCAACAGGAACTCCCAATCAAAATTAATCAGTGTCTCGAGTAGTAAGAGTAGGTGTGTCAAAAGCTGCCAAAAGCAGTGAAAGAGACTATCAGTGCAGAATAATTATCACTCACCAGGAGTTATAGGGCTGGTCATCTTGCTTCAGTAGCGGGGTGAAACGTGTCGACGGGGGCGATGATTCCGGGCCGCCCAGTCTCAGCAGCGAGTGCAATTCCTGAGCAGTCGGTTTCTCTCCTCAGAAGGGCCTTAGGCCTTTGGGTAGCTGCATTCTCGCGTTTCCTATCTCAAGCTCCTTCAAGGTTAGGCTCTCACCGAATCTAGAGGTAGCCGAGTCGCGATCGATCCTTCTCTATCCCTCTCTCTCACAGCGTTCGGTTCTCTCTTAATATATACAGCAAAGCGGCAAGTGCAGAATCAGCAGCGTCGACGGCAATGTCCTCTCTGTTCGACGCTGTCGTCGCAGCAGCCCTTGGACAGAAGGAAGGTCGTGTAAAAACCTGCAAATGCCGACTTCTTGCAACCCCTTGACACAAAAAGTCAGCCGCGTGTGTGCGTGTGCGCCGACTGCTCACGCCTGAACTAGCAGAGCCTGAGGAGGCAGGATCGCTGGCCTCTCGCTCGCTCGTTCATTCTGCTCTAAGGACGTTTTCCACGCACCGTAGCACACAAAAAAAAAAACGGGAAATCAATGTGCAATTTACGGAAGCGTAGAAGGGTCACACCGAGGCGCAGACCCACACGCACACACTGACTCGCCCCTTTAACACTAGCGGCAACGTTTCTTCAGCGAGCCAAGTGGATGCAGACGCGGGTGGCCAGACAATCGAGCGGATTCCAAGTCCCGGCGACACTTTAACCTAGAAAGGCGACGTACTTACCGATTTCTTGTTATCTGCTGTTCCGGCCCCCAGGTGCGTATACGTGTGTGCTCGAGCTGGAGCTACTACGCTATACGTCACTGACAGCTCCAGAGAGCAGCGGCACCTCGGGAATCTTCGGCTCGGCGGCGGGGAATCGATAGTCGCGCGCGCGCGTATCTCCCTCTCCGTCTCGTGTGTTTTTCGACTATCTCTCGCTC
The DNA here is from genome assembly GCA_035582935.1 of Ormyrus thymus. Classification (NCBI taxonomy): domain Eukaryota; kingdom Metazoa; phylum Arthropoda; class Insecta; order Hymenoptera; family Ormyridae; genus Ormyrus; species Ormyrus thymus. Next base: position 7,747,005 of record JAWWEM010000054.1, on the reverse strand, counting down.
TCTCGCGAGCGTAGATGTGCGCGACGCCCCCTTTTTCGCCACCTGCCACATACACGCGTGCGTGCACACCGTTTTGTCCGTTACTACTTGTTCTAGGCGGCTCTGCCGCTCGAATGCTGAGCTGCTCTGTTTGATTTCTGTGGAGAGAGGCGGCTTGCGAATTCGTTACAGCGCCGAGTCGATGTAGTTTGAATAAGCCGGCGGGAAGAGCGGGACTGGTTTTTTTCGCTACGCTTTCGGGGAACTTTTTTCAGGAAATAATTGTACTTCTCTTGGGGGTAACGTACATCTGGATATAAGGATCTTCGTTGAAAAGAATAGCAGGTTAAGTAAAATCGTTGAGGAAAAATTGTTTTCTTTAAAATTTTGTATAAAAAAATTACACTGATACTTTTTTTACGTACCAGAAAAGAAATTTTAACTGATATTTAAATACCGTTTTAATAATTGTTACTAAAATAGAGTAAGACTCATTTGAAGTATTATGCAAACAAGAATGAAACATGTACTGCAAATTTTTCAACATTCTTCGCTAATCTTGAATAAGAAGTCAAGGACGTGCACTTCTAAATGAATTAATTTTCTTAGATAGAATATCAGCACAAAAATATCATCATGGCAATCTAGGATTAAAATAGTTTGACTATTTTAGCATCTATCTACTTTTCTGAAGCGTCAAGATGAAAGTCAATTTTTTTACGCGACCTTATGTTCCAGTCTATACTTTTTTATCTGTCATTTAGTATAGATTACATCAAACTGGTTGATAAACGTACTTTTGCTATAGGCGTAAAAGATTAAATTGTTGCTTCATCAATAGTATTTTCTGGTCTTTAGAAAACATGAATCATTTGTTTATTATTTTTACGTAGAATTATTAAAATACATTATTGATAAATTCCTGTAGAATATTCTATATGTTCTAAAAACTTAACATATGTTCTAAAAACTTAATTTTAGGAATATGAATAAATCCCTGGGTATCTGCGGTCCAGCAGCCAAGTAACTATTATAGGAATGTCACAAAATCATTTCGCATGAAAAACCGATGTGTCATTACACTATTTTTAATGCACTTACTGATCATTATCAGTATAATACAACTGCTGTAAAGTTCAGAACGGAAATCACCTTATATAAAACACTGAACTCATTTTTGCATCAAGAATTGTAATATAAATTTTAAATATTGCGTAAAAAATGTCAATTCAATCGAACAGTATATTAGTAGAGTTTAATATTTAAAGAAAAATTTTTTCGTTAAAACACAAGTTTGTTCTGGCCAGTAATAAATAGTATGCAATAAGCATTATTGTTTTCCTCTTTTCCCCTGGAGCGAATCGTTTGTAACAATGAATTTATTTAATGACGCGTTAGAAAACGATTATGTGACGTCTGAAGATGAAATTTTTGTTAAACGTTCCACAGGTGTATTTAAAGCATCCTTCGGAACCGTCACCATTGAAGCTTAGATAATCGAGTATTAATTCTCTATTAAACGACGAAGAGAATTCAGATTGTCAAGCAATAAATTTTACATGGTCCAGCTTTTATTAGTAAGTATAATTAAAAAATTATCGACGTTTTGATGGATGATTCTTGTAGTTTTTCGAGTGCAAAGCAACTTTATTCGTTAAAATTCATTAATCGAATCTAAATATTATTATAAGTTTTGACCCTTTTCGAGAAGTTTCCAAGTTAAATTAAAGAGCTACTTTAGAATAAATTCGTTAATTTTTACAAAAAAATGAATTGTTTCCTTGATATACAAATAGTAAATGATTTTCCTAATAAATCTGTACAATGAATGAAATTCTACCTTACTTTGAATTTGCGTTGCAAACAGCAACTAAATGACCACTGAAAATGGCTGAAATTATTTGGAGTTTCGCGAGGGCAGTAGCCGGGAATCGATAGTCTTCCCCTCACCGATTTTTCAACTAATACTTAGACCTTTTTGTTTCCTTGCCCTCCTTACCAACTCCATACACGCGTCCGCACACTGTGTTGCCCTGTCAATCCCTCTCGCTCTATGTGTAGTGTGGCCGGCTTCTTGGCTTCGGCCCCCGGGGCGCAATTCCCCCGAGTCTTCACGAGCTTGCGCGAAGAATTTGAACTTTCGGGCGGGAAGTCTTGCATGGGAACCCTTCGTCAAGTCAATGTAGAAACGACGTTCCGGGGAATCCGTGAAAGCTTAGTTATCGCAGGTGGGAACTCTGCATATTTTTCGCTCTCCAAAGGCAGCTCAGCAAATGGCGAGAGTAGAGTATAAATACATCAGATTCTCGCGAGTTGACTCTCCGGAGGGGCGGAAGAATTGCGCTCGCCCGGTGCGGAAACCCCGCATTTGCGAAGCAACGGGGCGCGAGGAATCCATTAATTCATAATTAAATATAGAAGAATCTCGGCGAATCAATAAATATTGAGCGCGCCTCTCGTCGTATTCGCGCCATCGCGCGGCAAGTAACCCAATTAAGGCGGGAAGCTGAACGATCAGTGCCGCTTCGAAAAAAGAGGCGCGCTCTTGAATCGCCCGATCGGCTCCATTCATTAAAAAGCGGCCCCCACGCTGACATTTGCTGCTGGGCGAGCGAAGTCGAAGCGTCACGGCGGAGCTATTCTGCACTCGAGAGAGGTGATTGTTACACCGAGTTTGTTGTTACTTGTCTACTTTGCTGCAACCGTTCGCTTTTCTTCTGCGTAAGTTTACGAAATTTTAGAGAGTTGAGCTTTCGCTTTTTTACTCGATAATTTTGCCTTTCTTGGCTTGCTTTTTAATGTCGCGTGTGCAGATTGGGATAATAACATTGTTTGTTTATAACTCAAATATTTATTTATCGTGTACATGTATTTAATCACGACTGCAGATTGTTTGCTGATAATATCAAAGACAAATACGTGAATTTATTAAGTGTACAAAGAATTAACACTTTGAATAGCGCTAAATTTTTTTATCACTATATGCATACATCGTTTTGAAAACACACACAATTCACTTATACTATAATAACAATTGTTTCAATACTTTTAAAAAGTATCATTTGAAATTTCGGATTCTGAAAAGTCGTGATCGGAAATTTAATTCATTTTAAAAAGACGAAAACTCATAGACGTTTGTGCATCTGTAACTGTTACAAACTTTTCCAATAACTCGAACCACACTTTGAAAAAACGTCTTAACTAACTTAATTACCTGTAAGTCTAAACGCCAGTAAATTTAACATTGCTTTAACCCGCATATTACAATGACTACCATGACCTACTACAATACGAAGTGAATAAAATCGTAGTCATCACTATCAACTTAAACCTTATACACCCCTCGGCGAAAGCGGACTTCCGCTAAAAAGCAGCAAGCTCCGCCTCATTAACCCGCCAATCGCATCTCGGCAGGCTCGCGAGAATCGCAGAAATGCGAAGCCTCCCACGCAACAATCTCAAGCCCTCGAACGATTAAAATGCCAAGCCAGGTGTTTGTGTCCCGGTCAGTCTCGTCAACCTCGGCGATCCGTCATCCTTGCCCAACGTCGATCGCCGCGCGCGCGACCTAATAATACCGGCCGATAGGACATGCCGCGGGGCATTCTGGCCGGCGGCTCAGGACGACGATGACGACGACGACGGACGAGCGAACGGCGGCGATCGCGGCCGCCTGCGCCCAGGTGGACGTCGAGCGACTGCCGCCCCGGGTCGTAGTCACCGGCGAGCGGCGGCCCCGCTGGTCCTCCCACAGCGCCGCCACCCCCATCTCGCCCCATCAGCTGATCGACGGCCGCGTCGTCAGGAGCGCCCTGCTCATCAACCGGAAGCGGAAGAAGAAGCGGGCGCTCAGGTTCCCCGAGGACGAGGTCGCCGGCACCCTGGAGCCGGAGAACCCGTGGCGGTTCAGTGAGTATTGCATAAGTGACGAGAGCTGTGGGGGACAGTTTGCTTTTGGCGGATATGCAGGTCGAATGCTGAGAGATGACGTTCTTAAATCGGTAGGAATTTTCACGTGGGTTTATTTATACAATCGAATATCAATGCTATTCGACCGACGAATGATTAACGATCCTTTCGACGGACGCCGTTGAGTTAAAGCCAATTTTTATCGTTCCGAACTGTCAACACTGCTTATCTATATGAGCATCAGACCGTGATATAAGTACTTTGAAATATTTTTTTCACTTCGGAGTATAACAACACGTGCCGAACGACTCTAAGCAGGATTGTCTTGAAAAGAGCAAAAAAAATTCAGCAGAATGCAGCTGCAAAGCGATTTTTTCCGCAGCCGACGGAGCTTTCGCGCCCGTCAACGGGGGGGAGGAGTGTACAGGGACTTGGGCGAAATCGGGGCAGGCCGCAATAGAAGCAGGAGCGGAGAGAACAGCGGCGGGCGTAAATCATCGAGAGGGGGACGAGCGATCGCCGTCGCATCTCTTTCCTCGTTCGAAATTTTTTCTTTCTAGAGCGCTATGCCCCTTTCACAATCGGCCGGCTCTCGTTCGCTCACCCTAATAATAGACCGCGCCGCGCGATTTGAGCTTATTTTTCTTTTCGCGCGCGCACACTTGCATCATCGCGGCCCGACTGCTCATTATTTTTTTTTTTTTATGACGCGAAGTCGCGAGAGAGCGGCCGATTATTATCGAGGCGAAGGAAAACTGAGAGAACCGGTTTTGCATCTGCTTGGGTAATTCTCGTCAGCTATGAGGCAGGACAGCTCGAAAGATTGTTTTATCGGAAACTTATGGAGTGTTTGTTCATTATGGAGCTTAATTGCAAATAATTGCAGCTTTTAATATTGTATTACAAAGAGCATCTTACGCAGTCTTTTTTTTTACTAAAGAAAGTCTTGATCGATTACAGACGCAATCTTTTGCAGGAAAAGACGTGAAAAGGGACGCGGTACTCGCCGCTTACAGGGAAGCCTGCTCGAAGCACAAAGTGTCTGCCTTGCAAAGTGTCATGTATCAACTTAAGGTAATAACCTTTGTCTGCCTGTATATCGTCTTACTTAAAAGTTAGAGTACGCTATCAGATAATTAATTTTCGAGCCAAACTTTGGTAATTCCATCTGACTTTAGGTCCTTTGCCAACCACCACTGTACTCTGGCAAAAGTATAGGGTACCGAGCTTTATTGGGAGCCTGCTTTTAATTCAAACTTCTGCGAATTAATTCAACAATTTAAATAAGAATTCGTTGTATTCTTACAGTTAATGAACAACATCGACGATCGTTGCGAGGAGCTCTCCTTTCGATGCAATACTCTTTGCCAGAACGACTGCGAGGCTCTGGAGGAAGTATTCCGAAGAATCTTATTTTACAAAGTCGATCTGAACGGAGCGATCGCCGAAGATGCAGTAAGCTATGTTATACCTTAAAAGCAGCCTTCCGCCGAATTTTAGTCCGATTCGTCTGCTTCTTTTTTTTCGTTTTTTTTGCAGAGCGCCGAAGTTTTGTTCCAAATATTCGAGTTCTACGAGTCGGTGACGCACCTGGACCTGTCGAACAACCAAACGATCGGCAGCTACGGCTGGCAGGCCTGCAGTCGAATGTTGAGAAAAGTAATCACTATTATACCGTCGCCAGAAAGCTCTCAAGGGAGGAAACTTATTTCTGCCCATAATTTATGCTCTTTTGCATCAACTTTCTTAAATAAAATCGCCAGGAATGAGTTTTCATCGATTTTTTGCTCTACGCTCGTATACACATTCATTTTTATACTCAACTATTTTTAGACGCAATCACTCAAGCGACTCGATGCCGTAAACGTCAACTTTAATGAAGAGTATATGACCATAATGACCAGAGGATTGAGATATGCTTACCTGTACATTTTGCGATTGGATTGTTGTAACATTTCCGGACGATTGATGGAATTATTGGGTACTTATGATATATATGAAATTTTGGTGTTCTATCATAAATATAGTATTTTTTTTGTGAAAAACTGTCTCGTGAAAGAATAATTTATGCGTTTGTGCAGTTATAGCTTTAAAATTTAACATGGCTCTACGGCAGCTTTACCTTTGCAATAATGAAATACAAAGACCAGATTGCCTGCAGCTTGAAATCCTTTTGAAGTTCAACAGTCGACTGTCGTATCTTGATCTCAGGTAATTCAATTTTAATGAAACAATCCAAATGTAAATAATAATAACAATATATAACGCAGCTTTTATACCAATTTCAAATGCTACAAAATTATTAAATACATATACATATTATATCGAATAGAAAACCTTGAATTAAAAGGAAAAACATAAAAGATATTAGTTCTTCAAAAGTGGGTCTCGATTGAGAGTCGAATGAACAAATTCCTTATCAATTTCGTAAAACTTTGCGAAACAGATAAAAAAAATTCTCAAAATAAAATAAAAATCACCAAAACGTATTTATTCTCGTATCTTTTATTTATTTAAACCTCGAGAAATGAGGCGAATTTTAGTAGCGAAAGATAGAAAAGCATTCTAAAAAGCAAACTTATTTCTTAGCGATAATCTAATTGAAGACGATGGTTTGTATTACATCATCAACGGGATGACTCACCAACTGCATTTTGGAAAAGACATAAAATCGAAGAAAGGCCTCGAGACTTTGATATTGTGGAATAACAAGTTGACCAGACGATCGGCGCCGCACTTTAACGCCGCCATTGTAGGTAAAGCAATTTATTATGACAGTAATATACACAAATTGCGCAGACCTTGCACTTGAAGCATTCACATGATTCATGAAGAGTAATGAGCAAATATTCATGCCCTAATTCTTAGAGAGAATCCAAGACCTTGAAATATCTGAGCATCGGCTCGAACGTCCTCATGGATAACACCATTATGGAAATCAGGAGTGCCCTGATGGAGAACAACATTTTGAAAAAGCTGGATCTCCGATCTACCGAAATTACGTGCTTTGGGCTCTCCGAATTGGCATCGATTCTTAAAGTCAATAGTATTCAAGTGAGTTTCAACATACTTTTCGATTGTTTATGGCTCAGCATTTTTCAAATAACTTTTTATTTTTTTAGATGCTCGATGTAAGAAATAATCCCGTTTATAAACTTGGAGTTTTGAGTCTCATAGATGCCGTGGAAGTAAACAAGCGAGTTACAGAAATACTTATTGACGAAAAATCAAAAATTAAATCTGTGAGTTAATGTGAATGCCGCAAATAATAATAAAGTTTAGTTAATAATTGAGATTTTTTACTTCTTATTATAGACTACTAAAATTAAGGCGAAATATAGTGAATTGGTGAAGCAGCTACAAAAGTTGTGTGAACGAAATCAAGAACTTTTAAAAGAAGGTACAAACTTTAAACTGACTTTCGATTACGCTAATTATAATTTTTATAAAACTAATTATTTCACAGAATTGAATGAAGAAGCCGAAGATGGATATGAAGGCGAAGACGAAGATGGAGATTCAATGTTTGACGAAGATGATTTAGAAAGGTTGGAAGAACCGCAAGAAGAACTACCGAGTCAGTACAAGCGTTACGTGACGTGGAAAATATAGCCTATTGAATTTAACCAATTTGATTTTTGAATTTAGTAGAAAAATGCAAAAAATTTTTGCTAGATCCAAATCAAATTATTATTGTTAATATTGTAAATAAATAACTTAGATTGCTAGATTTTAATAAGAAATAAAATATATTTTTCCATTAATGCGCGTGTGTATAATTTGCTTTGATGAATAATACAAAAAATTAGATAGGTACGGAAAAATTAATTTAAAATAAACTTTTACAACTTTTTTATTCTTTCTTCAAAATTTCTTGTAATATGTCTATATAATAGTAGGAATATATATTCTAATAATGTATTTATCTAATAATAATATATTTTATTCTAAAATAGGAATATGTATTTTAATATTTATAATATAAATATGTATGCTTGGAACGTGTATATATATCTATAATAGGATATCTTCTCGGAAAATTTACGTGCCAATAATCCAATAGGAGTTGGTCGGGCAGCACGGGCACCCTAATTTTATTTCAATATTGCTAATGTTATTTAAAAATTTAAATAATAAAAAAAAATAAACCAACAGATCAACACGTATAGAAATAAAATCAATAGTTAAAATACTTGTTTTTTCAATTTTAGTGTATACTAAGAATAAAAAAGTAAACACCTCTTCAAAAATCCGCAACGCACCCGACCAGGTGGGTGGAGTTATAGGCATGGCGACGGGCACAATGAGCACGCTGCACGGTATTCAAACGCTGGAATAACTTCTCTCTAATTTTTTTTTACTTTAATTAATAATAAAAAAAAAAATAAATAAATGGGTAAATTCATTAAAATAATAAAATACTTAATTTTTTTTAGGAATAAAATTTTATTATTTATAAAAAATTAACAAAATACGTAAGTAACATAATTTTTGTACATACGAAGACTTCAACTACAAAATACGTTTAATTGTATTTTAAATAAGTACTATATTCATGTTGTGCCAAGTAAATGAAAAAAATGAAGCCAACCTGTTTTCCTAGCTTCGATTTTTAATCTTGTCTAATTCATTACTAAAAGTTTTTTTCAGGTCCTAAATTTAAAAAAATGCTATAACCATTTTTTGATAGATATCATTTTTACATTCATTAATATTTATAATATTTGAGTGCCTAACTTGGCTGCCGTAGTGGCGTGCCCGTTCTGACCGACCCTCTCCTGTGCCAAACTGCCAATAATACCAAAACAAAATGTATAAAAGCGCCATCTAGTGAGGCATTGTTAAGTCAAAAATGTATCATACGTATATACACACATATAATACTGTACATTAGAAGTTCTCAAAAACACCGTATGTATATTATAAATAAGTAAATATCTAAAATTTATTTTGCTGCTTTATTCTTCCGAGCATCGATAAGTCAAAAATTGCATTCGTTGAACGCATTTGAATCATTGAATTTTCAAATTCATTAAATCTACTGTTATCAAGTGAAGTAGCAGAAACTTTTTCTTTCATGGAACCCTGTAAGCTGGGTTTAGAAGGTGAACAAACTTTCTGAAAATTATGGATTCCGTGACAATGTATGGTATATGTTACCCTATGGGAAAGGACCGATAAAACCTTATAAAGACCTGGTAAAATTGGCCGGTATCGGGTTATATATGGCATTTGTACCAATTTTACCAGGTCTTTCCGATAGGGTACAACCAAAAAAAATCCGCAAAAATTTTATCATCTCAAGCTTCAATTTCTCTTAAATTAATGTTATTATTTTCACCTACAATCAATTTTAAGACGTCATTTTTAATTAATTGTTTTGAAAATTTTGAAATATCCTGTATCATACAGTATAAATCAATCAATATTAAACAGGAAATACACGTGTTTATATACGTAACGTATATTATACGTGTATATATTATATCAGTGTATTTTCTTGATTTACCCACCCCGCCCACTCGGTTAACATTCGAAAAGTGCCACCATATTTCTCAAGCTTGAGTGGATCGACGATCGACCGATCGAATGGGACGTTCGAGTTCTATTCACCGCGATACTCAAAAGAATAAATAAAACGCAGCTTTGGTGAACAAGTGTGCGCAAGCCACGCACACGTCAGTGTGCGTCTCGGCTGTTTAGGCCCAGTGCCCAGATCCATTGAATTGAGAGACGGCGTTGAAGAAAGAAAGAGAAGAGAGGAAAGGGAAGAGAGAAGGGAGACTGGAGAGTCTTGGAGAGCCCGGTGCTGCTGTCTCACAGCCTGTCGAGGGCGGCTAAGAGGAAAGAACACGTTTCGTCCGTGCGTGCGCGCGCCAGTACTTATATGTCGATGCTTCTCATTACTCTCTTATCTCGGGAGGGGGAAAACTCGCGAGAAAACGGCGAAAAAACGACGCCAGCGCGGTTCGCTTGCTTACTCTTTTCGATACATCTTGCCGATACGTGCATCATCGCCAACAACGTATTCTCGCAGTGCTTACATTAATAAGCGTGTATGTAGTCGAGTCGAGTCTTTTTGCTGGCGTCAACGACACGCAGTCTAAACACGCATCTCCAGTCTTAAGGTCTTCTAGTCGAGTGCCTGACTACACTTAGATGTATACGTTCGAGGTGGTGGACATTTAAAAGGAACTTTGCGACTGCACCGCTGCGTTACATCATTGTGTGTATACATCCCAGGGACAGCAGAGCGTGTTATTTGGGAAAGCCGACGTCGTGAAGGAGCGACAAGATGAATTATTCCTCGACTTACAAACTCGTCGTCGTCGGGGGTGGTGGCGTCGGCAAATCCGCTATTACGATACAGTTCATACAGGTGAGTGACAAATCTAGGTGAAACTGCTGAGGGACTTTTCTGATCTCGCACGCGCACATTGGCCGTGACACGCCTTATTTTTTGACTAAGGGGTTTTCAGCGGTACTGTGTATACTCATCTCTTTCTCTGATGACGGCCAAGCTGCCATCCTCCTTAGTTATACTTGCAAACTTATTAATAGATTAAAACCTTAGGAAACGTTAATTGTGCTATTTTATTGCAATATCGTAACTTTATATTTACGCGATGTATTTGAGAAACTGATTTTAATGAATTTTGCACTTGTTGCTTTAACAGTACCGTAAAATTATAATCCTTTTCTTCCGTCATATATTCTTGTATCGTTTTCAGTTTTCAAACTTTTATCGGAAAATCCGAAATTCAACATTTATTTTATTATAGAGGTGAAATTGCTTTCATCAATGTAAATAGGATTGTTTACGTTGCAGTTCTATCAAATGAGTTATTTTAAGATTGCTCCGAAAGTTTGGAGCAGCTAGTTTCTGAATCGTAATCGATATTTTTAAATAACATTTTCCTTTATATTTAAATTACTATGATAATGAATGAATTATAGTTATCTTTCTATGAGACATAAAAATGTATATTATCTGTATGAACAAAAAGGGGATTTTTTAAAATCACAAATATTAAAAATACGATATAAAGAAAATATTAAGAAGTAATTAGTTATTTAGATTTTTATATTGAGAAAAAAGTATTCAAACTTGTTCAGTCTGAAACATTTCAAACGCAACAGAATTGTTTAAGAATATGGCACTATTTATACTAACGTCTGCATAAAGTTATTAGTAACGAAAATTTTGTCTTCCTAAAGTTGCGATCAATGCCAAAGTTAATGGGAGCCAAAAAAATCGGACGCCGGGGAAAATTATGTTTCTATTCTCTGCTACCGCCGCCACGATAATCCGATTCCGCACTCGGGAACTAGGTCTCGTTCCATTTTATTTTAGAACATCGTAATCGACACGTACAATTGGAAGAAATTTTTTAACCCTCAAATTTTGCATCACGAAATTTTGCGAATTAGCCCGTGCATTTCTTTTAAAGATTTTTATTCTGCTATACATTTTACAATCTTCATTTATGTTTACAGAATATTCTTAAATATAGAATAACATCAGTTGCACAAATAATCTTATATAAATATATGTTATACATTATCGAACATTGTAGCTTGTTTTTGAACAAACGTTATTATTTAACGAATTTTTTGCCAGTGGCTTTGAAATAATTGAAAGTTTATCGCAAAAATTGCGAAATTTTTTTTATGCTTGAATGAATGTAGAAATGTAAAGGGAAGACTGGGTTGAGCTGTTAAATCAGAGCTCATGTGTTTGGGCGTTGCGTGGGCTAACTTATATTATAATTCAGTATATTCGGATAAACCATCAAATAAAGTATAGAAAGTTTTGTATTATCAATATAAATAATACTTAATAAAATTCAAATATTATGCGAAAAATTTAATTATCGTCTAAGAGTAACATACTTATTTTTTGTTTTATTCGAATATAAAAATTAGTGAAAGTTGAATTGATCAGTTTCTGTATGTACAATTCATTTTCTAAAAGCCTAATTAATTATTAAGAACAAATATTAATCAATAGCTTCTAAATTATTAAATTTCTTCTTTCAGAGTTACTTCGTGACTGACTATGATCCGACGATCGAAGACTCATATACGAAGCAATGCGTCATTGACGATGTTCCTGCAAAACTCGACAGTAAGTATCTTATCACCATAAAAAATTGAATACAACGTTTAAATTAAATTGATAACGTTATTTTTAAAACAGTTTTGGACACTGCCGGTCAAGAAGAATTTAGTGCCATGCGAGAACAATACATGCGAAGCGGTGAAGGATTTTTGCTCGTCTTTTCAGTGACAGATCACTCGTCATTTGATGAGATTTCCAAATTTCACAAACAAATTTTAAGAGTAAAGGACCGCGACGAGTTTCCTATGTTGATGGTTGGTAATAAGGCCGATCTAGATCACCAAAGAGCGGTAAGATTTTATTTATATTCTAAGTATTGTTTCATTATAAGATATGAATTAACATATTTCCAACATATTTTTTTTCGTAGTACTTAAAACTAAGTCTTTCTGTTTTCCATAGGTTTCAGTAGAAGAAGCTCAAAATCTTGCTCGATTGTTAAAAATTCCATACATCGAATGCAGTGCCAAATTACGAATGAACGTCGATCAAGCCTTTCACGAACTCGTTCGTATAGTACGAAAATTCCAGTTATCCGAGAGACCACCTTTAAAACCTAATTATAAGAAAAATAAGAAAAAATGCTGTCTGCTATAAGTATTCAATGATCATTAGAAACGGTGATTGAAAAGCGAAAATCATCGAAACGTTACAAACTTACAAAGACCTTTGAATTGAATTCTAGAACAGAATTTAAATATCAAAGATTGAGAGTTAGATAAAAAAGACTAGCAGTCATTACCATTGAGCATTATTATATGTATGTACATTAAATAACGTTTCGTATAATTAAAACGAAGCTGAGCTTCCGGCTTAACTCATAAGTTTGTGACTCGTTTTTCGAGCCAAAATTGACTTTAAAAGTATGTAAACGAAAACTAATGCATATTATGTTTTACTAATATATTAGGACACGTTTATATACATAGTTGCGTATTACGGAGTTAATCAAATCATGCAAAAAATGGTTCTTGCGTTCGCACAGTGTTCCAAAGCGCAAAACAGTAGATTAGTAGACAATATTAAAATTTTTTATATTATTTTACTCTCATCGACGTATAACATAAGATTTTTTAACAATCAATACTGATAGAAATGTTTTAGATCATTTTTAAAACGAATTTTTTAATATTTATATAAATCTTTCATAACCTTCTACGAAAAACCGTAGAAAACTCTTAACTTTGTACTCTGCATATTGAAATCCATGAAATAATTATTCGTAAATTCCCAAAAAATCAGCGTTTACAAAGTAAATTGCTAAAAATATACACCATTAAAAAGTTTTTGAAGGAACTTTATACATATTTTGTAAAATGAAGATACCGTCTTCCCTTTTAATCAAAGTGCAATTAAAATAATAAAATTTTAATTTTAATCTACTTAAAATTCGTAAATTAATTCGTACAAATCATTTATTTTTAAAAAGCAGTTATACTGCACCGTCATACTTTATGACTTTTACAATACGAAAACCAATACCGCTCGTTGATCGAGTGATATTTTTATTTACATAAAGTATACAAATAAAAAATATGCACACGTAAAATACAAACATGATTATACGAATTATGTATAACAAATAATTAACTTTGCACTGCATCTTAAGGTAGTTCTATTAAAATAATTCACCTTTTAGAAAAGAATTTATATTATATTATGACTTGAATTTATATTATATTATGCTAAGACTTGATAATCTGAGTAAAACTATATATATTAGAAGGCTTTATGCAACAAAAAAAAATATTTATAATCAGATTTTAACACAAGTGCAGTTATTGTGAATGTTAAAAAATGTCGATAAAGCATTGAATCTGTGTTATTTATCATCGTATTTTAATATACAGGAGCTCATTCATATAGAGGTACCGATGAAAAATTTCGGATTTCAATGATAGAGATGCAGCGTAAAATAGAATTGTTTATACGAAATCGCGCAATAGATAAGAATTAAAATAAATTGCAATATTTTTCGACATTTTTTAGAATGAACATTAGCTGCCTTGCGGTGTTAAAATTTGGTTCGAAAAATTTTTTTCGATGCATAAAAGATCCATTTTTTATATAAATTTTTTATTCGCTTTTTTTATAGTTCGATAAATTCGAGCGATTTTTTGATATGCTCGTCTCGAGATCGATAAATACTCGAAAAGCGAACGAATCTCGCGTGGGATTTTTATAATAAGGAAGACCCTAATGAAAAAAATCTTGTAAGTCATTTTTTTAGAATTTAATAGCTGCTTATGTGAGGTAATAAAAAAGAACTAGCCAGCCCGGTACTTCCTACCGAATTTGGTTTGCAAATTAAGTGCTCGCGCGCTAACGGTAACATAACAAATGTACAAGTAACACAGGATTTATCTTTCGAACAGCTATATCTTCAAAATTAGTATCGCAAGCTATATTGAAAACTATTCCAACTTATTTCTAGTATCTTGCATTACATACTGGTTTTTCAAAGAATAATAGAGAAAACTAGCTTCATAATTAATTAAAATGTGTCTTCAAAGCATACTAATTGCAGCTTTCCCATGTTAAACCTATACTAAACTTTGCAAAAATCAATAGAGCATATCAAAATTAGGCTGTATGTTTGAGAAAATCAATTTGCCAGAAAACGTCTTCAAAAAGCTGAACGCACTTCTCGGAGTTAGAGTAAATTAAACTGATATAGAAAGAAATTTTTACATTTTGACAAGTATTGTAAATCACAGACATTAAATTGTACACAACTGACTTACATAACATGCAACTTGTGAATATACATATGCAACTTATGACTGCCATAACAGTTTTCGTATATATGTATATATATATTATACAATGAATTACAATACATGTATTTACATCAGAAATTATATATTATAAAACTTATTTTATAGGATTTAACATGTGCATTTATTTTTTTTTTATTTGCACCAAAATCTATCAGATCTTATACAGTTTTATAAGATTTTTTCATCAAGTCTTAACAAAATAAAACATAAATTATTTTCTAACAGGTGAATTATATTAATAGTATCACCTTAAGGGAGTAATTTTTAAAACCAGTGAATTAAAACGATATATAACGGAAGTAGACCAAAATTTTGTTAACGATTTTGTAATAAACAACTGTAACAAAAAAGGTTGGTCCTATGTATTTACAAAATAAATAAATAGCTGAACATATAAAATCTTAAAATATAATTCTCATTATTCTTTGATTATTGACTATTCGCTTCTAAATCCATATCTGACCAAACTGCTTCTGTTTCACTTTCATCAGCAGCTTCATCATTATCTGTATCTGGCAAACCTTCTCCCACTTCATATGTAGGATCTGTGTGTTCTTCTCCAACAGCCATATAATATGATGAAGAATCCATTGTATTTGATGTGCTTTCTAATCTGTGCATACCTTCTAATACTCTTCTATCACTTGGATTAATGCTATGAAATAAATAAATACAAGATGAGTACATGAATAAACTAGTTTATAATAAATCATGAAAGTATTTACTTTAAGGCTATTGCATAGTGATCAATAGCTTTTTCTGCATTATGAATTCTTGCCCATAGGTCGCCTAGCATTTGATGCAATTTGCAAGTTGGTTGAGCTTCAGCTTGTTTTTCTAGAAGTTCGATAGCAGCCTCTAAATTCATTTCTTGCTCGTATATTTCTGCTAAATTGTAAACTGCAGGTAGATAATTTTCGTCTTGACTTAATGCTTTTTCAAGAAGATTCTTTGCTTTACCCACAGTTACTGGATCTTTTACTAATACCGATGCGTACAACTACAAAAAATAAGTTTTTAAAATGTTTTTGAACATATGGTATTGATAAAATTGCAACTGAATTTTCTATGTAAATTTACCGTAAGTACTCTGGGTGTAGGACCGAGCTGCTTGTAAGCACTACTAGCTATATTAGAAGCTTCTCTCAAACGACGCATTTCGATAAAACAATCCACTAAACCCTTGTGAGCCTCATATCTATGTGGTTTTAGTTGAAGTGCTTGTCGAAAATGGTTTAATGCATCTTGATATTTTTTTTGTTCAATAAGAATATTACCTCTAAGAATAATTGCTTCTACATTATTTGGTGATATTTGTATAGCTTGATTAGCTATAGTATTAGCACGATTGAACTTATGCAAAGCAAATAACGCATATGCCATTGCAGTGTACGTTTCTGGAGAAGAATCACTCATCGAAGATATAAAAGGTATCAATTTTTCTAATTCCGTTATATGATGAGTTCGTTGCAAAACAGCAGCATATATGTCTAGTCTGTAACATAAATGATTAAAAAAAATGTATTTCTGAACTTTTAAATATATATATATCTTCATCTTACCCTCTAGTTGAATCTGGTTCAATAATTCTTGCTCTTCTTAAGCACATCAGTGCATTTTTGTAGTCTCCTGCATAATAATAACACTCACCCATAGTCACAAGTAAATTATAATTATCACGTAAGCAATTAATATTATCTAGAGATCGTAATGTCGTTACTGCATGATTATACTCTCTACTGTTTATGTGCGCATGAGCTTTTATCCAAGCATTAAGCCAGTCAAAATTTTGTAAATTTAAATTACTGCTTATAATTATTGAATTTACTTCAACTCCTTTTACTCCTAAAGCCAATAAGCCTTCTGCTGCTTCAAGGGCTAATGGACATTCTCTTAAAACTTCCTTATAAGTTGAAATTGCAGAACGTTCCATTCCCTGATCTTGGAACATTTTTGCTAGTGCCATATTGATCTATGCAATAATAAAAAAAAATATTTTTATTAAAACATTTTTATTTATCAAAAATATTTGTCTTTTAAATTGTTTTCAGAATTTTTCTTTGCAATAGAATTAAAAATGATTATTTTAGCATTACCTTTGGAGTTCGTTGTTTACCAGGAATACTTTGAAGTACTTGAAGAGCCTCTTGATAATTTTTTAATCTAACAAGACAAGAATAAATTTGATATTTAATATCTACATCAGAAGCTAGTTCTTTCTGACTCTCTATACTAGGTTTCGTGGTTCCTTTTGATTTCAATAAACATTTTCGAAATTGTAATAATTTCTTGTAAAGAGATTCTGCCCTCCTGTATTTGCCAAGGTAAAAATATGAGTCTGCACAATAAACATAAACAAGAAACTTTGTGCAGGCTGGTAAAAGATCATTATTATGGTCACTTAGAGATAAAACTAGATTTGCCTAAAAACATAAAAAAATACAGAATTGTTAAAAAATGATTTTTTTTTAAATTTGATTTATAAATAATAATAAATTATTACGCTTCAGCAAAATACGTACATGTATTTATTTTTAATTATTATAAAAGCTACTTCTTGATTTTTCTAAAATAATAAATAAATACTTACTAATGAAATCACATTAGAATATAAACCTTGATCGTAAAGATTTTGAATTTGATCGAACAATCCGGACATATTTACAAAAGTTAAAAAATTTACAAATTGTACACAAACAAACGTCGATTCTTCGAGTGTAAATCGAGAGGTTATGTATTCGAAGATGGCGCACATAGGCTAACCTCCACCAAGGCACCAACACCAATAGCAAACAATTGTAAGGGACTTTCTCTCTCCTCGGTCTCCCCTCTCCTCCTTAGCAGTTCTATAATAATCATCATAATCATAATGCTGAGTTGGGCACGATAAAGCCGCAGAGCGGGTGTTTTACGTGCTTCGAAGCATGTTTCTCACTTATCTATGAAAAATCCTTCGGGATAACATTGCCCGAAATTCTGTAAGTGTTTTCTTTAAATTGTTTTTAATGGCTTCGGTCGAACTTATTGTATAATATTGACACATCCAAGTGAAGGCCGACCTCCAAAAGATACATCTTTTCTGCACTTGTAAAGTTCGAGAAATCTTATCATATAATTCTTTGAGCTACAGACAGTGTTTCGGCTTAAAGTATTGACATTTTTAATCCGTTTTACTCTTAAAGTTTTTGATAATAAGATCAGTCACTTTCACAAATATGATAATTTCATAAATAAATGCATTTTAATTGATATTGGTAAATCGGTTGCTCGAATATCGTGTCCGATATATACTTGTTCTAAATTAAGGTTATGTAATTGTAAGTCAAAAACGGTTGATTGGTGACCTGCTGTACTAGGCGGTGAAAGTTCACCAACATGGGAAGATCTTGTAACCTTGATTATCGCGTAAAATGTAAAAAAAGTTTCTATTTTTATTAATTAAAATTTTATTTTTTAGATTTGAATTTGTTTAAACAAACTGATAGATTATTACGTATAATATTAAGTAGGTCCTATTGATTTATACAATATTTGTTTTTTTCAGATTTATGAAGGCCTTCTAACCAGAAAAAACCAAAGCTTAATTCGATGATTGTAAGAAACATTTTGAATTAATGCCAATACTGGCCTGAAGAAATTGAAATTGAAATTGAAAATAAATAAAAAATTATCATCACTGAGTAAAATGGTCAAATATTTTGAAAACAATACAGTTTTTCAGTTTAGTTGGGAACAAGTGGCTCAAGGATATTGGCGCAGATATCCAAATCCTAACAGGTAAAACAAACTGAAAATTATTTAACAAATAAAGTTTAATTATATTTTAAATTTAAATATTTTGTATAAATATTTTAGTTCACATGTCATCAGTGAAGATACAATTTCAAGGGAGATAAGAGATGGGAAACTGTATTCAAAACGACTTCTAACTAAAACTAATCGAGTTCCAAAATGGGGTGAAAGATTTATCAGTAAAAATAATGTTAAAATTATTGAAGAAAGCATAGTTGATCCTAAAGAAAAAGTTTTAGTGACTTATACTAGAAATTTAGGTTACACTAAGGTTATGGTACGTTATTACTATTTATATATATTATTTATATTTATTATATTTTTAAATATATTTTTCATTACTAACTTATTATTTTAGAGTGTTATTGAAAAAGTAGTATATACAGTTTCTGACGAAAATCCACAATGGACTGTTGCTAAAAGATCAGCTTGGATTGAAAGTTCAGTGTTTGGGTTCAGTCGAGCTATTCAAGCTTTTGGACTTGATAGGTTCAAAAAAAATTGTTCAAAAATGACCAATGGCTTCAATTATGTACTTGCTCATATGTTTCCAACTACTGCTAGATTCATGAATCCAAATTTATCTCAAATGGGTTTTACTGAAAAGGTACAATTTTCATATAAATTAAGCTAACTCTTGACTGCTTTAAATATTATGTGAAATTTATTATGTAAAATATAAATTTATTATTGCAGATCGATGAAATTACAATGCAGAGATTTACTCATGCTGCTGAAGATTTGCAACATTCATTGCAGGACAAAGCTGAAAAGGTGAAAGACGCAGCGAAAAAAGCCACCGATCTCGCAAAGCAAAAAGCCGGGCCAATTTATGTAGCTAATCAATCGTAATTTGGTTATTGAAATTTTTAAAAAGACTAAACTAAATTTTTAGCCAATACTTATTCAAAATTATATTTAAAACATAATTGAAAATAATGATTGCATTCCTGTAAACTGCCTATTAGTTAACATAAACTTCGTAATATACTTTGCATATTTTTCATTCCATGTTATATCAAAAGCTTGGTTCATTTTTTTTAAACCAAATAATATGATACTGATAAATTATTTCTTCAAATTTTTTAATGAGATGCCACAGGAATAAAAATAAACTCAGAATATTGAAAAAGGTAATATCTTTCCAAGATTAAGATATTCATGGGCAACTATATAATTGTCTCATAAATTTAAAAACGTTTGAATTTGTTTGCATATTCTCTTTAAATGAAAAAAAAATTCTCGTAAAAATTAGAATATTATTCAGCAAAACTTGTTATAACGTAACTTTAAAATTTTAGAAAGTAAAATTGGAAACTTTGAAGTACTTATTTTTATAAGAAATTAAAACTAAATTTAACGATTACATTCATTTCAAATTCTTTATTTACTTTTACTTTATAAATAATACAAATTTTTTTTATTTTGTAACGTATTAAATTACTGAAAAGTATTGTAATGTTTACGAAAATTGTTCAATAATATTTGTATGTAATGTACATAGCCTTCCTATATGTAAATAATTTTAATCTTTAATCACTATCATTTTTTAGTGATAAAAAATATAATTGTGTTAATATTAATTCAATATAAAAGTTATTGATCTTATTTTTTAATTTTTAAGAATTTTTATAGACGTTGTATAAGAATCTAATTGATTGATGAGAAATACATTAAAATACTCATTTCCAATGTTAAAAATGTATTTTAAAGTAATTAATTCTATTTCACCACCTTTGAGCATTTTATGAAGAGTCCAATTATAGTGCTACAAATTTACATATGAATGTAAATATAAATTACCTAATAAAGCTTTCTGCATTGAAAAATCATAAAGTTAGTAATTTTAATTAGTGTTCGTTTATATTTTTTTTAAATTTCTAAGGTAATATATTAGTGGGTAGTTGAATAAATAAAATTATTTGAAAACGTTTAAATCATTTTCAGAGAAAAATATATTTGTGCATAATCAATAAAAAAAACTATGCCAATTTGCAATAAAATATTTTGTATTGAAAATGAAGTGGAGAGCATAAAATTATAAATTGTAAAAAGTATTTCCAGTTTATTTAGAATTATTTATTTACAAATATCGTCAATTTAAAAAATACCGTGTTTCAAATAATATTTTATTTTATAAAAGAAATTTCATACAATGTTTATTATGAACCAACTTCTTTTTACAGTTAAAGATAAGATTATAATCTTGACTCCATCTTCTATTTTTCTTCATCGGCTACGGCAAGGTTGGTCGGAAACTACTTTCAAAGCTAAAAATAAAAAATTGACGTTTCATTAAATGGTTTTAAGTATAAAAATTAATTAAATATTTAAAAGTATTAAATTTACTGCGTTGCAAGCATTCCTCCGCACAATATAGCATTGAAGGATTGTCATAAGTAAATCCGTTTTCTGCACAAATGGGATTAAAATATACAGAGGAAGATAAACAATTACATTTAGCAGCACCAAAGTTATGTGGTTTCTGATCACTTAAACACCGTCCATAGTGTACTACGCGCAGACCTGAAACAGAAAAACTTATTTAGAATTTTTGAATCGTAATAATCATAAAATAAGCTACAAGTAATAAATAATTTTTAAATTTTTAATTCATTCTTTCAGTTTTTTAACATTTAAAAAAAAATGAATTGTGATTATACATGGCAATAGAAAACATGAAATTCAGTGATTTTTTGGGAAATTTCTTGATTACGTTTGGTAAGAAAAAGCTTGTGAAAAAATAAATAATATATTTCAAGTTTCCTTATACATGTTTTCCTATCTAGAAATGAAGTATTTGCTGTCTAAATGATTTGCAATATATATCACAATAAATAACTACTGCTATGAATCGTATCATAGAAATATAAGTTATTATGTATCTAAAATTTAGTTTTCTGTACAGGGGGACACTATATTCTTCAGAAGAGTATTGCTATAATATTTTTCGTAATTTTTTATTGACAATTAGTTTATTCATATTTTTGGGTTGATTAAGCGCGCATTTTAAAAGGACAAAATTAAATTATTATAAAAATTGATAAAGCGTTTATTATTTTTTTACTTACTTGGATTATTACACTTTGATACGCAAGTTAGTGTCGCGGGATTGGGATAAGTATATCCATCGGTTCCGCAAACTGGATCCCTTTCATTAGTATAGCTACAGTCACATCTTTTGATAGCGTCACTTAAGAACGGCAGTTCATCATTGATTTGCTGTTTATGACAGCGGCCATCTCGAGCCATCATTAATTCTGAAAAGAATCATTAAATATTAACATATAACTTTCATTAATTAAATTATCTATTTTAAAGACATTATTACGTCTTTAAAAATTTCTACACTCTTTCGCTAAAATTTTTTCTATAAAGAAACTTTTTTAATATATTTTATTTCTTATTTTCGTTTGAGAAAAAACGATGAATTCTTGTTATTTGATTTTGAAAATTTGTTGTTCAAAACTAAAAATCGGTTATTTCAATATTAAAATTAATATCACCAGTGAAAATAACTTGCACAATAGCAACTTACTTGGTTGTCTGCATTTCTTTTCACAGTGGAGTAATGAAAGATTGTCATAAATAATTCCGTCACTCCCACAAACGGGATTATATGCATTTGTTATTGTGCAAATGCATCTGGTAACAGTTTTCGAAAATGCTTCCTGCTTACTTGTCAAATTTTGCTTAAATAATAAATCCGTTCGACACGTACCAGAATTTTGTACATTTAGACCTTCAAAGAAATGATAATACATATTCTAATATAAAATAATTCCAAAACGAAATATTATATAGTTTTAACTTACTCGCATTTTTGCATTTTCGGTCACAACCAAAGAATGTAGGATTTAAATACGTAAAATGGTTACTTCCACACAATGGATCGTATTCATTGTAAGAAATTTCGCAGGTACAAACTGGCAGAGGCTCGACAATTATATTTTCTGCTAATGAAAGGACCAGCACATGTGCTTGGACGCAAACTGACCAAAAAGCTAAAGTAATTAAGTGTTCTATAATTTTTAAATCTTTATAAATTAAATAAAACATTAATATTTTTTTTAATATTTCATCATAAACATTAAAAATTCGTGTTTTTAGTTTGTAAAACACTTCTCTGCTTGATTATTATATAGAAAATAGAACATTTTCTAAGAAAGTAATAAAAAATGTAGCTGTATCATACACTGAGAGAAAAAAAGGAGTAAAAATTACTATTCTGTATCGTAACTTGAGATATGAGAAGAAAAAAAACGATT
>JAWWEM010000054.1:7711320-7724055 GCA_035582935.1 Ormyrus thymus | reverse complement strand
TATTTAAGTAAAAAATTCAGTGCACCCTTGAGGTCCACCTATAGATACGGCCCAGCGCGCCGGAGCCACCTTAAAGAATTCAATTACCGTAAAAAATTAACAAAGTATTTTTGCTTATTAGCAATTTACTAATTGTTCATAAAGTAGATTCCTGCAGTTCAACTCGATCTTTTTAAAAAACTTCGATATCTACTGAAATAAAAGTTTTTTAAATACTGCAGGTTTTTTAAATATCCTTAAATACCTTTCTTGTTTTACACTACATTTCTACTACAAATTAATAAAATTTGAAAAATTTGAAAATAAGGTTTTAAAACTTGAAAAACAGCAAGTCGATAAAATAGTGCAAATCTGCCGCATGAAAATAATTTAAACTCATAGTTTAAAAATAGAACAGCAAAAGAAGTAAAGTACTAACGAAAGGAATTTTAAATTTACGCTTATCATTTTCCTTTCACTTTTAATTGTACGACTAAAGAGTATTGACAGGCATCCGGCTTACAGACATCGAAAATGTAAAAAAAAATCTCAGAGACGTGCTAACCCCATTCACGCTGAATCTAGCAGGAAGTAGGGGGAAATGACAAGGGGAGAACTAGACAAACCTTTACAGCAAGGCAATCTTTCAAACTAAATCTAGGTCAGCTTGACTCATCAACTAGGGCGAGGAACTAAGGGATGTAACTGACGCGAAAACGTGATACAGATGAGAAATGTAAAAGCTTGAAATAATGAAATTTTATCTATTTCCATTTATATTAAATTATATTCCTTTATTTTAAATATGAATATTCGATAAGTTGTGGTCGCTCAAAAAATATTAATTATTTTTTAGTTATAATATTGGAAATTTATTATATTTTATTAAAGTATTTAACTGCCAATTTTTGATTGACAATCATTTTTTTTAATGATTTATAAAATATTTTTGGATTTTTTGGTACACTAATTGTGACAGTATAGCTTAAGAGACGAAAATCTGGAAAATATGACACGCGCGATAAATTTTTATCATATTAATCATGACTCGTCGCCAGAAAGAGAATTATTAGATGGATTGATACTAAATAAATATTTTTTTTGGACTCTAGTGATAAAATTAAATAATATTATTAAGTTTTAATTACAAAGCAAGTATTAATTTATATTATTATTTAATTTAATTATATTATTGTAAATGACAATCTGGATTAAGAACAAAAACACGATTTTAAATTATTGTGGAAAGATTACAATTTTGAAAAATCATGAAATAAGTTTAATCTTAAATATTTCAAATGTTATAAATTATTTCTCAAACAATAAATTCGAACCAATCATGCATTCATCATCGATTGACTTTTACTACTATTATTATTTGATCAACTAACAATAAAATGCATTTTTTCCAAAAATTTTTATTTTCGTCAACAATTTTAAACGCATCATACAATCATACAATTCCCAATAAATTGGACACACATATGAGTAATTCTACTGAACCTTTCACTTTTCGCTGGTGAAAATCATCCAACATTATTTTATTGACACACTAATACCGACTAATCATGACTTATTTTTTTATTAAACAGTTATTTTATTCCTAGGGAAACGTCAATTTATTTTTTAGACTTTCGGTTTTATTTTCTAAATTTAATAATAATGAATAATTAAAAAAATTTTTTTCGAAAAACTTTTATTTTATTGAAACGTTGATTTTACGATGTAGGAAACCCAACGGCAGCTTCAATATGTGACGAAAGACTTCAGAAATAGTACAAGGAAGAAATTACAACGCAGTTGTTAGCCCTCCTAAACGTCCTTGAAGTGTGTTACTTGAAAATGTTGTTTTTTAGAACGAGTTACGCACAGACCAGACTATTTTGACTATATTTAAGGCACACGAATACTGGACGTGTTATTTTTTAAGGTTTTTAGTATGTAAAATGAATGTATGAAACTAAAAATTGAAAAAATGTAAAGTTACTTTTTCTACATTGAAAAGATTAACATCAAATTTTCGAATTTATAAAAATCGATGTACGCTTACATTTTAGGTTGCACAATTTTTTTAAAGATTAGCACACTGGCAAATTTATTTTTGGAAGGGTATAATTTTTTAATTACAATGCTCAATTGACTTAAATAAATACAAGGGCTTAGTTTCTAATATATTATAGAACAAGCTTGATTTTTGAGTTCGATATTCATTTGATTTCACGATACATCGTGGTAGACTGTAAAAGTTAAAGGTTCTGTAGAATTACTCGCATGCATCTTTTATTAATTTAACCAATAAATAATATCAACTCAAATATAAAGTCGTTTCCAAAAGATTATACGATTTAAAAAAAGCATTAAAAAAGTTTATCTTGAAACAACTTTGAATTATTCCAACTGTTTTTCTTGAATAACGAATTCAGATGGAAGATATCAAATATGTTTCCAGGTTTCATATTGATTTTTACTCCTATCATGGTGCAACGAAATTACGTAGTTTTCTTATAAAAAAAAATAATTTTCTTATTATTAACTTCTGCAAATAAACTTTTGAAGTTTTAATAGATTAAACTATATACTTCGTATTCCGCATAACGATAAACATTTTTTGAATACTTAGGTAATTTAAAGCTCTTTCAGTTTGATTACATAAAAAAATTAGAAAACAAAAATTTCAAAATAAACTTTTGGCCATGCATGAAGCAAAAGAAAACTAATTAGAAAAAATATTATTTTTCTTGAAAGCTTCCTTAAAAGCGAAGAAAATAGACTTTGTCCTATCAAAATTGGTCAATACGTTCTCAAGATATCTTAACATACACGCAAATGCAGATACGAAATAAATGTTCTAAAAATCGAGGCAAAATATTTTAGTATGAAAAGTTTTAAAAATGTTTTTAAGCATTTTTTTTGTTTTATATTATTCTAAAGCTACTTCCTGTATGTTTAAGGAAACAAAATAAGTATAACTGATGAGTTCCGAGATAGTGAGACACACCCTCTTATAAAATTGTAATATTATGAGTATCTTTATAATTTATTATATTCTAAAGAGGTTTAATTGCTCGCGTAAAAATGAATCCTATGGGGGAATATATTGGAAATATACTGGAAGGTGCTATGAGCAATAGTTTAGTAATATATCTGCAGAGTAGCATGCTCCAATATATGGTAAATTCTTTAATTATTTATCTAGACTCCAACTACTGCAGAACGCACTTATTGGACACATCTAGGCGGACTCGGTACTTAGAGACAGCTACTTCAAGTCTATTCGACAAATAGACCTCGAAAACTACGAAGCGCACTACCTGCATATCAACATCGGCGACCCGACGATGATTTCAACAAAAAATATTGTTAAAGCAAAAGCAGTATTATAAACTTATTTTTAGTTTTAATGAAATTTTAAATTTATAACAATGACTATATTGAAGAATTATTACATTATTTATATTTTTTTAATTTTAATAAAAAGTTTAAATTATTAATTAAATTTTTTAATTTAAATAATAAATTCAAAAATGTTCGAATTTTAAATATCGTATTCGATGATCTATTGCGCTTGATATGAGGTTATATACTCTATTGAAAGTTTAAAAACAATTGACATCAACAGGCAATTTAACGGCAAAAACAACTGGGCCTCCCTTAAAAATGTCCACACCAGCCTTTTGAAAAAGGTGACGAAAAATGGTAGCTAAACTTCTTTATCGACATGCATTAAAAACATCATTGTTGTCAACCTTGCTCGGACGTAACATTCATAAAAATCATATCTTAGAAATAATATTAATTATATTATAATAATAATAGTAGCTTGCACACATTATTATGACATAATATTATAAGTTATTATATTTTAAGTTAGTGTTAATATAATGCAGAAACGGCTGCCATAAAACATATGTTGCAAACATCCTATAAATTCTAATAGAAAGGGTGCAGAAACCACATAACCTATTCGGTTTTTGCACCAGTATCTATGAGATTTTATTAGTTTTTATAAGATCGTTTCAATAGGGATAATATAATTTTAGCTATAATATAGTTTTGAGTTTTAAAATCGTAAATGAAGTTTTTTTTCTACATTCGCTTCCTTTTCCAAATGTAATTTATTTCAAACTTCGTTTCGAACTGAAGCCAGATGATGAGGAAAATTAAAATGTTAGTTTACTAAAAATTTAAATATGTTTTAAACATGAGGCTGAGAAAAAACTGTATTCGCTCCGAGGCATCATATATCATTTTGGACAAACTACTAATTCTGGACATTACACAGTATATCTGAAAAGTGAATACGGCGATTGGATATTATTTGATGACATATGATTGTGATTCCAAAAACAGCAAAAATGGTTTTGCAGGAGTCATCAAAAAATGCATATATTATTTTATGTGAGTTATCTAATTAAATTCATAGCTTTGATTAAATGCAAATATTATAATTTGATGAAATTGTGTTCATTAAATACAGTTATTATTATTATAATTATTATTATATTAAGACCATTAATTAAAATATAATAATTTATTATAAGTCATAATAAAGTGTATAAGCTACTATTTTTATTATAATATAATTGCTCTTGTTTCTAAGATATAATTTTTTTGATTATGAAATAGTAGTTTAAATTTCTTGCGTCCAGCAAGGTTGGCAACAATGATGTTTTAAATACATGTCGGTAAAGAAGTTTAGCCGCCGCCATTTTTCGTCGCCTTTGTCACAACGCTGGTCCACACGCCCCGCAAGTGTCGTACATAGCGCCCCTGGCCCGGCCTGCATGTCA
Organism: Ormyrus thymus; assembly: GCA_035582935.1. NCBI lineage: Eukaryota > Metazoa > Arthropoda > Insecta > Hymenoptera > Ormyridae > Ormyrus > Ormyrus thymus. The sequence goes on along the minus strand of JAWWEM010000054.1, from coordinate 7,719,286 downwards.
CCCGGCGCGTCTTTCTTCATTTCTACTCGGGTTTACCACTGAGCTATTTTTTTTACTTATGTCAATGAAATTATTATTTAGGTTATAAAGGCATACAGCAGCCCGATCGTAAATGAATTACTTACCCGAGTAGAAATAATTGCAAGACAAACAGGTGAGGACTTTGAGCCCGAAGTCAGAAATTAGTAGGAAACTTAGTTAGGGAAACAGAGCGCAAATCAGGGCCAACTAAGAATCTACGGTGGGCCCTGATCTGCGCCCCGTTATTTGCCTGAAACATTTTATGATCGGGAGGGCTCCTTAGTTTGCTACTTTTAAAGCCCTCATATGCACCTGGGGCCATCTTAAATATTTTCCGATCTGAAGCTAAACCGGCGGTACTTTATAACTTAAATAATAACTTTAATGATATAAATAAAAAATAGCTCAGTGGTAAAGAGCTTGGCTAGAAAGAACAAAGCATCTGGGTTCGAATAACAGGTTCGGGAATTTTTTTTTTATGGTTTAACTTATATAAATAAAAAAAATCTTTCAAAAAACTCATTAACTTATCTCATTAATTGCTAGCACGATAAATAATTAAAGAATTAGCCGTATATTGGAGCATGTATGCTACTCTGTAGATATATTGCTAGACTATTGCTCATAGCACTTTCCAATATATTTCCAATATATTTCCCATATGATTCATTTTTACGCGGGTCTTAAAATAAACTATATGCGATTTGGATTTTTATTTAATTTTCTCATATTTAAAGCCCCTACAGATAAAAAAATATCATTGAAAGAGGTGAGGCCGTGACCTTCGTAGATTTAAAAGACGCAAAGTGAATTTTAAAATTTTTCTGATTAGCTTTTCGCCCAGATAATTTCGCATAATAAATAAACATGACTTTTAATTCTTACTTTGTGAGTAATTTAGCATACTTATAAGAAAAAAATTATGGAAAAATTCTGTTCATGTGCAGTATAAATTTCGGGTAAATGAAAAGCACAGATTAATTTCTGAGAACAAGTTCCCGCAGATTGAAAAAATCCTTGACTGAAAGTCGGGATATTTTCTTACTAAGCGGAAAATGAGATTGTAAGAAATTTCCTTTGAAGTTTATATCTGTTGGTTATTTATTATTAATGTGTACATAACACAAATCATGTAAATTAAATATTTTTTTATCAGTATATGCGATTACTATGAAAGCTTCAGTCGAGAGATTTCCACTGACTCTTGTATTTGACTTAATATTGATTTCATATTGATAAAATTTTTATGATTTTCATGTAAAATACATTTTTATTACTACTGGTTCTCCTTCTACAATATTTTTATATTTAAAAACGAAGTTGAATATCAACCAAGAAATAAAGTTAAAATATCAAACGTTCGATTTTCACTCTCTTCAATTGGAAAACAGTTTTGAGATCACTGTCAAGAAACAGGATCTCCATTAGAAAAATAGTCTATCCTCTTTTATTGTAAAAGGTGTATAGTTATAATAGGGGCGATCTAAACTTTCACGAGCGTGTCGCCCGGTATGTAGTCAGAGAGGCAAGTGAAGGAGTTCGACGTTGACAATCTGGGTGCTTTCACATTGTTGCAGATAATTATTTTTAAAAGCACATTTTTACTTTTTCTAGTGATATCTATAGACTGCGTATGTAAATCTGTATTATTCTTTGAAGCATATTTCAGAGGCGGACCTTTTTATGATGCTCAATTAGCATTTTTGTAAAGGATCTGTAAAAAATCATTTATTATTTTCACGAACGTTAGAATAAATTTAAATATGAATAGAAGCTATTTTAAATTTCTACTTTAAACTAGAAAAGAGTGCAACTTTTTCTGAATAATCGGTTAAGTATCTATTTTTAAAGTTCTTCATATCAGTATTTAAAAAAAACTTAAATGCAGTTATTCAAAATGCGATAAATAACAAAAATATTATCGCTCCGTGTAAAAAACTTTTGAATTAGAAAGTAGTTCTACGCAAGCTTCGCTAAATTATACAATTAAGTATACTTGTTTGACTATAAAAAAGCTGTTCGAAAGCAAAATTCTCTTCGACAGCAGCCCAAAATTTTACGCTCACTTTCCTCCGGCCTACGCAGAGCCTCAACTGCAGACTCGGCCTGAGAATAACGAGAACTAATTCCCCCCTTCCGCGAGAGAGCAGAATAGCAGATAGAGCCGCACTCTCGCACACATCCACGCGCATACGTACACGACCGAGCGGCAAGAGCAACGACAGTCGGCCGCGCGTTTCACAGCCGAGTGACCTGCGCCGTCGAAACGACAGCTGTTCCCTCGCCGTCCAGCGCGCGTCGTTGCGTGTCGTCAGTGTTTTCCTCGTCGTCGACGTTCACAGCAGCCAGCCGTCCTGGCTCCTCGCGGCCTCATCCGCTTTTCCGTTCCTTTTTCCTTTCGTTTCCTCAACTGCAGCAGGATGCAGGTCGACCGGGGCTTTCTCAACGTCATGATCCTCAGCTGGGGATTCATGCTCGTCTTCACGGCTTTCCAGACAATGGGCAACATCCAGGTAAGCCCTCCGCGATGCGCACAGTGGCTGCGTGCGTTTTTGTTTTCGCGTCGTTAAGGTTAGTCTGTTTGCACTCGACGTCGCTGCAGTGCCGCCCGAGCGTAGGTTTGAATGTCGCTCGTTCGAACGGGGCGTTTTTTCGTTGGTTGCTGCGCCACAGGACTCGAAATTCTTGCACGTATACAGAGAGTAAAATGTTTACGGAGTCACGAGGAGGTTAGGAAATTGCGAGATAATTAAGGCACTATCGTTATATTACGGCCTGTCGCAGAAGCGCACAATTATCATTAAACGCCGTCGCGAAGCGAATTCCAGTTGTAAAATCGCCGCGGAATTTGTAACGTAATAAATTAGGAAGAAACCAGGAAAAGCCGCTCAACGTGTACTTAGTTATGAGAAATTATGTAATTGCTTGAATGAAATGCAAAAGGATACAGCGAGTCGATTTTACATGTTGAGAAATCGGCTAATTGTGCGCCGAACGATAAAATTCGGCATTATGTAAACAAAAGGCAGCCCGATATCGATAAAAGCGAAAAAAATACCGCCTACTTGCCGAGGTTTTCGGCAACGACGCCGCGGCAGCTGCAATTATACATCGATTCGCCCGAAACCGATCGCTCCCACGAAAAATCCGCTATTTTTACGTAAAGAGAAAGTCCGGTGCACTTGAGCGCGGGACCGGCTTTTTCTTTATCGAAATCTCGCGACAAGAGAGAAGGAGAGGAAAATTGTAGTACAATTCCATGCGTGACCTCGTATGTGGGTGCATTGCCCTAACGAGACGCTACATGCGTGCAGAGAAACAACCAGGTGCAGCGAGACAACCTCGTTGTCTCCCTCTCTCGCCGGCTCGTCAAGGATAGATTCTTCAATGTTATGCTTTTACGGATTTTCAGATTTAATTGCTGTATCTGTTAGTTTTATTTTACAGTTGCCAATGTTTTTTCGTTAAATTTATCTAATGGATGTAGGGCATACAGAGGGAACGTGCAATGTTTCAACAATAATCTAGTAGATAATTTTCAATATGCTGTACTTTAAACAATTATTGTTTATTAAATATATTTTTAAATTAAATTTGTAATACATTGTTTCAATTTTTCTTGTATTTTCCTTCCTTCTAGAGAAACTGTTATGACTGCTTTAAAAGATATTTATCCGTTTTTACTGCGTTTTTTCCTTATAAATATATTTACAGGCAGATTCCTGTATTTACTCTGCATTTTCAGAACGATTTTCAATATTTTGATAATTACGAATTACGTTTTACGTTTCAGTCGAAATTCCTATCAAAAGTACAAGAAATACTCGAATTTTTCTTTATTCTTCATTTATTGATTTTCAACTCGGTCAAAATTAATTATGTTTTTGTCTTCGAGCGTATTTGCACTCTTCTATTAAGATTGCGGAAAGCTTTTACAGCTTCCGAATTCGATTGCAGCATATTAAACACTGCAATTCTCTCTCGTGCATCGTGTTTCTGGTATGCAGCTTGAGTCGAGGCTCACCTTGAAACGCGCGACTTATATATTTACCGCGGATACCTGACGGTAACTTCTTCCGCGTTTCGACTCGGTTTGAGCAGATAACTGCTAATTGCGCGATGCGAGAATCAGTCTTCTTCATCTGGCCGGTATTGTTTTAAAATCATAGCAAATAAAGATTTAGAAGGAAGCATACTAATACAAAGACTTATTATGATTATACTATAGCTCAAGACAAAAGTAAAAGATTGTTAAAATGATCCTTAAAATTTATGTACGATTTTTTCGAATACGAATGCTGCAGTAATAATTCGAGTTTTTTGGCAATTTCAGTTGCTTGATGAATATTTAATAACAGCCATAATTTGGCGATTTATATTCGTGTTTATTATGTAACCAAAAGAATGAATAGAATTGGAGTTAAAGTTTCATTTTTACTCAGATAAGAAAATTTGCACAACATATCCTTCGTGTAAGTCAAGGTGAAAACTAAAGCTAATGGAACCTATGTAGAAGGACTGTGGATGTACATTTCTGACTTTAGAATAGTGTAAACTTAAGGTTACTGAATAATTATACGTTATTTTAAAAGAGAAGGCTTTATAAAGTATTCAGGTAAAGTCATTATTATTCTTTGTCCGAGTTTAAATTTAAAAGTAGGTCTAAATTTACTATATCTAGTTGTGAATCTTTAACTATTAATTAAAAAATGTATAACGTTCTATTTTGCAATATAATTGAAATTTCATCTGAAAAAGTCGGCTTAATAGGTTATCACGATTCATTCTTTCGTAATAGAAGTGTATCTTTATAACCACTGTTTTTAAACTATTTGCCGAAATTTTCCAGATTTAAATTGTTGATTCCTATTTAGATAATTATTAAAAACATAGTTTTCGAAAACATCTTTGATTAATCGCCTGTGTTGATTGCGGATTTGATAAAGAAAAATTAACGCTCCTTTCGTCAATATACATCATTGTACATGAGATTCTTGCAAGTTTCGTAAATTTTTGTATTACTTTGACGTAGATTTAATGAGTTAATATAAGATTAAAATAATCTGTCTGAAGAAGCAGTTAGAAATGAATTACTACCTATTAATTCGGTTGTCAATAATTATAAAATTGATCAATCTATAATTATAATTATGAAAATATCAGTGTTATTAAAAGATAAATTTAACATTTATTTTCTTGGTATTTAAAAAAGTTTGTAATTTTTATACAAAAAAATGAAAGTTGTATATAATCAAGCTATTTATTTTTTTGACAAATTATCGTGTTTAAAATCAGCATATATATTCTACAGAAAATATAAAGTGTATATATGTACAGAATTAATTTTAATTTGCATTTACGGCAATTGCAGATTCCCGAGTTTTTCCATCTAATTTAATAGTCTTTAAATATATCATTTTGCAGTGCCTTTTTGATGTCAGTAACTGTATAATACAAATGATGCGCGTCTAACACCACCTTAGAATAAAAATTCTCATTTTTATTAAGTACATTTAATTTGAAGTGTTACTGCGTTAAAATGGTAAAAGTTATGTATAATTTATGAAATCTTTCATAATAATCGTACTGAAAATTTAAATCCCAAGAATCGTAAATTTGAGTTTAATATATAAAATTAGCATTTTATTGGCAAGTTTCTTCTATTTAGAAGTGACATATATAATGCATAATAGTTAAGCTGATTTTAATAGCTACTCAGTACTTTAAAATCTGGGTGAAAGTATAAAAGAAGCTGGATTTTCCAACTTGAATAGATAAAAAGACGAATGGAGTTCTGCTTAATTAATCACTTGCGTAATATTATTATGCAAAATCAAATAAGTTAGTATTTATTCATTATCATAATACATTTTAAATGCATTCTTAAGATGACACAATTAAAGGAATTTTTACAAACACTTTAATATTTTAACGTGTTATATATAATGAGTTCATTAGATAAGATAAATGCAATTATTTGCTAAGAAAAGAGCCTTATTTACAGTTCGACATTTAATTAATATAAAAATATATATACAGACGAGAGATAATAACTTATTATGAAGAGAATAACCTCATTTCCTCATTATATGATAATATAAATAATTATGACGCGATTAACATAATTTTCTTTTTTAAATTCTAGTTCCCTACGATACACGTATTATGTTTTTATTTATTTATTATGTTTTATATTTTATTTTTTAAAGGAGGTCAATTTGTTAATAAAGATTTTTTTCGACAAATCTTCGTAAAGTAAACTTGTTTAATAAAACTGTAGAAACTAGTTTATACTTTCCTTTCATAAGTTTTATGGTATTAAATCATCCAAATATATTTACAAATAAATCTTTTTGAATTTAATTCTATAACATATTAATAAAAAATTAATTATTTCTGTATGAATAACATTTAAATAAGATATACCGAATAAAAGATAATTTAATAAAAAAAGTATTTTTTTTTTTAAGTTAAATTTAGTTGTGACTGTACAGTAAGAATTTCAGCTCAGTTACTCATAACTTGTTTAAACTTTAATGCTACAGCAAAGAAAAAACATTCAGAGCGATTCTCAATCTTAAAATACACTTTACATTTATTTTAAATTAAATTATAAATAACGTTATCCGATACAATTAATTTTCGAATTTCATGAATTGAAGCGTTTTCTTCGAATTATTTCAATATATTTTAATACTGTACAATGCCTTGAACGAAATCCTAGATAATAATATCTTAAAATCCTGAGGTGATGACGCAATTCCGAGATCAGATTCGGATTCAGCGTCTCAAAATACACTAGAGCTCTGAGCAGTTTTTTTGATCGACATACGCAGCAAGCCGCAAATCGTAACGAGAACTTTGTAAAATTGCAGAAAACCGTGCTGGAGAGCATCGCGAAGGAGGACCCGAACTTCCACGGCGACGGCTACACGAGCCTGGCGATCATCTACGCGGCGTTCGCGCTCTGCAACTGGCTGGCCCCGTCGTTCATCTCCATGACCGGGCCCCGCACCAGCATCCTCGTCGGCTGCTCCTGCTACGTCTTCTTCATCGTGACGTTCCTGTTCCCGCGCACCGACCTCCTCTACACGGCCTCGGCGATCGTCGGGGTCGGCGCGGCCCTGGCCTGGACCGGCCACGGCCTCTTCCTCACCATCAACAGCGACGAGGACACCATGTCCCGGAACTCGGGCCTCTTCTGGGCCATCTTCCAGACGTCCCTCTTCATCGGCAACATCTTCGTCTTCTTCGTGTTCAAGGAGCCGGAGATCAAGGAGGACGTGCGCAACCTCGTCTTCAAGGTGCTCACCGGCGTCTCGGTGGCGGGCCTGGCGCTGCTGCTCGCCATGAGGAGGCCGCCCTTGAACTCGAGTCTGGGCCCCGCCGAGGGCGTCTCCAGCCAGGACAAGGAGCTCCACATACCCGAGGCGCCCAGGGAGAAGCCTCTGCTGGCGGCCTGGCACGCGCTCAGGGACGCCTTCCGGCTCTTCTTCACCGCCCGGATGCTCCTGCTGTCGCTGACGTTCGTCTACACCGGCCTGTCCTTGACCTTCTTCTCCTCGGTCTACTCGTCGAGTATAGGCTTCACCAAGGCGATGGGCGAGGACCGCAAGAGCTTCATCGGACTCTCGGGCATCTGCATAGGAATTGGAGAGGTTGTCGGCGGAGCCTTGTTCGGCGTTTTGGCCTCCAAGTTTGGAACCTGCTCTGGATGGCCCGTGGTGGCCACAGGCTTCGGCATGCACGTCTTTGCTTTTATCGCCGCCTTGCTCAATTTGCCGAACGCCTCGCCCTTCAGCGTGAGTATATCAAAGCACTGTTCAATTACACTGTTAGTACTGTTTAATGAGTACAGACAGACGCCTTTAAGGGGATCTCGGACAGGTTCGTCACAATACGTGCAACTTTACAGCACGGCCCATCTGGCTTATGTTTATCTTCC